>LFYR01001173.1:225991-587993 GCA_001185155.1 Zostera marina | reverse complement strand
CGGAGGAGATTAGGACTTCAGTAAGAAGCTGGCAGTGTCGGCACATCTCTAATACTTTCCACTATTCCCCCCAATTTATTTATCGGACTACCAGATCTCCACATAATCGTACTATTCGCTCTACAATCCAAACATTTATCCACTAGGTTTCTTTCTGAAACAAAAGCTTTCCAAAAATGCGAATCCACAGTAGGTCTGATTTGTATATCATTAAACGCCTTTCCTTTAATATACCTATCTTGGATCCATTTTACCAGAATAGAATCGCTCTTATCCCAGTACTTTGAAGCTCTTTTAATATTGGTTGCAGTGGTGATAATAGGAAGGTCTCTAACCCCTAGACCCCCTTCCGACTTGGGAATGATCATTTGGGCCCACGAGATCCCTTTCCTTCCATCCCATATAAATCTATAAGCCAACCTTCTCACCTTCTTAGCCACAGAATCAGGGATAGCCATACCTTGCGCCCAATAAGTATACTTTCCGGCTATAATCCAGTTAACTAATTGTATTCTCCCTCCATAGGAAAGACATTTCCCACTCCATCTTGCTAGGAGCGCCTCTATAGACTGGATTAGCTTCCAGCACTGTCCAAATGACTTTTTCTTTCCCGTAATTGATAACCCTAGATATGTTATAAATAGACTTTTAACAGTATATCCTAAGATATTATGTAAAGATTGATTTTCTGCACATACTTTTGAGAAGGTGGAGGAGCTTTTGCTCGCATTTACTTCCAATCCCGAGAATAATGAGAATTTCTCAAGCACCGTTTTAATTGCATTAAGCGATTTCGGATTTGCCTTTGAAAATATGAGGATATCATCCGCATACATGAGGTGAGATATAGAAGTAGCACCATTCACCTGATAAGTGTCTATTTTTTTGTTCTTTACTCCATTCTGTATCAATCTACTTAGAACATCCATAACCATATCAAATAGAATAGGAGATAGAGGATCACCCTGTCTAATCCCCCTCTGGCTTTTGAAGGGAGGCGTTGGAGTCCCTTCTACCAGCACCGAAAAAGATGCAGAGGATATGCAATTCCAAATCATTTTGCAGAACATAGGAGAAAATCCATACGCTTCAAGAGTGACAATTATAGCCTCCCAACTGACTGTGTCAAAAGCTTTTTTAAGATCTATACTCAAGCAACACCTCTTGGGAGTTCTCTTTCTTCCAAAGCCATGCACCATTTCATCCGTTAGAATAATATTATCCGAGATGAGCCTTCCTTGAATGAAAGCTGCTTGGTTTGGAGAGATGAGTTCACTAGAGACCTTACTGATCCTATCTGCTAATATTTTCGTCATTAGCTTGTAGATCAAATTGACACATGATATCGGTCTGAAATCCGACATATCTGAGGCCGTGTTTGTTTTGGGCACAAGCGTGATGAAAGTATGGTTAGCAGACTTCAACAAAGGTTTCCTGCTAACCATACTGTAATTGAGTTTGAAGAAATACATGGGATTTGGTTGTTTCTTCCTCATGGTGGGTCTCCATAGCATAAGAGACATTGCCATTGATGTGGGTTGAAGAAATCAAGTAGATCCCCTAAGTTTAGAGTTTGATGCCAAAGGTGGCCTTTGGCAAGCTGAATCCTGCCAAAGGTTGGATGCTGGACCCTGTAAAATGGAGTAGCTACAGAGGAACTTTTCCATTCTTCAATACTACTTCGTTCTTCCTTGAGATGTTACATTCCAATGCCATGTTGCCCGAACGTACCTGTAGTTGCTTTCCCCAAACTGGCAGGTACCGGAAGCAGATACTATAGGAGGTCGGAAGCTTTCACGGAGAAATTCCAGTCATCATCTGGTGTGTCTTACGAAAGGGGTGGAAAGAAATATCTGTTAAATAAGTGAGAAATAGGGGTCCTCAACAACTTGCAATTTGTAACAAAAAGTAACGATGACTTACCATTTGCAAAAAAAAGTGACGGATACACTAACAATTAATAGTTAATACACTATGTTTATAATTTTTGAAAAAAAAAGTATAGGCAAAAGATAGGTAAAGAAGAAACTTATTTTCCACTTACATTATCAACTGGAGAATAGGATTTCATGTAGAAATAATACTGTTCCGTACGAGGATCACCCCATTCCTACAAAAAAAAATTAATAGAAAAAATTAAACGCCAACAAACAAAGTTGCCATCGAGCCTACGATGGACACCATTGGTATTTGGTAAAAGGTTCCACATAGAAACAAAGACAATGCAAAATTATTCCTGTAGATATTATTTTTTATTCCATGATTTCATTAATATGAAGTAAAACACAATCAATTCATTAACATGAAGTAAAACACAATTCATTCATAATTTCATATCTGTATATCTTTCGAAATTTACCTGTAATTCTTCACTCTACATTCAAGAAAGATTAAAACATAATTCATTCATATTTGATCTCTATCTAAATTTATTTGTAATTCTCCACTCTAGACAGACATGTACATTAATTTTTTACCAATTAAAGTAAAAAAATATAACATGATTATAGAAATAGATCTTACAATCATCTCAATTTCCCCCCATTTCAAGGAGTTAAGAGGAATGTTACCTTAGTTTTGGTATAAATATTGGGAAAGGCTTACTTCATTTCTAATGAAATTTTAATCCTTATAAAAAAAGAAACTATGACAACATGAGGAGAGTAATATACTCCTACAGTTTTAATCTTTTTCTTCACCACTATTCAGTATTCACCCTATCATAATATATTCTTTGGGTAAAATTTTCATATATTGATCAACCAGACATTGGTATTCAAACAAATACAAGATATCCTACGAGAGAATTTGACTATGCCGATTGCCTACAAGCCTATTAGATATGATAATCAACAATAATAAGGGTAAAAAAAATACTAAACTTTACTTGGTAATTTTACCTAGAGACCATCATTTGAAACTTGAGTGACACTAAACTAAAAAAATATTTTATCGTTTAAATAAATTTATTTCAATATTAATTTTTGGTAACGTATATATCAGCATATATGAAATTAGGGGAAGAAGAGAACCTCCCATTCGGATGTTGTCAATGGAATAGTTGGGTCGAGCATGGTGGTAAGAGCATCAACAAATGGAACATTAGATATTGCCACTTTAAATAAATCTGGACGCATGTTTAGAACTGCACCAATCAACAAGCCTCCAGCACTTCTCCCATGAATGCACAACTTTTCTTTTGTACAGTATTTGTTTTCAATCAAATATTCTGCACATGCGATAAAATCTGTGAAGGTGTTTGATTTCTTCAGATATTTTCCATTTTCGTACCATTTTCTCCCCATTTCACCACCACCACGTATATGTGCTATTGCAAATATAAACCCTCTGTCTACAAGAGAGAGTCTTGATGCCTTGAAAATAGGATCAATACATATCTACAAAAGGGAGCCGAAATAAACCTTGAATATTCTGCTTCTCTTACATAAAAAAACTATAATGCATATTTTAATCCTGAATATAATATATTTTTCTTTTGCAATTACAAAATATCAACATATATTGTGTGTTACCTTACCTCATATGAGCCATATCCATACAAAAGCAATGGGTCAGAACTGTCAAGTTTCACAAGACTATTCCGGTAAAGAAGTGAAATAGGTACTTTGGTGCCATCTGAAGAAACAGCCCATTTTCTCTCAGTAGTGTAATTTGACAAATCAAAATCTCCCAAAACCTGAATATTGAAAATATAAATAACTTTTGTAAATCCAAAGCCACATAGTCTAGTTCATTTCCCCAAAGTAAAAGACGTCATGAGAAAATGATCGAGTCAATCTAAATTTTAACAGAGAGCTTACAGTCTCGATTTTCTTCAAAACAGAAGCACCCGTCTTCATGTCATAGTCATAAATGGACGATGGAGTTCTCAAAGAGCTATAAGAGAATCGTAAAATGTCTGAAGAATATTCAGATGCTTCAATTTCTGCTGAATAAACAGGATCAATGAAATCTATTACTCGACCACCTTGAAGTCGTTCAATAGCCCCACCAATAGGAGGAAGTTTGTATACAGTTATTTTTGGTAAACCATCTTCACGCTCATGCACAACTAGATGATCCTTAAAAAGTTTAATATCGTTTATCTTCACACTGCACACTTTATATATGTTAAAAAAATCCATCATAATAAAATTTTAAAAACTATTGACAACACAAATTTCACTGAAAAACAGTAATAATGTGTGATAATCACTGAATAATCCAAGAAACAAAATTAACAAGTGTACATTTACCACTCAAATAAAACATGGCACAATGGAATTATCTATTTTTTCAACACTATCTAAAACAAAATGAAATTAAAAAATATCGAAGAAAAACATATGTAAGACGATAACATGTAATATCGAAAGTAAATTGAATTTTTTATTTTAAGTTGGAAATAACGGTAAATGAAATTGTGTAAGATTAGGTGGCCTGTGCCCATGCCATGATTGTAGGAGGAGGCTATTATATAATATATACTACATTATTACTTATGAGTTATGAACTCACGATCCTTAAAAATATGATGAACAAGTAGCTGAATTAGTTACAGAATGTTTGAGAAAAAAATAAAGCTAGAACTAATTAATTACAACGAGTAATTTAAACAATTACCTCTACATTGATCGGAAGCATTATGCATTAAAATTATGAACATGAACATGAACATGGACGTGAACATGTGTGTTTCTAATTTTCTATGAACACTTGGTTTTAAAAAGTCATATTACCTTTCTCTGTGGGAAAGTAGGACTGTAGTTGAATTGATATCATTTTTGTTGCACACAAGTAATTCTGAATTATACATTTCGTCACTTCTTCGTTTGATGAAAAAATGGTCCCCATGATGGCTGACAGATGTATCTACACCGCTTAATCGAGGAGTTAAAATTTTCAATCCTTTTTCTGGTTTAGAAGTATCAAGATAGAGGCTAAATTGGGTAGTTTTGCTTTCAGAATCAACAAATATATATTCTTTGCTTTCAGAAACAAAGAGATTGAGAGAAAACATATCATCTTTTTCATGATAAAGACATTGATCATTAGATTGATCACATCCTAATTTATGCAGCCATACCTGTGGGAATAACAGATCGATCAAACAATCAATTGCCACAGAAAAAGAAGAAAAACAAGCATGACATAAATCAACAAGAAAAATAATAGAAATAGTTCTGAAGATGCAATTCTGCAAGTTTATAATACCTTATCTGGTCTAAGAATTTCATCCATCGTGACATAAGCTAATGTATCATTCCCTACCCACCCAATGTTTGATGTCAGACCATGTAAAGGGTTTCCAACAGGACTGCCAGTCTCGACATCGATAACATAAACTGAATAGATCTCGTCACCTTTGATATCTTCTGCATAGGCCACTAGCTTATTGTCAGGACTAACCTGCAAAAATGATAATTTAAATTCAATACAATAGCCCGCAACCACTTGTAGTGGCAAAGACCTCTATGTGTGATACAAGTGGCAGATGGTTCAAGTGTTCAAATCCTACAGGGTAGAGACACCAAGTAGTAATTATTTACCACTTACCATTTCAATTTTAAAATAAAAAAATCAATACAAATAAAGATAGTCAATACTCAATAGACAATAGTTATTCACCATTAAAATAGTTTTGTATGAAATTAAAAGTTAAAACAAAACATAAATTTACATTGAAGGCGCCAATCTCGTAGTAACTCTTATCTTGAGCCTTGACATTCTCATCCAAAATAACATGTTCTGGAGGCGCATCAGATCCAGTGGGCATAACATCATTAACCGAAGCAGGCAATTCATTGTTAATAATGTGCCTCCTGCAATACTGAACATATTCTTTACCCTTCATATTTTTACTATAGTAGTAGTACGATCCTTTCCTCACTGGTGCCGAAATGTCATCTTCCAAAATCCTCCCTTTAATCTCAGCAAATAACTGACCCTCAAAGCCGTTGACATCTGTGTACATAATTTCAACAGCCAGCGTTTACCACAACATGAAATTCACAGTTTCATATCGAAAGATGCAACATTTTCCAAAACACACACACACAAAAAAAAAACAAGTAGCTTAAAATTCAACATAATTAAATCAATTCCTATAAGAGTAAAAAAAAAAAATTAAAGAATCGAATAAATAGGTACCAGACATGATATGCTTGGCGTAGTCATTCTCCTCCTTGAGGTAAGAAATGACGTCAGGATTAGTGCGAGAGTCATCACGAAGCCAGTAATAATCATCAACCCTAACATCTCCAAACATCTTCATCTCTCGCCGAACCTTCTTCGCCACCGGAGGATTTCTCTTCGCTTCCGCTCTCGTCATTAGGGCACACAGATTCGATCGCCCAGTTGTAGTTAGAAGAGACGGGTGATAGTGTGGTATTTGGTGACAATTAATTAAACGAAAAAGAGAAGAGAAACGCTGTGAACTCATTTCTATTCATGGGATTTTATAACCCAAAATACCAGTTCGATGAGCTAGCTTAAACTCTATATTTTAATCCATAATTCGGTAGTGCTTAATCACTTAAAACAGATGTCCACTCACCTGAGTTTCTTTAATATATATAGGTCAATTGCACTTGATCAGATATAAATGGATTCAGAATTTCAGATTTTCAAACTTCTTAAGTTATACATATTCAATAAGGGTAAACTTCATGTGCGTCTTACTTTAATACGTTAAAATATGACAAATGAATCATGTTCATTAGATCGACTTTTTGTCGTACATAAGTTAGTGTCTTTTGTAGTAATATTATTTTACGTCGTACATGTCTTATGAAATATATTATTTTAGTTATTGAATTAAATATTAATAGACAAAATCCGACAACGCATTGAAACAGCACATCTGAAACGCATTCAATAATTCTTATTCATAAAAAAGTAAATTTATTTGTCCATTGTAGCTTTCAACATGTGCAGAAGTATTTGGTGTTTCATTTCTTGATGCTCTAACAAGTAACAATCATGCTTAATATAACTATTTCATTAAGACGACATCTGAACCTAAATCTGGAAGGTATGCAAGAAATACCCGATTAGATTGATTTCATATGAAATTATTCGTTGCGAAAATATCTGCTTGCAGGTTTGAGAAGCTGCATGATAATGCATTCACAGACAATCGGTATGATTCTATCTTCTGGCTCTTAATTTGAAAGTACGAATCATACCAGATAAATAACTCATCTAATTACTCTCTTCTTGGAACAATACAATACAAATTAAATTAAATTAAATGGTAAAAAAAAAGATAAGATATTTTCAATGGTTACTTAATACTTATACACAAACTTTTACATAGTCTAATTGGGTTAAGAATGGATCAATAATTTTGGAACAAAAGCAATTCCAAAAATAAATAAAAGAGCACAATAATATACAATTCAAGATGAATTATTATACATTTGAGGATTAATAATAAGAAATTTTGAATGCAGA
Source organism: Zostera marina (assembly GCA_001185155.1). Lineage (NCBI taxonomy): Eukaryota > Viridiplantae > Streptophyta > Magnoliopsida > Alismatales > Zosteraceae > Zostera > Zostera marina. The sequence goes on along the minus strand of LFYR01001173.1, from coordinate 580,538 downwards.
CTGCAGAGTATAAGATTTGAATTATGAAGAATTAAAGATATATATACTACGCCTCAAAGAAAATATGGAACACCGCTTCTTGGCCCTCTCATTTGATTATTCTCCTCCGTTTCTGTAAAAAACTTCACCTCTCGTTCCTATCGATAAAAATATCATCAATACTTAAATTCAATGTCCATTATTCAACCAAGTAATTCTATATCAATGCGATATTTTATATTTTAAAATAACTTCAATTACATTTCATTCAACATTGTAAAAATGATAAATAAATTTCAACAACCAGTTAGATTTAATTCACAATTCGTTAGTGTCATCAGATTTTGACCATAATCCAACAAGAAGTATTAGATACTCCTAGTCGGTGTTCAATTCCAGCTTTGGACATCATTATTCACAAAGCATAAACACATCTCAATTTGATCTATAACTCATAAAATTCTAAATATAAATGCATAAAGAATAGTAAAATAGCTAATTTCACGAGGATATATGTAAGGATTGTACAAAATCTTACCATGTTCTCATTGAAGTTCAATATGGCAGCCACATTGCCACATCGATAACAATAATTAGGCGCAGACCAAACCTGAGAGTAATTTGGATAAGAATATACTAAGCTAACAACTAACTTTGAAAAATAGTAACAGGGGCAGAAACTTAAAACTCACAGTCACAAGTCCTTTGTCTTGAAACATGTATTTAAGGCCTTCTTGAACAAGCTGATGTGCCCGACAAACAAGATCTAGTTTATTGATATGGTTGAACTGCAATAAGAAGATATTTTAATCATAATTATCATATAATTGTTAAATAAGTCCAAATAAAAAATATTTAAACTGGAATAGCATGCTAAGTTACCTCTGTCGTAACTCTAGATCCAAAAAGCCAACCAGCGCCACGTGGACTGAGAGCCCAAGTTTCAATTTCTTCAGGATCACTCCACATAAGATCACAAAAAGGACCTTCATGAGGTATTTCGCAATTGCGCTCAATGACACGTATCTATCATGACATTACAAAAATATGGTAAAAAACATTACTCAAAAATCCTGATGTAGCTCAATAATTTGTTTTCATTTTCATATATCCCTGTCTTATCAGAAGGTCAAAAATAATTGTGACAGATCCCAATATCGCTAAATATTTCTAAAGTTGACAAGTAAGATGTTTCAACTTTCAACATATCTAATGACAAAAAGATCATGTTTGAGAATTGAAAAAACTATGGACAAACCTGATCGATTGATCGAATATCAGGAGAAAGACCACCATGGACACAAAGAACCTGGAATGTATAAAAATATACGTTGAATAACATTCTTCTAACAGTGAATACTGACAATAGAAATGGAAGAGATGAGAAATGTATCGTACTGTTCCATCAATTATCGCAGAAAGTGTAAGATAGTCAAAAACATCCGTACAATACCGCCAAGCATTAGCATTTCCATACTTTCTTTGACATTCATCATAAAAACCATAAACCTGGAAAGACTACTATGAATATCTTTTCTAACTAAAGTCATCAAAAAATCCAAAACATTTATTATTGGAATATAAGATAAATCAAGTAATTGATCTGTTTCCATTACAAATGTGAAATGACTAATTGATTTGTATTACTAATCAATTAGTAATTTATCCTGGTATATTGATCCTTGCATCCTCTTCTAAATTAGAGGAGATAATTTCTATGTAAAAGATTTATCATCAATAATTTCTTTGTCTATTTCTGTTTCAATATTTATCATGGTGGAAACCCATGGTAAAAAGAGATGGTTGTCGATTCAATTGTACATGGCTACATGTATGTATGTATTGTATAGAGATGGAGAAATAGCAGTAAAACTAGTAATAGTAGATATTCCCAAATAATGTTTTTCACCAAGAATACAAAAGGCTAACCAGAACTGTAAATAATAATAGGCAAATAATATCAAACTATCAAATTTTAAAAAAAAGCGGTGTAGAAGAAACAGACATTTACAGATGTAGAGACTATAGATGAGAAGGTGCAGACTAGTAGGTTACAGAAATCTAGTTAATTATAACTAGTAAGAAAAAAAATCAACTAAACATGACATTTCAATTTGGCAAAAAATCCCTCCTTGAAACATCATGATGAGCTCTTGCCCATGTATGATATATTGAATATTATGTAAACAAAGAGAAACATTATGCCATTATTACATTCTATGATGAAAAAATGTATATCAAAAGAAAGAAAATTTCAAGGTAATGGAGTTCTATCTTGAAATTTTATGGATCATCTAACATTCAGTATCGAGTATCGACTGCTCCAAAATGCCTTCTATGGACCAACTATATTATGCTTTTTCTATACCTAGCATGCAACCTATAGAAAATCAATAAGTTTTAACTTTCAAACAAGATTCATACTTTCATGTTTCATCTGAACACCAAGATAAATATAGAAAAAAATTGAAATAAGCATTGAATGCCTTTTTCCTTGTTAAATCATGACAAGATAAAATCACAACTTTTACCTGTGTAAGCTGCCTACTTTCATGGTTCCCTCGCAAGAGAGTTATGTTTGCGGGATATCTGGTTAGAAAGATGAGAATATAAATAACTTCTATTATATTTCAATTTATGTATCAAATACAATCTACTCAATTAATACTCTTCATAAAAAAAACTTGTAATACTAATAGTCTATAAATATATCACAGTAATATTAAACCAGATGCAACTACAGAACTTATATATATCACAATAATCACATGGTGAGATTACCTAGCTTTAAGAAGTAAAAGAATCGAGAAGACTTCAAGGCTGTTATATCCTCGATCAACAAAATCACCCTGAAGTTAATTTATCAATGATTATTTAGAAGTTAATTGCTAGAAAAAGGTCCAAGAAATTACAAAGATCCTTAAAACATTGTGTTTACCATAAAAATGTAATTTGTATCAGGGACATGGCCACCTGTCTGAAAGAGTTTCATTAGATCATGGAATTGACCATGGATGTCACCACACACGGTGACAGGACTATTGACAGGTTGTACGTTAGACTCCTCAATCAGTATGTCCTTAACCTATTAGATCAGTTCAAGGAAATATACCAATAAATCTAAAAAATATATAGAATTAAATATAATAAATGACAGGTATGTAAAGCTATTAAGCTAGAGGATGCCAATGAATCTACATCTAGAGCTATTCCACATTTCTATTGGTAACTATATTATTGTTCACTCCAAAATAATTGACTGATCCAGAATGATATTAGGACAGACTACCAATTCCCTCAACTTTTACAGCTTCTCAAATCTCAACTAGTCTAAGATTAATAGTTATATTCTAATTTTCTTCGAAGCAGTTGCAGGATTTTGTCAATAAAAAATGCATGATTAAATTCAATTTGCCAAGGAGTTTGAATGGAAATAGTGAACACGGCCCTCTTTAATAATAAAGAAAAGATTCAACAATGAAATTAAAAATCAAACTGATAAAACCAATAACATCAAACACCCCACCTGGTCCAATGACCTGGTCAAATTAATGGAAAGAAGTCAATGAACAGCCAGCATCTCTAACAAAATAGAGATATCATATCAGTCGCACAGAAATCATAAAAGAGTCTCCACTATTGCCAACAAAACCAAATAACCAATAGGTCTATCTCCGAATTGGATCCCATAAAATACAATGGAGTTGTTCATTTTTCAGATAAAAACATATTGTTTCCAGTTGATTTCGTTCCCAAAAAAAGGACGAAGAAGAAATTCACCACTAGATCCTAAACAACTGATCACATCACTAATAGCAATAGACGTTTCTCTGAACGAAAACGATGACAATACTAGCAAAAGATATATGTTTTTCTATCTTACCGTTTCGCACAAAATCTGAAGCTCATTCTCCATGAGATGTTGACCATCGCTGATTTTCGAAATCCATAGATCCAGATCCATCTCGATGCCTTCTTTGTCACAATCGGAAAACCCTAGCTCCGCCCCCTTCTCGTTCTTCTTTCAGCGGAGTTTTCGTGGAAATGTCAAAAATTAGAAAAAAATCAGTTTCTCTAAATCTGTAATGTCACATCAAGACATCGAGTCCAACCAATAGTAGGTCCATTTTAAGTTTCTCTCTCTTAAAATACTGAATCCTGCATTCCTGCATCTTGCCTATTAAATATGTCAAATTTTAATTCGATAGATAAGTGCAAATCTTTTGATTTTTAATCCAGTTGGGCAGTGCGACTGTAATATGATTTGTACATGTCTTATATATTATTTTGCGTCATACACGTGTTAGTGTATTATGCATTACATTATTTTAACTATTGGATTAAATATTATTGATCACGATTTGATAACGTACGGTGGCGCATTCAAGGTTCGTCGCACTTGAATATTTCCCTTAATATTTATATTGACGATAGTTGCAGATATGTTCACCGAAACAAAGTTGAAGAAGTTTAAATCGAAAAACACGAAAAAAGAAGAAGAATTAACCAACATCTGAATATCTTAAGCAAATCTGAACCTTATTTAAATTCAGTAATTGTAATAACACTAAACGCCATAACATGATAAAGGGAAATGAGAGAAGAAGAGGAAGGCGATTTTCGAAAATATGGAATATCTCCTTCGAGAGATCATATATGTCAACCACGTAGTTTCATAAAAGGTAAATTTAGTATATGAGATGAGTTTTCCCCAGTTAAAAACTGAAAAAAATCACACATTGAGTCGATCGGGTTTTTTCTCCCCAACTCATATCATGAAAATACCTTATAGAAATACGAAGGATCAACATGAGATAGGTAAAGTAGAAAATATTGAATGAAAATAATGTAGGTGAGTTTTAAGATTTGGGGGCAAATGTCCATCTGCTAAAGTTTAAGGTTTAGAGGGAGTAGCATGTTTACTCCGTCTCTTCCTTTTTGATTTTAGATTGTTTGAGAATGTGGGTGGCTTTGTTATTTCTAATTAGTAAAGATTTAGGTTTAAGTTTTTAACTACACATTGCTGAAAAGATTAAAGATGATAACCAAATACCTTAAAGATATCATTTCAACTCACAGTCCATCATCTGGGTTATCAGTAATACTAAAATTTATCATCCAGAAAACTTCATAGGTATTTTGAAGGTGATCTGAAAACATTTTCGGAGTCACATATAAGTCATAACAAACCAAATATAAAGATTATAAACCAATATAGTTACACAAATATCATTTTTATGGTATCATAAAACAAACTATTATAATACAGCATTGTTGTTATTATTGTTTTTCTTCTTCCTCTTTCTTCTTCTTGATTGCTCTCCTCTTATTGATGGATGGATGGATGCAAAATAAACCCTTTCGGATTTAGTAATCAAACCAAACAAAAATTCATGATGGAAATCTTGATATATTAAATGATGTTTATCGTGAAGGAGACATATGGGTAAGACTCAGCTTCTCCTCCCAATCCTGGCACGCCAGCTTCATCATCAGATTTCCAAAATGTGCTGTGCAATGTTGCATCATGAGTAAATGTTGTAGAGTAAAAAAATGAACACTGACTAAATTGGGGAAATGAATACTTACCCATTTCGAGTTTCACAGAGATCTTCCAGGATGGAACGGACTTTCTTCTCACTTTTAGCTGGTGGAGATAGCACGACGGACTGGATTTGTTTTGGAGAAATAGTTTACACAGTTGAAATGGTTGAATAAGGAAAATATTTTAAGAGAGTACCTACCTGAAAAGCTGGTGGCAGACCGTATCGAAGAATACTCTCTGTGAAAACACGAACAGCACAAAAATGCATCCAGGCACTGAAAACCTGCAGCAAAACATATTAATAACTTATTGATAATTTGAGCGTTTAATACTACCATGCATATTTAGTATTTAGAGTTTAAATTTGCAACTGTGATAAGTATGATGACGACAATTTTAAAATACCTCTGAGTAACTTTGATAGCACCAATCCAAAAGGGACCTTCTCATTTGTTCCTGATCATGTGATAACTTCTCCATTTCCTTCCTGCTATCTTCTTGAGCTTCTGGACTGTATTCGAAATCACGAATCTAAACAAGTGAGCAGCAAAGGTCGGTCACTAATACTCACAAAAAGAAATGAAAGTACCATCAAGCACTACCAAAGAACAAGATATAACTTGCCTGAAATCCCTTTTCACGAGCAGCTGTCTTGAAGTTGTCAGCAACTCTATCAAATAGAGTCACGGTGTAAAGAGCATACTCATTGTCCTCATACAACTTCTTTGATGACCTCGGCACCTAGAAGAAGAAGAAATGAACAATATTCAATAAAATAGTTGTGTGTTAACTTTCATGAGTTTATATCCTATGTAATAGAATTTGCCAACTCATACGTTTATTTCCCTTATGTAAGCATGCAAAAATGAACAATGAATGCCAATATCTAAGCTAGAAAATTAAAGACCAGCAATATCTTACCACAAAATTAGTCAGGCTCTCATAACTTGCCAACCAGTCCTTTTGAGAATATATAGGAATGACTGCAACAAGTGTCACCAGATGTTCTGATGTAATAATGTCCTCAGGTTTAACTAAATTGGAAATATCACGAACAGCCAAGCTGAAAAAGAGATGGAAATTGCCACCTTCAGAATTGACTATGTAATAGATATCAAGAAATCTTTACCACCACCAACTTTGTTCACGTCTATCTATTCAAATAAATAAAAATCTTTACCTTCCACCTTGTTTACGGTTTATAGCATTAAGTTGACTGCGGACATTGTTATACTCAGCAGCACGAACCTACAACACAATTCAAAAGAGCTAAGCTTAAACGAATGAACTAGAATAAGAAACAAGATTAACATGCATTCAATAACAATAATTATAACTTATAAGCTTAAATGCTTAATATTTATATATGTACAAGGGGAGAAATGAGTTTTTTATTCATCTTAATTCATTGCTTGCAGATGTGTATAGCGTCCAGGATGGTTTCTTGGTTATATTTTTTTTACTTTTTGTCAAAAAGGAAAAAACCCGACATGCATTATGTCAAAAATTCATTAGATCTTAAATAATAAAGAAGCAAGTACCAAACAGTCAAATACATAAGCAAGATACATCCATTAAAGAACAAGTTGTAAAACATCGAAAAAGAACAGACACCTTCATATCATCCTCGATCTTAGAAACTTGCATATGTATGCCGTCAACAATGTCTCTAAGAGGCGACATCGTTGGATATTTAGCTTCATCCCAAACGAATCTGCGTGAAATTTTCAAAAACAAGATTTTTTTTTGTTTGTTATCGAAAAAACAACCCAAAATCAAAATACTAAAAAAAAAGGTCAAAGCATTATTACCTTGTGAGGTAGGAATCTACAGGAACGCCGTCAACAGTCAAAGATCCACCTTCCCCACCGACAATCCTCTCAATCTCCTCGATCTGGCGTCGGATTTTGTGCGAAACACCCTCAATGAAGCTATTTGACTGCAGCAAAAAAAATCGAAAATTTCAGGATTTTTTTTTTTTGAAGCAATTAAATTTGTAAAATTTCAGGATTAAAGATGCAGAAAAATCCCCCCTTCTGTTAATGACCCCAATGATTTTACAAACCTTAACCAGATCATCGCTCAAGGATAGCAATGAATCGAGAGTACCAACGCGGAGATCTGGAGCACTAAACTGCACAAACAAAAAAACAAACAAAAAAGGGATGATCGTCGTGATCAGTATCGTAAAAATCCGTGCATGATCGATAGATAGGAATACTCGGTAGAGCGCAGTGTCGAAGGCGCGGTTTGAAATGGAGGATTGAAGACGAGTCCATAGGGCGGTGCTGGAGTTTTGAACGGGATGTGATACCACCCAGTACCTCGTCGCCGTCGCCATTGCAAATCGGAATCACAGGGGAGAGAGAGACGAGAGAAGGGAAAGAGAGGAAGGAAGAGAGAGAGAGGGAGACGTGCTAGGGAGGAAGGAGAAAGAAGGGTGATGAACATTGAGCACAGGGGAAAGTAAACGGATCTTGTGATTGGATCCGTTTATTTCAGAATATAAATAAAAATTTCCGGAAAGAGTTGCCTCTGACGCAAACAAACACAGAAGAATTCTCCACTCCGACGGAATACATCATCGGATCATCCTCTTCGATTGGCCGTTAATCAAAAAATCATATACTTCTCTTATTCGATTTTTTCTTTTGCGTTTTACATCTACTTCATTATTTCCGGGGGATTGTGCTTTTGGACGGATTTTCGGTAGGAGCAGTCAGTGAGAGTCCGAGAGATGTCTGGAAGAGAAGTTCGTGAATATACCAATCTCAGCGATCCCAAAGGTAGGTTTACATCGTTTGTGCACAGCGAGTTCATCAGAGAATTGGCTTAGAGGATCGGTCTAGGGTTTTGGAGTTTCATAATTTCATTCCATCTCTTGGATTGTTATTTTATTATCTCACAATGGGGAAAGATTAAATTCTTAACAGTGTTTCAAATTTATTTACGAAAATCGTGATGTTGTTTGTAGTATTGAAGGATTTTTTGGTTTGCAGACAGGAAACTCGGAAAGGGAAAGGAGAGGATTGATGATGAAGATATTGCTTTTCAACGTATGGTGTCAAAGGTTAGAGGATCAGCTCTTCTGATTATCGATGTTATCATGTTTAGCATCATTTTTTAAATGATTTTATTCTTCTTCGGTTTGATCTTTTGCAATGTTTTTTTGAAAACAATTAAATTTCATTAAAATAAGTGCAATGCCAAAGTTTCATTAAATGTTCATTAAAATCTTTTGCAATGTTGATTACTTTTTTTTAAATGGGCGATTTGATTGATAGAAAATAAAAGTCTTTTGATAAAAATGATTGTTGTGTTGGTTGACTAGATAAAACTCATTGAAGAGATCTTGAGATCGAATCTTCTTGTTTAATCTCTTATTTACATAATTATTTTAGCCTCCCAATTTCTCCATGCTGTTGTGGAGAAATAAAGTCAAGAGTCTCAACACATTAACTAGGCTACAAAGTTGGGGCCGCAACATAAATACAACATGTCCGCTATATGGACAAGAGGAAGAAATATTGCAACATTTATACTTTAATTGTCATTACACTAGATCCCTCTTGCTAGAGTCCACTAACTTTTTTAATAATGCTGTTTGGACACTTGGTGGACAGAATCCCCCATCTCCCGTAATAGACATTAGGATAGGCGACATTATGAAAAAAATAAAAAGTTGTTGGGGGGTACACTGGACTATGCTAACATTCCTTTCCTGACACATATGGTGTGATAGGAGATCAAAACAACACACCCTTAGCCCCTCAGAAATTGTTAGCAGAGAAATTATAAAGGATGTGAGCATTGCATATGAATCTACATTCTATAAGAAACACAATCTTTTACAGATTGAAATACAAGCTATACGTTCATGGGAGTCCAACCTCTTGAGGCTTCAGTCCTTGGCTAGATAGTCATGGCCATAACTGTATAAGAGATAGACAATGTTTTACATTTACTGTATTTGCATTTCCCTATATCTGTAACCTTGGGCTCTGCCCAACCTCCTTTTTCAGTAATGAAAACTTTAATTTCTCAAAAAAAAAGTTAATCATATAACAGAATCCAGTTTGTTGAACTAGCTAATTGTACCAATTCGGCAATTCCAATTGTATAAATAACTATGAACATGATATGAGAGGGATGAGTATTAAACTCCCACACACACCTATTGCATTCCCTAATAGAAATAAATTAAAACTGAGATTTATACGAATATGGAATCACCTATTCTTCACAACTGATCAGGTGTGTAGTGACAATTCCAATGCATTTCACCCATGCATTTCTATTACCGAAGGCGTAGTGGCAATCAGGGTTTACCAAGGGTAAAGAAAGTACGATATGACTTTTACATTAAGTTTAATTTCTTTTGGGGATTTAAACTTCCAGATTTTATGATATGAATTTGTTAGTGTTGACGATGATTTCTTTTTCTTGAGAATCTAAAATTGAAAAAATATTTTTACGGAGATTTTGTCCAGTCGCGCACGCAGCAAACTTAATGTTAACATTATTTTCGAAAGATGTCTAAAATAATTAATTCTATTTTTTTTTCTTTTGTTCTGTAACTTATTTCAGTTATTTGGTTATTCTAAATATTCCCAAATATTCAAATGTAGTTTAATATTGGTTCAATTCTATATTTTTACATAGGTTTGGTGGTTAAAATTGACACTCTGGTTATTGAAACAAATATCTTATTATTGTCAATGTGTTTGAGGTTTAAAACATGCAATAAACCCTAATTGACAAATAAAATTATAATTCTAATCGTAATATCTTTACACATAATTGTGCCATTGTGGAATCTGGAGTTTAACCAGTTGAATCTAGTGAATGAAATGATGCACACAGCACACCTCTTTGATTATTTGAGTTTCTGATAACATGCCCTGGCAGGGATCTTGCCATGGGTGATTGATACATGTAGATGCAGGAGGTTGCCGGTGAACGTGGTGGATACCTTCATGGACGAGGCGGTATATTAGTTGCATGTCTACTGTTTCTTTGTATTATTATTATTTTTTATTGTTTGAACACTTTTTATGCAGCTTTAGACAGTGATGACTTGTTATACCTCAAGGAGCAAATGGAAGCTGAGGAGGATGCAGAACGTCTACTCAGGCGAACTGAGAAACGTGCTTTTGCTGCCTTTAAGATATCCTTTTGTTTCACAATATTAATCAAACATTGATAAATATTTCTTTTTATGTTCTATATTTTCCTTAATTACTTATTACAGAGCTGCAACACTAGCAGATTCTTCACCAGTGCCATTGCCTCTACCACTTCGTGTTGAACCCAAACCAAAGAGTGGAATCAGGTATGTATAAATAGAATCTTCTTTTTTTCTGCCTCTTGTTCTTACTAAGGGAAAATCACTTGTTGCCGATTTGTAATTTAAAAAAGGCAACAAGATCTCTTAAAGAATGTATTGGAAATCAAACCAAAGCGACACAGAGTTTCAACACCACCAGAGGCAAAACAAAACGATCAATCAATCATGGTTCCCACCTGTTCAGATTCAAAGAACGAGTTGGAAGCTGGTAGCAAGAGTACTATTAATATGTCGTCACTCACCAAATCTGAAGCTAAGAAGACAGTCGTGGATTCCAAAAGTATACTTGGCCTTGCTTATGAAAGCTCTGATGACGAGGAAGAAGAATAAAAAGAAATGCAATTGTTCATTTTCCTTTTTTTCTACTATTATGTTGCAGTTGAGCAGATCGATTCATGTTTGTGACTCTAATGACTGTATACAGTTAAATAGTTAATGAGTTTTTTTAAAAGATGACAATGACTTCATGACTGCGAAATCTAAGAAAACATTAAGGACAATTCACATCCACCTAACTATCTAAGAATCTATAATGGTTTGATAGTCTTTTTTTTGGGTGAAATTGAAATTTCATTAGAAACGAAGTTGACCTTATCCAGTTTTACAAAGAGACTCGATAGTAGAGACCTGATCTATCTCCATGGTTGGGGCCATGACTGGACATTTGAAAACTAATTATTGTCTGAAAACAACACCACAATAGACAGACATGGCTTAGTACATTTTAGTAAGAATTTATTAATTATTAATGGATGAATTGGATAGTGTGAATCAAGACTAAAGATAATCTACAATAAATGAGAAAAGACGACTAAGACAAATATTAAAACGTTGAGCATAATTACAAGAAAAATCATATTGTTTTTCACTAACAATTCCGTACTTTAAAATCTAATTATTTTCCCTGTTTTTCACCATCCACTAAACAACTCTGTAAATAAAATTTTCGACAATGTTAGACTTTCTGATTTAATGTGGAAGTTCTTCAGACATTCCCTGATTGTCTACGATATTTGGATTTCCTTGAACAACAGAAACAGATTCAAATTGCGTACTTCCAAACCCCACGGCATTCCATTGCCTAGTGTTGCCAGGAAACCCTCCTGCTCCAACTTGTAGTATAGGTGGTGGAAAGCCAAGTAGAGAAGATTGATCTTGATGATTACCAGCTTCTGGGGTGCTGTTGTAATATAGATGAGATCCATCCATCGGTTGTTGTGGTGGATAGTTAAATTGTGGAGAGGGATTCAGACCAGGGTTGTTGTTCATGGCCATTGGGACAGGCATCTGCTGCATTGGATAATTTGGTAGTTGAAATGCATGTGTTGGTGTATTATGATCAGAAAAGGGGGATTCTGGGGGGATTCCTATGTGTTTATTTTGCAAGCCACTCTGGTGATCGAAAACTTGAGGATTTTGAAACCAAACCTGAGTTTGTTGGTTGTTGTTATCTGCCTGTGATTCTGCAGACTGATGTTGCTGGTAGACATGAAACGGGGGTTGCATCTGCTGTATTGGAGGCCGCATAGGTGTTGATTCTCTAGAATGATGGCGACGGGTCCGGTCTTCGCGATCCTGAATCTGAGAATTTAAGTTGGGTAAAAATCCAGGTCTAGACGGACCACGTGCAGTAGACGAATCCGGCTGTGCAGTTTTTGTCATATTCGTAGGGTAAGTTTCATTTGCTCCATCTGGGTACATTTCTTGTTGCAAAAGATCAGCATGGACTTCGTGAACATGTGATTCAAAATCAGATCTCTTGAAAAAAGATTTAAGACAATGAGGTGCTGCACAGATAAAAATCTCTTCCATCAATCTGATTGTTTGAATTTTCTGAATACGCCCATCACAACTGTACAATGAAAAGCATAATGGAGAAAAACAATCAGTTGTCATAGATTTTGATAAACAATTGATTATAACTATAAGTAAACCACAAGCATTGTAAATGATTGTCAAAAAATTGTTTCACATGTTTGTAAAGCTATAAAAAATACAACACTGGTAAATGGAGACATTTAAAAACACTTTAATGATTATTTTGCAGCATGCGAAGTGAAAACTTTTCAAATAGATAATTATATATATTATATTATTCATTTCTGGCTATCTTTTTAAGTTTTGTTGTGTTTTATTTCTTGACTTAGAGTGTTTTGTACTCATTTAATTATTTACATTAAGGATGTAAAGGCAAGATTATTGAAACTTGAAAGAATGAAGTATAATATACGTTATATGTAGTATAAACCTCAAAAAACAAGGCATTAAGAATGGATATTTCACATGTCAAAGTAAAAAAAAGTAAAAAAAAATGCTGTATGCATGTCAAAAAAGTTGAGAGAAGTGAAAAAACATACAGATAGCAGCTTGAATCGCTCCTTGCACAAGTCAAGCAAAAGGCATGTTCACAAGGTAACTGAGAATAAAAGAAGAGAATAGGAAAAGTCAATTAGCGAGTAACGGCAAATTAAACACTGCTATTAGTATATGTGTGTTTATGTTCGTCAAACACTTGCGATCTCAACAAATTAAAATTTTAGTGACTCGTCAAAAATGCCATGACATGACTTCTGAGAGAATGATGTAAATTCACTGATTGTAGAATACTAATGCCAGTGTTATATATAGCCTCAGATCTGAAAATATTCTTTTGTTAATTATTATAATGGCCTGACTGTGTTTATCTTCTACTGATGATAAAATAAAATAAATTACTTTATTAGTTAAAAATTAAAATGCTCTTCAAGGTCCGTTCATGCTATGTTGGTTTGTTAGAGTATACAATTGTAGAGGCAATGTGCTTGTCCGTTCATTTACTAAAAATGATTATCATTTACTAAAAATGATTATCATTTACCAACATTCCCAAAATCATTATTATTTTACTTTATCAAAAAACAGTAGTAAAACTGACTAGAAAATAGATACTAGAAATAAATCGTATTTGCAAAAGAAAGAATGTTAAATTAAACGAGTAAAGAGAAAGGGGGAAAAGGGGAAATTTAAAAAAACATACAAGGCGTCCGTAGATGGAAATAGGGAAATCGCACGCCACGCAAAAGTGGACTCTTTCACCAAGATTCCGACGCGATCTGCGCCCCAAAGATTTGGCCACAACTGATAAGGCATTGGAAGACGGAGGCATGCCTAGGCTTTTCGCGACGGGAAGATCGGCTAAGATGAGATGGTCAGGACAAGCAACCATTACCGTCTCAGATGGATTAGACGATCGAGACATCGCTGTAACACCCCCTCCCGCATCACCGGAGGATCCTCCTTTGTTCAATCTGATCTGTAGCATCGGAAACCAGTTGCTTGCTTTTTTTTGGTTCACGATTAAATGACGCACAAAAATGATAGATGTGAGATTTTATAGACAAGATTGAGGGATATAAATGGGTCGGGTCACAAGTAAAGGGCTCAGCCCAATGAAAAATATCAATTTAGATATTTAAAAAAATTCAACTTCACTTATAGCCTTAAAAGGTGACTGGTCAGTATGGAATATGGCCGGTCAGAGATTTTTTTTATTATTTTTGTTAAGTTTACTTTGGTATTAAAATAAAGAGTTTGATAAACATATTTTTAATTTTAAGATTAGGCTAATTACTTTACCTTGGTTAGCCGTTGCTAACTCCCGTCATCCCCTTCGTGGATGAGCATCAACAACGCATCCCATTGATGCAATGTCTGTTGTTCCCTTCTGTTCCTGTTTTTGCGTTTGAATTTCCCTTCCTCAAATCCGATTTCAGCCATTGTTATAGTACAAACAGCGGGAGCCGTCCTTTTTCTCGTCCCATGACTTTTTGAATTTCTCATTGAATTGATCGTCCCTTAGCCAACTATTGAAAAATTTAAACGGAGTTGACCCTCTGTCGGTCTGTGTGAGTTTGATGAGTAGGCCGGCGTGATCGCTCGACGTGCCCATGATTAGTTTTGGGTGAGTCTGTGGCCATCGCATTATCCAACTCACATTTCCCAGAGCCCTGTCCAGCCTAGATCGGGTGTGTTGCGTACTGGTTCCATTGGACCAGGTGAAGTCCCCTCCGATCGCCTGCAATTCCGTGAACCCATCGATAACTTTTTCGAATTCACTAGCCCCAGCTCTGCCAAAGCCCCCTCGTCCTTGCCTTTCGGAAGGGTGCCTAATTTCATTGAAGTCCCCAATTAACAGCCAGTCACTGTTCTGCGATGTTGGCCAGACTTCGCCTATTTCTTCCCAGAGCGACCTCCGTTTAACGGCAGTTCGCTCTCTGTATATAATGGTCAGGTCGAAGGTGTAACCCCCCTGAGTTCAACACCTTGGCGTGAATTAGTTGATTGTGCTCTCTTATGACTGTTGCGCTCCACTGATTAGTTTTCCAGCCCAGTCAGATCGAGTCCCTGCCTTCTCCTCCATTGTTTCTAATTAAACTCCACTCAGAGCCCATCTTTTCCCGAACATCGTCGAATCCTTCTTTCTTTGTTTTAGTTTCCAGTACGCCAAATATATCGATTGAATTTTCATGGTAGATTTTCCTAAATTCACTCTGCCTCTCGGCTGAGCAGATGCCCCTCGCATTCCACACAAATAGAGCCATCTCGGGGCAGATGTTCCTTATGTTTCAGTTAGTTTTATTACAGACTCTTAGTGCCAGAGACTCTTTGTAAAATTTGAAATTTGTTTTGTAGTACTATCGGAATGCTGGCTATTCTTTTCTCAGTTGAGATAACGAACTTGACTGGATCTCGGCAGAAAGGTTGGTGCTGCTCCACCGGAGCTTTTTCTGTGACGCATTGAGGTATGAGGTCGAGGAGGAGGAGCGCCTGGGCAGGCTATCCAGACCGGGCAGGTTGTAGAGGATGTGGGCCCTGCTTTCATGATCCTCCGCAGAGATGCTATGACCTTCTATCTGTAGTAGTTTCTCTGGTTGAACCACGTTTTCGGCCGTCGAGCATACTGGCGATGGTTCATTAGCAGTCTGTTCAGTCTTCTGCTTGCGCTGGATTGGGGTAATTGGGTCAGTCGGTATCGGAATTTTGCCCGCGTCCGCTTGGTCGATCATATTAGCCAGTACTTCTCCTTCTTCCCGCTGAGGTGAGTTGTCTGTTGGTTCGATTGGGTTTAGGGGAGAGGGAGAATCTTTGGATTTTTCTTGGCTTCTGTGAGATACGTCATATCCGGTATGGTTGTCTTGAAGCACGCGCCTGTACTCTAACCTCGTACGCCGACTACGATGAGATCGTCTGGTACGGCGCCTGCTGTTGTTTTTTGAATTTTGTAAATTTTTGAAATTGGCTGGGCGATTTTCCTGGAGGTCGGGGCGGTCGTTGGAGCTTTGGTTAGCTCCCGACGGCGGGGGCGTGCTAAATTTGTTCTAGGTCCCCATCAGTTCATTCCTTCCACGGCATTGCTGGGGTCAGTGGTTGAAGCCCGTGCATCGAAACAGAAAGGAACTTTTTGCTCGTAGCCTACACTGACAATTGTGTCGCAGTCCGGCTCCCCCTCGTGGCCCTCCGTCCTAATCCTTATGTTTGTTGGGTAGTCGAAGTCTTTCCCGACTATTACGCAGGTTTCAAGGGGAGGGGGGAGGTACGGATTTCGCAAGGAGGTCTCCCTAGCTTCAATTGGATTTTCGAGTGAGCTTGAAATTCTACTGATGGCCTCATCACCCTACATTGTTGTCGGGATGTTGTGAATCCTCGCGCTCTGTGGCACTGTGTCGAGGGGGTCCTCTGCCACGGACATGTTGGCAACCCATAGTCTAACTATGATGAGGTCGTCTCCGACATGGTCCCATTTTATCTCTTTCAGTCTCTTTCAGTCATTGTCTGCATAGAATCCAATCTTGAAGGATTGGCGATTTACTCTAGTTATTCTGTAGAAAGGGGGAACGGATCGGGTGAGTTTGTCTAAACGGATAAGATGAACATGTCACATTGCAGGTTGATAGTATGAGGTCCGACACACAGACCACGGTACTAAAACATGTATCCCAAGATATCTAATACATAGAGAAGGAGAGAGTACTGGTGATACAGTATTTCGAACTTGGTCACAACGCACCAGCAACTAAAAGTTCGGATAGTCCAAGATGAGCTGAGACACCTATTTCAGGTTTGGGGAGGTCCCAAGTCAACTCCTAGGAAGATCGACTTTCCCAGAGGTCGACTTTCATAGGACTCGACTTCTGGATAAAGTCGAGTCTTGAAAAAGTCGGACTCCAAGGAAGTCGATCCCAGAAATGTCGACCTGGGACCAGATCTGATCAGTTAAGCGGTTACAACTCAAATGACCAAATTACCCACATAAAAAGTCCTATAAATAGAAGGCATCTCTCACTTATTAAGGCAGGTCATTAAGAGTGGAGAAGTCCCAGCGAAGCAGAGCTCTGAGCAATTGAGTCCCGGCCTGATTCCCCCGCGGAGTTCCTCGCCTGGTGCTTGTTGGAAGCGTCTTGGAGTACTGATTAGGTTTCACCCTCATTACGGGTCATAATTAAAGATGACAATAACAAACACGATTCGTAAAAAAATACAGCAGGACACGATTTTAACACAACATGTTTATAATAATGTTGAATTAGTGTCGAAAATTTTCACTTAATTCAAGATTTTGTATCTAAATTATAAAAAACTCTATCAAATATTTTATATTTTAAATTAACTTAACTTAATTTTATTAGAATACACATGTCGTATCTTGAATACGCCGCTGTACGTTATCAAATCGTGTTTATTAATATTTAATTCAATTGTTAAAATAATATACTGGAAAAGACACGAACACATGTATAACGTAAAATAATGTATTACTGCAAAAGACATTAACACACGCGCGACGAAAATTCAATATAATTGACAAGATTAATTTAACGCATTTTAACCTCAACACACCTGATAATTACTCAATTTTTTCATTTAATTAAATATTTTTTCATTATTCTGCCGTATTCCTGTCATTACACGAATTGTCTGCTCTAGTCATAACGAGACACAAGATAACTATGCCCATTGGGCCTTTGAGTCCATTGTTGGTATCTTTCAAATTCCACTAAATCAGACGGTCCAAAATTTATGGCCCATGGTACCGCACCAATGGCACAAGAAGCCCATTCTTTAGAAATAAGCAGATTTTAATCGAGCCCATCAGTCATTAGAACTTTGAAAGCGTGAGAATAAAATAATATTTTATAAAAGGGTGGGATGGAGATTGGATTACACATATATTAAATCTTCTTTTTGCAAAAAAACCTTAGTTTACTATGATAGTATAACTGCGGTTACTAAAAACAAGTATGTCGTGTTACGACAAAGATCACGATATTATTATATTAATTTTATAACAAAACGTCACGACTCACGAATCACGATTCATTTATACCTTCTCGGTTTCTCGATGAACGATAAGAGGATCCACGTCTTCAAGCTCTATATCACCAGTAACACCAGTATCAACCGCACCCTCTCTTCCGTTCCGATACATAACGTCAATCTCTTCCAACGACTTCCCTTTCGTCTCCGGAACAAACCAGTAAATAAATCCGATGGACAAAACTGAGGCGACACCAAATACGAAGAAGCATCCTCCGACCGTTATAATCCGAGACATCGAGAGAAACGACATCGCAACAACGCCACTGCAAAGTCTGCTCACCACCACACCGACTGCCATCCCCTGCGCTCTAACCCTCAACGGAAAAATCTCCGATGATAGAACCCAGCAAACTGGACCGATTCCGATCGAGAAGAATGCCATATTGGCGCATACCGACGCTATCGCAATTTTAAAGTAGTACCTTGAAAGCGACAGTGTAATGCTCAGACTAAACAGACAGAATGTCATGCCAATTGCGCTTACATACAGTAATGGCTTCCGTCCAACTCGATCGACTAGAAAAATCGAAACCAGGATGAAGATAGTTTTGGTAAATCCGACAGCAATCGTTGCGGCAAGGAGGTACTTGTTGTGTGTGATCCCGGCGTCTTGAAATATAGTCGGACTGTAGTATACGGTGGCATCGATTCCTGTGATCTGCTGGAAAAAATGGATCCCGATTCCGGTTACAAGCATTCGACGTAAGGCTGGAGATGGGTTTAAAAATTCACAGCAATTGGATTTAGGATTATCACCGCCGTCGAAACTAGCAGCCTTTTCTATCTCGACAACTCTTTGCTCCACTTCTGCATCGGTATCGGCCAGTTTAGACAGCACTACCTTAGCCTCATCGGTCCTGTTTCTTAACACAAGCCACCGAGGGGATTCTGGGATGATGAACAAAGCCAATGAAAAGAAGATCGATGGGAGAATGGAGGCCCCAAGCATAACTCTCCAGCCTATATGCAGCGACAGACCGGAGAAAACATAGTTCGAGATGTATCCAAGGAGGATCCCGATGTTCACGAAGATCTCCGGGAAGGAAGTAAGCGAACCTCGGGAGTTAGACGGTGAAATTTCCGCAATGTAAACAGGAACGATCATTACTCCGAATCCGATGCCGATGCCAGCCATGAGACGACCGGTGATTAGGACATAAAAAGAGGGAGCCAATGCCATCACCAGAGAGCCGAATTGAAAGAACATAGCAGCTACTACCATTGTCCATTTCCTACCGATGATGTTCGATATTTTTCCTCCCGCTAGGCTTCCCAGAAGTGACATTATGCTCAGACAACCAACTAGAACCTCTAATTGAACTTCGGTTGCTTCTAAATCTTCTTTGATGAATAGAATCGCTCCGCTCATAACACCCACATCTGCATCCAATTCTCAATCAACACCCTAAAAATTATAATCAGAATCAAAATATTTGAATACACACACCGTATCCAAGAAGAACGGAATTGAGAGAAGCAAATATAGCACAAGCGAAAACGTATTTCCGACATTCCTTCTTTTTCTTCGTCATCATCATCGCAATCGCCATCTTTTTCTGATTCTGATGCGCCCAAACAAGAGCGCTATCTTCATCTTCATCGGCTCCGAGATCAAGATCGCCATTGTTGTCGTCGTCGTCGTCGTTCGCCGCATCATTACCATTTATTTGGATGTATTGATTGTCGACCGTTGAAACCGTTGAGGATTCCATGAAAAATGTCGCCTTCTCCGGTTCTCCCTCTTCTCCTCCTCCTCCCTGTGCTTATCTAGAGGCCGAGGAGGAGGAAGAAGTGCTGATGGCTGAGGAAGCCGGAAGGGAACAGAACATTATTGTTTACTTGAATGTCATTATAACTAATTTAGGAATTACCTTAAATAAATAAATAAATAAATAAACAAACTAACCGTGTCCGAAAAAAAAGTAAAAATCTGGTCTCTAGACCCTAGTGCGGATCACAGACCATGGACTACTAGTCGAGTGTTTAAATTCTCCCAAATCTCAATCGGCAGTCTTCAAGACGACGATATTAATTAGGGTTTTGATTTTTGAAGAACTAGTTTCGTTCACCTAATGCTATTCCCGCTGGGGGGCTGGTAACGGGCGGCGACTTTCATTTTCGTTGGGTAAGGTTCTACGATTTCTGATTTCTGTAATCTTTACTGGTTTACACATACAGTTCATTTGGGTGGTATACTAATATCGACTTCAATTTTGGATTGAAAAAGGTATCAAAAATTCAAAAAAAAATTATATTTGCTTAACCAAACAAAACATAGACGGTCAGATCATATACCTTCTGGTATTACACTGACAATCGGCAAACATCACTACCTAGACGGCCAGAACAACAATATTTGGATGTAAGATCATAATAATTATCTTTGTAAATATTAGTTCAATAGTTGTAAGTTGCAATAAACTGCGTTACCTATTTAAACCTCAATTTGTAGGTGAATAAAGTAATTTATTCTCCCATCAGATTTAGTTTCTAAATAACCTACGGACCTATCCCTAGATTACATAATTAGTTACATGCTAATTATCGATTATATCAATACTTCTTTTCTTCCCATTTCCTCTTCCAAAGTTCAACCATTTTCTCAAACACTTGAGTTTATACCCAACAATGAGAGAAAGAGAGTTAGCAACAAGAATCAAAGAGATTTATAAGAGAGTTGGAAATGGGAATGAGAATACTAGGAATTGTATTTACAATGCTTTATTCTGGGTGTATAACTCAATATTTACAATACAGTAGTCCAACAATTTGTGCTGTGACCACTACAAGACAAAACAGAAATTGAAACAAAATTCAAATGATTACAATACATTGTAATTAATATAGTTAGTACTAATAATTTACAAACTAAATATTTATTTTAATCTTACCAGGAAACATGCCTAGGAAAGTTAATTATGGACCTGATTACGATGATGGATATGACGATTATGATGATGGATACGATGATTATGATTATGACTATGATGCTGATGATGGAGGAAATGGTGAGTGGGATGGAAGTGCATTTTCTTTTCCTTATATTCAAACCTTGATAATCAGCATTATTGTTTATTCTTTTATCATATTTCTCTAATTATCCATGTTATTGAAGAAAATACGCATTGATCAGTTCAGTTGTGATCACTTGCCATGGGTTTGCATATTTCAGTTTGGTAATTTCGATGTTTATATCCATGTTTATTAACCGATTTTGCATGTAAAATATAACCGCATTGCAAACATCTTTTCCTTTTCCCATTTCCCCATTTCATTGTTTAAATCTGCAAAATTCATGATTTGAGACTTGCGGATTTATTCTGAATAGAAGTACTTGATATGACCTAGATGCTCGACTTGAATGCGATCCTAATGCAAATATTGCTTTGATGAAAACGTAAAATTATAATAAATTGAAAATTTTATTGTCTCTTCTTTCTAATATACTCTAGATACTTTAATGAAGTATTATCCATTGCCGATTACTACGACTTATGCGTTTATTTTTTGGAGATTTTCTTACCATGTTATTTGTTTTTTAGGAAATATTTTTATACCTTATTCGAAAAAAGGCAATATTCTAGATGTGTGCATCAGTAAATGTTGTGATTTTGCATACCTACTACGTACTTAGCTTATACTCCAAATCATTGGAGTCCAATGATATGAAAGAACCTTTTTCTTTTGTAATGACGTTTCTTCATGGAATTCTGAATTTTTTGGCAAATGCAAATTATCAAATTGCAATATTGGATTGATTTTGAATGTTGATTATTCTGAAGTTTTTTCCCTCTTTTTTTTCCTATAACCAGAAGTTGTTAAGCCATTAAAAGCAGAAAAAAAAGAGGTCAGCAAGCTTCCTGTATGGCGATGCTCCATTTGTACATACGAAAATGACGAAAAATTAACTTATTGTGAAATCTGTGGAGTTATTCCAGTTTCTTCTGTAAAGAGAAAAAACGAAAACTTGGCAAAAGGTTCACAGTTAACACTTCACTGTAGTGGTGTAGTAGAAATCTGTTCCATCTCATCCTCATTTGTTGACACTGATTTTACATGATTTTGAGATTTATGGTTTCATTATAAATTTATATGTATACAAATTTTGATGCAGTTAATGTTACACTTGGAGAATCTGCAATGGCTCAGTCAATATTTGCATCAATGCTTTCTAAGACACCCAAATCATCTATTCCTCTTCAAGACATAAATAAAGGTATATAAAATATATAATTCACAGTTCACACCAAAGATTCTAGTAAGATGGGGATAAGAAAAGTAGCAATCGAAGTTGTTTTAGATTTTCTCTAGCGAATTTTAATGGCATGTCATCTAGTGATCTTTATTACTCCATCTCTAATCTCTACTTTTAATAAATGTCAACACTGAACAGTTGAAGTTACCTTTATTTCTTGTGGACTAGTGTAAACTGTAAAAAGTCTGACTTCTTTTATTATTTACTTCATTTTATTATGGGAAGAATACTTTGAAAAAAGTCATTCCAGGTGGCATGCAATTCGGAGTTATTGTTTGATCTAGAAGACTGAATATATTGTTTGTCGTGTACAAGGTATTAATTTTATATTTCCTTTTTTGCCACTTTATTACTTTCAGTTTCCACCAACACCACAGTGAATAAAGGAGCATCTCAAGCTTTCAAGACTTTGCCAATTGTCGATGATGATGCAACTTGTTTTCAAGTCAATACTATAAAAACTGAAACCATTAATAGTAATTTGCAAAGGCCAAACAAGGATGAAGTCTCTGGAGGCCAGAGAAGACCTGTGAGTTTTATTAAGAATAAAACCTCATTCGAATATATTCCAGATAAATGGATGTTAGAACAAGAGAATGGGATTCCCAAACAATTGAATTTGGCTATTGTAAGTATCTATCTAAGTATTTATAAGATATGGCGACTCTTAATTCTTATCTGATATCTCTCACCCCTATGGTTTTCCCCTGAAATCCAAATAGGTTGGTCATGTTGATTCTGGGAAATCAACTTTGTCGGGAAGATTGCTATATCTCCTTGGGCATGTGTCTGAAAAGGAAATGCGTAAGTACGAGAAAGAGGCTAAAGAGAAGGTGTGTTGCCTTTTCCTCATATTTTCTCTCTCTTTTATATTAGTAATTGAAGATTAATATTTCAAATATCAGGGTAAAGCTTCGTTTTCCTATGCATGGGTGATGGATGAGTGTGGTGAAGAGAGGGAAAGGGGTGTTACAATGACAGTTGGTGTTGCTTATTTTGACACACAGAATTATCATGTTGTTTTGCTTGACTCTCCTGGCCACAAAGATTTTGTTCCAAACATGATTTCGGGTTCTACACAAGCAGATGCTGCTATTCTTGTTGTAGATGCTTCTATGGGATCATTTGAAGCTGGTATGAATGGATGTGGCATTGGACAGACACGGGAGCATGCTCAACTTATCAGAAGTTTTGGGGTTGAGTGTATTGTCGTTGTTGTGAATAAGATGGATGTTGTTGGATATTCCAAGGAAAGATTTGACTATATAAAAGCAGAACTTGGCACATTTCTAAATTCGCTTCAGTTTAAGAAGTCGTGTGTTTTCTGGGTACCTGCAAGTGCCATGGAAAACCAGAATTTGGTGAAACTGTCATCTGACACTCGGCTATCCAACTGGTGTGTAGATTATTGCAACGCGGTCTCAGATACTATCACTCTATACATTTTTTGTAATATAAATAATCAATTTACCAAGTCTAGCATATGATATGATTCACGTTAAATTGAGTTGATGACATACGTTGCAGGTATGATGGACCATTCCTTTTGGAAGCCATAGATTCATTACGACTTCCTGAAAGGTATGTGTCAAAGCCGTTTTGTATGCCAATATGCGATGTCATTCAGTCACATATATCAGGACAGGTAGCAGCTAGTGGCAAATTGGAGGCTGGAGCAATACGTAATGGTTCAATGGTATAATTTAATGCTAATTTATTTTTCTAATCTAATCATTTAAATATATATTCTCAAATCTCAACTTCTCTATCAAATATGTTAATCTTGTTTTCATTTTATTTACTATTTAAATTTGTAAAATAAATGATTTATTTACAGTTAATAACTCTAAAAAGTTAGGGTTACTAATTTCGAAAGGGTTAGAGTTGAATACTTTAAAAAGGTGGGAAAATTATATACATATGGATAATGACATCTGTGAAATCCGTATTTATAACTTTATTTTGAACATGCAATTATATTATATATGGGTTGTTTTTAATTTCGATGTATTTGATATATAAATGTCCTTAATCTATACTCCTTAACTTCTATTAAAAATTATTAAATTTTATCACTATCTTACATTGGTTTAATTGTTATTGATAAGCAGGTTTTAGTGATTCCTTCCGGAGTAAAGGCCAAAGTATTGTCCATCAAGCGTGATTCCCGTACATGTAGTGTAGCTAAAGCTGGAGACAATGTGGCTATCACTTTACAGAACATTGATTCTGATAGTATGATGTCTGGGTATGTCTTATGTCATCCCGAATTTCCTGTGCCTGTTTCAAATCATTTGGAGTTAAAGATCTTTGTTTTGGACATCTCCACACCGATAGTTGTTGGCTCCCAGGTATATAATTATGTAAAAGCAGTAAAATTTCATTACTTCCACTATGATTAATTATTTCTATAGTTTTATGCATTTATAATATGAGTTTTAATATATAAATTTTTTTCTCTTTTGATACAAGATTTTTTTTTAATGCATAAAAACATTGACAGATTGAGTTTCACACTCACCATGCAATGGAAACGGGAAGAGTTTCAAAGATATCAACAGTATTGGTCAGTTCAAAATCCAAGAAAGCTCCTAAGAAAACACCACCACGTTTTCTGCATTCCAAACAGAACGCAGTTATAGAGGTAGAATCCATACTCGGGATTCATTCATCATGAGCTTGTTAATTGAATCCATACACTTATTCATTCATACCTTGGGTTTTCAGGTGGCTTTAGAAAGAGTAGTTTGTGTTGAAGAGTTTTCCAAATGCCGTGCACTTGGGAGAGTGTTTTTGCGATCAATGGGAAACACCATAGCTGTTGGAACCATCACTCGGTTAATAGAGTAACTAGCAGATGGAAATTAACCACAGTACCACACAAGGTTTTTGAGGCGGCACCAAGGTTTTTACCTTTTAGTTTTGTAAAAAAATTAATTGGGTATTTGGATCAAGTTTAGTCATATCCGACCCGTATCCAGTTAGGACCTATAAATATGCGACCTCCTAAATAAGCGATGGAGGGTAACGCATGGTAGCATATGCGCTACATTTTGGTACCACACTGTGCTTGATAATTTTAATTAGAGTAATTATCAAGTGTATCGATGTCAAAATGTGCAAAAATGTGTCAAATTAAACCTGACCATTAGATTCTTATATGTATTAGTGTCTTTTGCAGTAATTATTTTGCATCGTACATGTATTAATGTCTTGTTCTATATATTATTTTAACCATTAGATTAAATATTAATAGACACGAGAAGGAAACTAAATGAAATTGTACAATATTTATATTGAGTTGTGGTTTTTTATTTGATTTTTTTTAAAATAATTTGAAGACACGTTTATAGTGTGACGATTGCTATAGTACACCTTAACTTATTTTTAGAGTCCATAGGTCATCATAAACACCACAAAATCCAACAGTTGAGAAAGGCCCACCGTAATTTTGGTAAAGTAACATCTTTTTTTGCAAAATAATCAAAATATAAAACTCAGAACCCATATAAAAAATGTCTTGTGAGCGTTTAATGTGATTTCTCAATTTCCCTATTCATATCTCTCATCTGTGCCCTAATTTGCGATTTCATTTCTCCACCAAATAGGATCTTGATTTTTGGAGTCATAGATGGCGCACCGGCTTCTTAGAGATGCGCAGGCTGACGGATGGGAGCGCTCAGACTTCCCCATCATATGCGAGTCATGTCTCGGCGACAACCCTTACATTCGTATGGTGCGTAAAACAGATCTCTTCTCCTACTTTTTTTCTTCAGTATTTTTTAGATTTGGTTTTAAAACATAAACACATCCTTCGCTTCAGGGCTTTAGATTGGAATTTAAAAAGATATTAGAGATTCTGGAATGTAGAATAAAAAAAAGTTTTTTTAAAGCAATTAAATTTCATGGCAGTGCTCAAATTACATCGAGTATAGAAATATAAAACAAATGAGCTCTAGAAGTTGTCTCTTGTAGTTTTATGATTTTTATCTCTCCACGTATAAAAAAAGTATGATCCATTAAACCAAGTATCGAAGATTAGACTCACTAGTTCTTATATTTTAATGAAGATGTAAGGGTTTTTTTTACACGTCAATTGGTAAACCTCTAACCCTTTTAATGTTTCTTTTCCAATTTTGGTTTTTTAAAGACAAAAGCAGATTACGATCAGGAGTGTAAAATTTGCACCAGACCTTTTACAGTTTTCAGATGGAGGCCAGGTCGTGATGCAAGGTTTAAAAAGACAGAGGTCTGTCAAACATGCACTAAATTGAAAAATGTATGCCAGGTCTGTCTTTTAGATCTTGAATATGGTTTGCCAGTCCAAGTTCGAGATACTGCTTTGTCCATTAATTCCAATGATTCTATTCCAAAAAGTGACGTTCTCAAGGAGTATTTTGCTGAAGAGCATGATCGTAAGGTATGCTCACTGCTTCATTTCTTTTATTCATTCAATATTATTTCGCACACTAAAAACCTGCTAGAAGATGAATGCAATGACTTGATCAAGTGGTTAAATTCTCATCGAATGATGTAGGAAATTACGTTTCTATAGATAATTTATACATATTCGATATTATATATAAGTGACTGATGGTATATTATGTCGTAACTGTCATTTCTTTTCTACCAAACTACCAAAGGATTTCTATCTTTCCCCTTCTTTGACTGGATTCTGGTTGTCAATTTTCATAGGGGGGGCTGTCAATTTTCCTGGATCATTAATTATGTAACACATAAACATGTAATGCATAGATGATAGGTCATAGGTGTCTAGGTGTTGAGCAAAGATTCTTGATAGCATGAAGCTCTAATCATTCGTTGATTGTTTGCTTTTTTGTTTTTGAATAATGTTTTCAGGCAAGAGCTGGAATAGATTACGAATCTTCCTACGGAAAGGTCCGTCCAAATGATACCATATTAAAGCTCCAAAGGACTACGCCCTATTACCAAAGAAACCGAGCACATGTGTGTAGTTTTTATGTACGAGGTGAATGCACACGAGGTGCAGAGTGTCCTTATCGCCATGAGATGCCACTAACTGGAGAGTTATCTCATCAAAACATAAAAGATCGATATTATGGGTAAAGCATGGTGTTCTGTTTCCTTGTTTTTTTGAGACTAATATCAACATTTCTCCTAATTATCTTTTCATGCAGAGTTAATGATCCTGTTGCCTTAAAGCTCCTCAACAAAGCTGGCGAGATGTCATCTTTGGCTCCTCCAGATGACGAAAGTATAAAGACTCTTTACATTGGCGGCCTTGATACGAGGGTAACGGAGCAAGACCTCCGGGATCAATTCTATGCTCATGGGGAGATTGAAGCAATCAAGCTTGTCTCTCAACGTGCATGTGCCTTTGTTACTTACACAACCAGGGAAGGTGCAGAAAGAGCAGCAGAAGAACTCTCTAATAAACTAGTCGTGAAGGGTTTGCGTCTAAAGCTTCTATGGGGAAAACCACAAGTCCCAAAGCAAGAGAACCAACCTGAGGGATCAATACAAGGAGGTCATGTTGCTGCTCTTAGTGGAATGCTTCCTAGGGCAGTTGTTTCACAGCAGCAGGGTGATGCTGGCGAACAATCTGATCCATCATCTGACCAGCAACAACCACTGAATTATTTTAATATTCCTGCACCACCCTCATCTGACCGAACTTTTTACCCATCCATGGATCCTCAGAGAATGGGTGCTATCGTTCCAAATCAAGAAGCGGGCGGCAGTTCCAAATCTGACGTAGAAAATCAGTTGCAAGCTGGGCAGTCACAATATATATCGCCGCCACTTCCTCAGCATGGGCAGTATCCTCAATTATATCCTGCTTATGGGTACAACAGACCTCCAGTTCCACATTATCAGCAGCAATTTCCTCCATACCAACAACTACAAGGTCAACAGTATCATTATCGTCCTGGTCCACCACCATCTTCACAGAACTGAAGTAGTTTGTCTATTCAAGTTTGTCATTTCACCAAATTGTCAATTAATATGCGATCATTAATTTTATACAATACAATCGCATCTCACAAGACTTTCTTTTGGTTTCCAATTTAATTTTTAGACCTAGTCAAAATTTTGCTTAGAAATAAATCGATATAATACAAACCAATACATTATATACATGCAGCTGGTCCGCAGGAGGAAGAAAAAATGAAGTTATAAACAATAAAATCAATCTGAAGTAGTTTCATTACTTCATGTTTACCAAGAAGGAAAAGGAATAGGACAAGTTTAAAGAATCTATTTGTTATAGATTCATAATAGAAGTTGCCAATCATCATCGTGTTCACACGTGTCAATGTCAGTCTGATGACGTATTTTTGGTATCTGCTGAGATTGAGCAACAGTAAAAAGAGGTGTTCCATTTGATGTATCGGCAAGCTTGGCCGTACGTGAGCAGAAATCTTCAAAATCATCTGTATCCAAAGAGAAATTGGGTTAAAGAAAGAATAAATTGGCATGGGTGATGGAGATTACTTACCTTTGTCTCTGCAGTAAAATCCTATTGCTAAAGAAGGATCGATCTGTTCAAGAGGGAGATGTCGTGCCGTGCTATCATAGAACAAACATTTTAAAATCAAACCAAACTTAAATGTAAACTCTATTTAATATTTCAAGCTACCTGCAGTGGTATGAAGACGTGTCGAAATCATCTTTTGAAATGTCAACTGTCTGTGATAGAGATGGTTAGGCAAATAATTATTCATGAAAAAATAATGCATTCTGAAAAATCCCATTAAGCAAGCCGACTAATTTA
The DNA here is from genome assembly GCA_001185155.1 of Zostera marina. Lineage (NCBI taxonomy): Eukaryota > Viridiplantae > Streptophyta > Magnoliopsida > Alismatales > Zosteraceae > Zostera > Zostera marina. The sequence goes on along the minus strand of LFYR01001173.1, from coordinate 551,299 downwards.
ATTCTACTCTGACTTCATCGATCACTTTTAATGAATTAAATTCAAAAGTTTTCGCCTATATTTGTCGAAGAAATTTTAACAATCATACAATGGAAAAAACTACCAAATGGATTTTTGTAAAAACCATGAACAAATCATGTAAGTGGGGATCTTAGGGAGTGGTTATTGGAGCATACCGATTGAACTTCATGAGGATCCAGGTAAATTGCATTATCATCTTGCACACCGATTATATAAGTTGATGCACCTGGTCTACCACCCAAAATTCCAAGGCTCTGAGGGAAAGTGAATGTTGCCTGGAGCAATGGAATATATCTAACAAGCAGTAAACACACTGGTATAAGAATCCCTAAATAATGTACTAATGTTCACAATATATCAATGGATAAATTGATATATCATTATATCATGTGGGTTAGAGAAAAAAAGGGAAATCAAACTTTTTTTTACCTGGGACTAACTTTATCGAGACCAAGAACCAAAGGTACTAATAAGAGAACAGGAGCCCAAGTAGACGATGATTCTCCAGTTTGAAACTTCGAAGAACTTAATCTGTAAGAAACATCATCTATATGGACAACGGGAGCACCACCCCTTTCCCCATCTTCATCGCCAGAAACAATAAATACAGCCATGTTAGGCAAGGATGATAATGGTAAATTTTGTTTCTGAAGATCTCCATCATCTTCCCTAGTGCTGGTACCATGGCAAGTAAGAACTTCCCAAGTACGACACATGGCATAGGGACCGACCCAAGAACCAGCAGCAAGACCATGACTTTTCCCTGCCACAAGAAGATTGTGGATCGAGAAAACAGAATCCTTGGTATCACCGAAGAGTTTTATGATTTCAATGTATTTAGGATCATATGGCTGCATGATCAATCATATAAAAGCAAGCCATTATTGATACAAAATGAAATAACAACTGATTATCTTGGTTCTATAAACTGAGCATTGCCTGGGAATCATACGTACCTTCTGCAAACTCCATCGCCAAGATCTCCCAAGATAATGGAAAACTAATGCCTGAAAGAATACATGATGATATAAGAGTTAAGAGATATGTCGGCTAATCAAAATATAACTATATAAAGTAGCTTAGAGTAAGATAGAATGCAACCTGAGCAACAAGCATCTGACTGCTTCTGATCATACAACCCCAATTAACATCACTACTGAATTTTGTGCTGCCAATTGCATCAAATCCTGGAAAGAAAGTGGGTTTTACAATTATTTTCAGAAGAAGTCCACATCCAAATTCTATAAATAAATAATGAAGGATTCATTTACTTCGTTCATTTTAAATCATGAATCACTAACCTTTTCGGTAAGTCATCCAAATTTTTGATGAGAAATCCTGTTGGAATGAAACCAAGCCTCCACTTTCAAGAGTTTTATCATCGTCACCTTGTAATAAAAATCTATAGCATACACCTAGAAGCCATATATCGCTACTCGTGGACAGATTGGTCTTTCCTGTTCCTAGTATGGATTCTTGAAGTCGTCTCATAGGGCCAGTATTCACGGTTGTCATTAGATACGCCATCCATCCATGGCTTCTGGATTCTGATTTATTTTCCAGAGTCGAGGACGATGAACTAGTGTTAGTATTAAATATTGAGAATGAGGTTGTGAGTAAGCTCTTCCAGGTGGGTTTTGGTTGATTTGAAATATTGATGTTTTGGTAAGAAGTAACAGAGCCTTTATCTGTATTTATGAAATCAGATGAGTTTTCAGTGGTTAAATTTGAATCAAAACTTTTGTCTTGTGAAAATCCAGCACTTGTTGGTTGCAGATTCATATGAAAGGGAGACTGAAAAAACGATAGAACAATCGCTTAATTTGAGAAATAAATGAAACTTAATTCTGAGATCTTGAAAATACAAGTATCACGAGTCATGACAAGATCAAGAACTGCATCTTAATTCCGAGAATTGGACAATAGATAGATAGAGAGAGATCTTATAAATCCCCCAAAAAATTGGGGATTCTGACTATTTCTTCCGTATAGTCACGAAAGTTTTCAAAAATAGCGAAAACCACCATTCTAGAAAGTAGAAATCATTATCTACTACTGAATAGTGGGATCGCGAACCCTAATTTGCTAATTTTCTTCAAAAATCGTGATTTTTTAGACAAAAAAGACGCGTTACTTCTATATCCTAAATAAAAAACAACAAGGAAACATCATACCAAATCACCAGTTGCGGATAGAAATGAGATTCCAACTGATATCAAATTATCACTCAATCAATCATTCATTCCCTTCGTTCTCAGCGCCGATAATCTATCCGAACTCCGGCTATTCAACTTCCCAGCAGACCCCGTCTTATTTTGTCATCCTCGACGACGATTGATTAATCTTGAAATTCCAATCGAGATCAATCACACGCTGATGAAACTTCGAAATCAAGTTTCATAAAAATAAACGCAACTCCAAAATCCAAATGGTAAAATTTGAATATAAAAAAGCAACAAAATTATATTAATATATTATTAATGAATGCCATACCACTCATACAAGATACAACTGAAACAAGTACATTACTGTAGTCTTTACTCTATAGACCAATCATTAATAAATAAACCAATCATTAATAAATAAACCAATCATTAATAAATAAATTAAATTAAATTAAACTAAACTAGTTTCAATCAAGAATTTATTGGATTGATTCATCTTCATTTCTCATCTGTAAATCTCTAATATTAATCATTTCTTACCAAAAAAATATTAAACTTTTAAGGTCAGGTCAGATCAATTCCATGGTTTCTTAGTTTTTAGTTCTTACCCATTAATAAATTTTGTTCCTTCCAACCTTTCTTTCTGATAAGAAAATATGTTGAACTAATATTGTAATCAAACATTCAAACAACTTAGTCAAGACATCCTTCAAATTGCTAAAAAAAGGTGAGCTTTTCAACATTATTGATATTCAAGAGATGATTTTGCCAATGTTTATAGAAGCAGAGTAAAAAGAGTTTGGGCAAACAAATCTATAAAATTAGATGTCTTTAAAACCTAAGGATGAACTTATAATCAAATAGACGAAGGTCGGAAGAGATTGGGGCTTCGAATTTGACTTGAAGCTCTGTCAATAAAAACCTGCAGAATCAAGGAATAAAAGATTGGTTCTGTCAATATATTTGTTAAAGAATAACACTATCAAGTAACATTATAATAAACAAGTAGAGTAGCCAGTATTCAAATAATATTGAACAATTGAAGGAGAAACGAATGAAACAAATTGTTAGTTTAAACACTGCAAAATCATTGTGCAAAGCCAACTTGATTTTCAGATATAAAATTTCACAATTTCTTTATGTAGTTAGAAGAAACCAATTTTTTTTTACTGCTATGAAGTTTAAAAATTAGGAATCCAAAACAGAACATTAAATTTGAACAAAATCAAAGTTTTTTCGACAATAAAGTTTAAAAAGAGACAAGTCATCTGAGAATCTTTCTCAATGAGCTCGATCGTAAATTGATCAAAAATTATTTAGCTCAGCTGTCTCAATTTATTTCCTACATGTCCAAATCAATCTGATTAAGACCAAAGAACACAATTATTATGAATTGACATATGGTTTTTAATTTTTATTCAATAATATGTGCACAAAAGAAAATTATACTTCATTGAGCCGAAACAGACAAGATCATATCATTTAATCCTTTTTTCTAATCATGTTACTTTGAGGGCTATAACTTTTTCAAATTACCATACTCAAACTTCTTCCATATAGAATCCAAATCTGGTGCAAATCTGGGAATGGTGTTTTTTTGCAATAATTAAAGGTTTTCATTAATAAAATAAAGGGCATTGTTTATGATTACAATATGAAAGAGATAAATAAAAAATAAGAGTACGGACTTTCTCCTATACAGCAGTTGCAAGTAGTGGTTAAATAACTATGTGTTTTGCACTTTTGCCTCCCATACAAGCATAGTGATCTCCTTCAACTGTGAACCACAGCTTTTCTTGAAGAGCTCTGGTCTAAAAGAGAAGCTGGAGTTTTGGATGATATTCCTTAGTATATATTCTGAGGGCCTCAGAGTATGCTGCCTCAGCCTTCTGTTTCTATCGGATCAGATATGGCAAGTTAGCCCCTCCAGTATATTCCAGTGTAAACCCCAGGGTGGGGAATGTTGAGTGATATCTCCCATTCTAATGTCATGGCTGTTAGGGGCTGTTGGTGGGAAGTTAGAGATCTTCCAGATAGCATGGCTTAGGAATTCTGCAGTTATAATTAGAAGGAAACTAGAGAATTCACAGTTGAAGAACTAGTGATTGATGGTTAGCAACACTAAATTTAACTCTGAAAATGCCTAGATAAAAAAAATCTACAATGTTCAGAGTTATCTTCTATGACCATGTTTAGCTACACTAAGACTAACTCTTCTGCACATGCTCAAGTTAATTAACTGTCAAATATGGACATGACCAAATATCAAAATAATTTAAGGTATGGTAAGGTAAGGTTAGTCGGAAACTTTTTTGGTTCTAAACAATTGAAAAACAAACCCTAAATTAAACAGCATAAAATAAAGAGTTAATATAAAGAAAACAAGGAGAAAACACATTATTAATAAACCCTTCTTACCACTAAATCTCAGAGTTCATAAACAACTTTGATCCCCATCGACTTGGCTGTTGCGACGATACTCTTAGAAATGCTCTCCAAAGACAAATACTGGAGATAAGGATCAGTTTGTTTGATCTTAGCAATCTCGTAAACATGCTTAACCGTTACGGTGGATGCCTCGATATGTCCGGGTCGGCTACTCCCAGATTCGATCCCGGCTGCTTTCTTCAAGAACCAACTGACTGCAGGAGTCTTGACAATAAATTCGAATGAGTTGTCCTTGTAAGCCGTTATCTTGACGGACATTGGAGTATCGGGCTTATACTTCTGCGTACGGGCATTGAAGTCCTTGCAGAACGCCATCAGATTGAGACGATACTGACCCAATGCAGGACCGACGGGTGGTGCGGGACGGGCGCCACCGGCATTTACCGTGAGGCGGATTGTAGCTGCTACCTGCTTAACAGCGGCCATGAGAGGAGGATGGATTCGCGAAGGTATGGAGGGAGGCGACTTAGAAGATGGGTTTTAAAGATATTTCCACAAATTCATTTCGGTAAAATACAGTTAAATAATTAAAAATTAAATTTTAAACATAAATGGTCCCGTAGCTCAGTTGGTTAGAGCGTTGGTCTTATGAGCCGAAGGTCGCGGGTTCGAGCCCCGCCGGGACCATTTTATTTATATTTGATTTTTATTTTGATTAATAAAGAAAACTATCATTATAAAACATAAGGGCGTTTGGTCTAGTGGTATGATTCTCGCTTCGGGTGCGAGAGGTCCCGAGTTCGATTCCCGGAACGCCCCGAATTTTTATTATATCTTTGAAGCAAAATGTAAAATAGTAAAATAAAATTGACTTATTCTTACGAAATTGCCGTAATATACAAAGCCTCATAGCCAGCCTTTATTACAAACCTTATCACAGCGCACTAGTAGGTCCACATGCCATTCATTAATGTTGATCTTGTTGTCTGCATGACCCACAGATGGATAAAAAAATGGGAAGTGGAGCACCAACTATTATACTTTATTTACTTGTTTGTTTACCCACACGCAACAACTTCCTCACTAGTTAGTCAGTATTGTTTGGTTATAAACGGCAAAACAATCTTAACAAGCAACCCAACATCTAACATCTCAATCAATGGAGTTAATGCATGTGTGGTGGGCAACCGACGGTCTGATTTGACGCTCTAAAGCCAGACAGATTAGTGCGATTCTTGTAGAATCTGCCAGCCAGACAAATTGGAATCAAAGAATAATTAAGGTAGAATCTGCTTCGCTTGTATGTACAAACTTACAAACATGAAACAACACACACACAGACAAATAAACAAACATGAACAAAAGATTAAAAGGGGGCACACGATTGATTGATTCACACCGGCAGCATATACGTACTGATTACTGACAGATCGATCGACTGGTTGGTTGTCGTTTTTTTTGTCACTTAAACTCCAAAGCAACCGAGAATTTTAGTCGGAGTTATTCCGGTGACACGATATTTCTTTGCAAGCTCGTCTGTCTTTGCATCCTCCTCCTTATGTCGCGTCTCAGCTTGCGTTCTCTTCTCTTCGCATTCTTTATGTATCGTTTCTAATTTCAGCTTCATTTTACTCACCGTCTCTATCTTCTTCTTCTCCAGTTCCTCCTGTCAATCATATAAAATTCATTTCCAATTCATTAACCAATCAATCAATCACAACAACAAATTACCTCGACTTTCTTAATCTGTGCTTCCAGAGCCACCTTCTTCTTGGACTCCTCGTGGTTTATAGCAGATATCTCCTTGATCGCTCTATAATATATACACGCACGTATAAAATCAAATCAGATCAAAGTAATTAATAAACTCTTTCAATTCGATCAACAAAACATACTTGTTTGAAGACTTGGTCTTTTCGTTGTCTTCCCACGCCGTCACTAATGATAGTCTCTTCTCTGTCTCCAGTTTCGTAAGTTCAGCATCTACTTGAACCAACAAACACACATACAGAAGATATTAGATAGATATATATTAGAACCGTTGCATGATATCACGGTGGTGCAAACATACATACATACATACCTCTTTCATTAACTACTTCCTCGCATTTCTCATCTTTGGTTTCCTTCTTCACCTCAGCCTCATGGACGGCGACATCAGGCTTGCCCTCCTCACAGACCGGAGGAGCAACTGGTTGAGGAGGAAGCATGGCTTTTTTCTCGATCTCATCCACAGCCTCAGGCGCTGAAACCTTTGCAACTGGTGCAACTGGTGCTGGAGTTTCTTTCTTCACCTCTTCTTTACCCATGATATCTCTAGCTAGCAGGCTAAGGAGGAAGGAGTGAATTTGAGTTATGAAACTGGAGGAGGGATCGGTAAGTAGATAAGTATGGTGGTACAAGAGTTATTTAATAGAGATTGGGTCCCAGTGACAGGATGACAGGCTATTGGTGTTTTCTCCTGCTGTCATATTAAGTTTGGATGACGATCTCATCCAACGATCCTGATTTCACCAAATCAAGTCTAGATGAGATGAAGGCTTGTCAAGATTAGAGTAATATATACATGCACTTCATACATCTGTCATCTCAACAGCATTGCTACGTCTTCTACTGCCTTGATCGAGCAGCTTGCTTCATCGGTGATGCTTTCTTAGCTCATTTTCTCTGGCTGGCATGGTATGGTAGGTAGTTCAACAAAGTAATGAATAGATGGACAGATATTTTTATTCCCCACTTGGGTGGATTTATGACCCAAGCTCCAGACAACAGCGCATATTACTCGTATATATAAAACCCTTTACCAAAATCTACACTTCACCCAAATCAAAGCAATTACTCAAAACCTAGGATTTAATATTACTTTCATTTAATTGATTACTATTTTTGTGTCAACACTAGGATGATGACGATGATGATAAATAATATATAAACACACGCAAATGTGAAATGACACAATCATATGGTCCAAACTTTCAAAATGATCATGTAGCTAGCAATTCAAAATGATCATGTAGCTAGCAATGTAGCATTCATACCCATCAATTCAACCTTCATGTCCATATCACAATAGAATCTTCATTTTCAATTTACAAAAACAACAAGACGGAAACGTCAAACATGTTAAACAAAAAAAACCCACCTTAAGTTATCAGAATTTTCTAAAGTTATCCGAATTCGAATACGAATTTTTCTATCTGGATATTATTCAGACGGATTCGAATACTTCCGTCCGATATACAAGCCTATTTAGAGGGGATCTTTTACCATTTGTGTAAAATATACTTTAGACTTTCGAGAGAGATCGTGTGGTGTATGTAATATACATGATGTAGTGTTAGTATTATACTACATCATGTATTATATAATAAAAAATCTACCTCAAGTTTTTACCATGTATGCACTATTATAGTCTTCTAGACCTTGCGCCGTGAAAAATGATTGTCATTGGGTTTCTTTTTCCAGTAAAAACTGATATAGCTTTACCTACTGGAGGCTTTACCCCTATCTTCTTCTCACGGCTGTGTGAGAATATGTCATCTGTAACGAAAAAATCTTTCCCCTGAAAACAACAGATAAAGGGTAAAAGATCCGATACATACTTTATTATCAAATGTGAGACTAGTTAAATTACCTGTTTGATGTTTTTCTTCTTCATGGGATGAACAAGATATTTTGGGGGTATTTGTTCTTCTCACAGAATAACATTTTTCGAGAGAAAAGCAGAATTCACATCTTTTATATTCAAACAAATGAAGTGTGCAGGATACTTACTTTCGTGCTTCGAAGATTGATTCGTGGGCAACGAGAAGCAAGAACAATTCCATTTTCTCCCACTGTCACAGAAACTTTGCAAAGAGTACCACCATTACCACAATTTGGACAAAATATTCTTCTTATTTCTGCAGTCACTTTGTTGCAAGTATGACACTTCAAAACCCTCCTGTTATAATTAAATTAAGAGAAATGAGTGAAATAGCATCTTGATTCTTTATTAACATGATATTTATTTGGCAATCCATATTCCCTACCTATGAAGCTTGCGGATCTGCATTCCACCAGGTACCAGAAGTCTTAGCCCAATCTGCAAGATTACATTTTGCATCGCAAAATCACTTGTAACACAAGCTACAGTTGAATCAGAAAGGGATTTCATACCCAAGCTCTGTTCACTGTTAGCATCATATGTATGAAATAGATCAATACTTGCATCGGTCTCACTTGAGATATCCAACTGATCCGATTCCTTCACACACATATCGAGTCCATCACCTTCAACAGATGTGTCTGGATCAGTTAAACTGGCATTCAACATCGTAGAATCGATAAGGTATAACTGTGGGCTGAGTATTCCCGATTCATCCACTAACCCACCATCTGAGTTAACATCAGAATTCCTCAAAACGGAAGCAATGGATGTTATTTCTTCATTAGGCTGATCAAAATTTTCAGATACCTCTAACATCTCACTCTTTGATTTTCTTCTTTGATACTTCTTGTGTGTGCTTCTGCTAACTACAGGCTTCCAATCATCAGGGTTGTCATCACATTCCCCTTGAGAAGCATCAATTCCATCAACCATTTTTTTACTCTCAATGCTTATCTCCTTTTTCTGATTGTGCCTTATTGACATGTTTTCTTACCCATCTACGATGCCACAAGTTACATTATTTTCCTGCCCGCCAGTATTGCTAAAATTATCATTGATAGGAAGATCTATGAAATTGTTATCTTTCAAAGGGAGAATCTTAGAATCAACATTAACACTATCACCGTCAGCCATAGTTTCTAAAGCTTCCCATTCAGCTATGTCAGGTACATTTTTACCCCAACCAGGCAATTTTTACTCCAACCAGGGAGGTTTTTCTCTAAGATGATGAGCATTGAGCACCAATGTATATGCTAGTGCAATGACTCTAAGATCAACTTCTGAAAGGGTCTGTAATTTGACAACTACTTCATTTATAATAAAAATGAAATTAACTGTAAAGCTAACAAGTAACAACACATATTTAAATTTTGAGATAATAAAAAAAATCAATGAAATAAGCAAGTTACAATTCCTGATGATCAAGCAATAAAAATCTAAATAATCCATGAAAAAATGCTCACCTTTTATATATATAATACATTAAAAAAAAAGATACAGTAGATATAATAGTAGCAGAAATGACAAAAAAAACTACCTTTTTCGATCCATGGTGTCAATGTGGAGAGGAAGAAAAGCCAATCTCTGCCGTGAAACAGAATCTTTAACCTCATCAATACCTTCACGAACTGTAACAAACTTATCCGCAGTTCCAATGAGCTTATCCCCATGGATGATCGTATTGGCATCAACAACCGTAACAGATATTCCTTTGCTTGATTTAACATTTTCCGAATACGCGACCATTCATTTAAGGCTCTTCAAACCCGATTACGTTTGAGGCCGTGGACCAGTGGGCCGGCCCATCAAGAAATAGATTTAACAAAGTTTTAATTTTTAAAACAGTTTTTTTAATACTTTTTTAGACGGTTACGATTTACGAATTTCTTATTTAATATTAATTCTTTAATAATTTCCAATTTTCCACAATAGTACACTGATATCATTTCAATTTTGAAATTCGAAAATCCCTCCAAAAGAAACTGTTATAAATACCAATCGACGCTATCATATGCATTTATTATCAGTTACCAGCAGTCTGCAAACCCAAAGTATTAGCCCTAACTTCTCAATCCAAAACCCTAATCCATCTGAAAATGAGGGAAATCCTCCATATCCAGGGAGGTCAGTGCGGGAATCAGATCGGCGCAAAGTTCTGGGAAGTCGTTTGCGCCGAGCATGGGATCGATTCCACTGGTCGTTACGAAGGTGACATCGAACTTCAGCTCGAGAGGGTTAATGTATATTACAACGAGGCGAGTGGTGGAAGGTTCGTTCCTCGTGCGGTTCTCATGGATCTGGAACCTGGAACCATGGATAGCGTTCGATCTGGTCCCTATGGACAGATCTTTAGACCTGATAATTTTGTTTTCGGACAGTCTGGCGCCGGAAATAACTGGGCGAAAGGACATTATACCGAGGGAGCCGAGTTAATCGACTCTGTGCTTGACGTTGTTCGTAAGGAGGCTGAGAACTGCGATTGCCTCCAGGGTATATTTTTTTTATTGCTATCTGGTGTTTGTTATGTTCAGTTATTTTATTGTTTGATCATTTTGTTATAAACTTCTTTAGGTTTCCAAGTCTGTCACTCATTGGGAGGTGGTACTGGTTCTGGTATGGGCACACTTCTTATTTCGAAGATCAGGGAAGAGTATCCGGATCGTATGATGCTCACCTTTTCCGTTTTCCCGTCACCAAAGGTGTCTGATACTGTTGTCGAGCCATACAATGCAACACTCTCTGTCCACCAGTTGGTTGAAAATGCCGATGAGTGTATGGTGTTAGACAATGAGGCCTTATACGATATCTGCTTCCGAACATTGAAGCTTACTACACCCAGCTGTAAGCAATTTTAAAAGACTAATATTCTTGATTTAATATTTATCAATATAATTTTCTTCTTTTGTAGTTGGAGATCTGAACCATCTGATATCTGCCACCATGAGTGGAGTTACTTGTTGTCTCCGATTCCCGGGTCAATTGAATTCTGATCTAAGAAAGCTCGCTGTCAACCTGATCCCTTTCCCAAGGCTTCATTTCTTCATGGTTGGTTTTGCTCCACTCACATCAAGAGGTTCTCAGCAATACCGTGCCTTGACTGTGCCTGAGCTGACTCAGCAAATGTGGGATGCCAAGAACATGATGTGTGCAGCTGATCCTCGCCATGGACGATACCTAACTGCCTCTGCACTTTTCCGTGGAAAAATGTCCACCAAGGAGGTTGATGAACAGATGATCAATGTTCAGAATAAGAATTCTTCATACTTTGTGGAATGGATACCGAATAATGTGAAGTCTACAGTGTGTGACATTCCTCCTATTGGGTTGAAAATGGCTTCCACGTTTATTGGCAACTCAACTTCCATCCAGGAGATGTTCCACCGTGTGAGCGAACAATTCACTGCTATGTTTCGTCGGAAAGCTTTCTTGCATTGGTATACAGGTGAAGGAATGGATGAGATGGAGTTCACTGAGGCAGAGAGCAATATGAATGACTTGGTTTCGGAGTATCAACAGTACCAGGAAGCCAGTGTTGAAGAAGAAGCTGATTACGAAGATGATTTTGAAGAAGAGAGTGCTGAAGCTAATCTTCAAGAGCCTGAACCTGATCTTCAGGAGCCTTTTTATTAATGTTTTTTTTTATTGATTTTTACTTCTACGATTTACTTGACTTTTGCTACCTATCGGTTCCCTCTCCTCATGGGCTGTTTAGTATATTCGTCGTTTGATTTTTGTTGTTTTTTTAAAATCTAGAATGATTGTTCATTTTTCAGTACAAAAAACATTAAATCTGATTAATGATTTTGTCTGTTATGTCAACAAGCTATTAGTTTTTTTTATACTCTTTCAAAATCAAATCCATATTTAATTACTATTTACACAAAAAAAGATTGAACTATCTATATGCGCAGTTTTGTTCTACAGTGTATTAATATTACATACTAAAATAAACTAAACTGATGAATAAGAAATTAAATAACCTAAGTGGTTAATTAAAAGGATTAAATAGAATTTGAAAATCACAATTCAAAACCGAAGTTTTCACTCATTTGTCAACTTGCATGGATTGTGCAATTTCAGCCTTGGTAGATGCAGACATTTTGGTCTTAATCTTTTTTTTCCCAACTTTGAAGCCACGTTTGATTTTTTTCTTCGTTCCATCAACCTGTTTTCTCGCAGTATCAGTAAAAAATGAAGAGAAACTTTAAGAGCAAAATAAAAAAACAGCGAACACATTAATATCATACACCTGGGATAACATTTTAGAATTTAGATGGTATACGAATCTATTTTTACTTATTAGGTTTCTATGTTTCTAATGTTGATTAATATAAGGGAAATCCCCTCCATTAATCAGAAAGTAGCCGTAATCCAACCTAAATCATAATATATCATAAGAGGATGAAAAACATAAAGTAAGACTTGAACCTCATGAAATAGATAGTGTCTGGATAATCAAATAACGTACATGTGTCCTACACTTCTACTCATGCTACATATAATTTCGAAAAGCAAATTTTTTTTTTTGATGAAGATGAAATTGTCTTAGAAATGAAGTGGACCTTGCCCAATATTACATATGCACATAATAAAAAATCCTTAAAAGACAAGAACTACTCAGGATCAGGCAATGTCCTCTAGAGGTAGACAGTAAATAAAACAGAGCAGAAATCAGAAATTATATACTATTGGCATAATTGTATCAAAAAATCAGAAATTACATACTTTTACTTAAATACCAATCTGATGATTTCTATCATTATTAGTATTGCCACCCAATACATACAATTTAATACAAATAACTATCTAAGATGAAAACCCTATTTTCATACAAAATTTACATAACCCTTGAAGTTTTCTTCCAATATTAAAGACTAATTCGGATAATGGACAAAATTTAGATGCACAGATAATGCAGTTTCTCTTTTTTAATTTATTTTCGCATAATTACAAAACCAATTCGATATACATAAGACATTTAGACCCCAGATGTGATATAAAGACCAAACTCTATTTTCCAAACCAAAAAAAATGCATACTGTCTAATGGTAGTTGTAAAGAAGAAAAGGAAGAAGCAAACCTTCATCTTGGATGACTTGGTTTTCAGCTTCATAGCCTTCTTGTCTCTCTCAGCTTTCTCTCCTGCAAAATCCTCAAACACCGCACATCTTCATCTACTCATCTTGGTTTTAAAATGTAAAAAAAAATCGATTGTTCAAATCAAAAAACAAGAATAAAAAAGCATTGCTTACTCCTCAAATCGAATTCATACTGGTTCTTCCTCCTCGATAAACTATTTTTCTTCGACATTATCCTATCGATTTCCCTTTTTTTTTTGTCTAAGCAGGCGATGTGAATCTGTGATTTCCCGATTTGTTCTGTTCGTCGACTCTCTTTTTTAAAAACCCTAAGATTCCAATATAATTTATCTTACTACTCTTGAATTGGGCCCAGCAGCTAAGCCCAATTACAAATTCTTTATAGAGAAGGTCAATTATATAAATTCACTCATAATGGCATTACTGTAAATATCGGTAGAAGTGTCGTGTACGGAAGAATAGAACCAATGCGAAAACACTGCCGAAGATGGAAACAACTGCCATTATTATAAACGACTGCCGGAAGCACTGTGTGCCGGTGCACTCATCGGAAGCTTCTTCGTTTTGCGTCTTGTCAAATAAATATCCAACTACTTTTACAGAGAGGACGTAGGAACCCAAAGGACTGGCAATGGAGATCGTATTAAATATCGTCCCCAGGTGCGTCAAACCAAATAGCTCCGATGTGATGGTGGGCATCAAGGAGCATTGGCTCCCGAAGCATATCCCGACCACCACAGACCCCACGTACAGTGCTCCAGGGAAGGCTGAGGCGATTATCAAATGGCCAATGCTCATAGCGGCAAGCGTTGTGGAAATAAAGATCGGTCTTGCGTACCCTCTGGTATTCAGGAAATAGTCGGAAAGACTGCCGGCAAAGAATCTTCCGAGGAAGTTCCATATACTCCAGAGAGATATCAGTGTGCTGATCTCGATGGGTGTGTAGTTCAGTGAGCCACCGACCTGGCTCATATTGTTCACTGTAGCCATCCCTGATCCCATCCCAAATGCCATGGAGATGAACAATAACCAGAAATCCAATCCACGCATTGCCTGAAGTAGATTTTGATCAGCCCTCTCCTCCGATGAAGGATCGTGGTCGCCCATCAAAGCTTCCGACTTGTTGTTCAATTCATCGCTGGAATCGGATTTGAATACAAACCACGCTGGAGAAAGAAGGAGCAGGAGAAGTATGACAAATGTGATCACACGGACGATAGATTCAATGGGGTTTGCATTCTCCCAGATGATCAGAACCATGAGATAAGAAGCGACCACCAGCGAAAGAGCAGAGAATCCATTTAGATACCATGTACGATCGTCGGCTCGCCGGTCGTGATGTACATTCACCAGCCACATGAGCAGCAAAGGCAGGAAAGTAGGTAATAGAGCGAACATGAGTATAATGGAACTTGGATCGGCGCCGGTAGAGATTGTATGGTACGTTTCGATAAGTATCGCTCCACTCAAACCTATAAATCCCTTCATGATACCGACGGCGGTACCTCTGTTATTGGGGAAATTCTCAACGGCGGTGACGATATTGACGGTATTGAAGAAAGTCTGAGCATGTGTGGCGAGGAACATGTAAAAACACATAACCATTACAGACGGTCGACTCACCCTTCCGGTGACGGAAAGCCACATCATGAAATAACCCACGAAGCACTGCACTGCTCCCGTTACGATGACTACCCAGGAACCTCTCTTCGGTTGTTCAACGGAAGAGTGCGATGGTGGTGAGATATAGGAGTATAAGTAGCCGGAGAGAACTCCAACGTTGGCGCCGATGTCTTTGAAGAAAGAGATGTAATTAAGAGTTGTTTGGTTGTATGACTGATGATTTCAGAATTGGAGAGTATATTCCGAAACAATACGACGCACCGGACGTCGATTGTATCCATACGCTCGCCGCCGTCGAAGTCCATTTGCTCGTTTTCGGCATCCTCATTGTCAAATCAACGCCGACGATTGAATAATTTTCGTTTCCAATAAAAATAAAAGACTCATTTAAAATTTGGAGACCGGGTCGGTTGGTGGTGAAGTGACTCCTGTACATCGGTCAACAAATATTTGTTCCGACGATTGTTGATACGGTATCTCGAATTTAATCACAAACACCAGTAATTAGAGGTTGGGATAGTTTGAGGTAAATGAAGATATCCATATAGGTTGAAAGAGGTTTCAAATCGACTTATGGGAAGGTCGACTTTTACGGATCAAATCGACCTGGACAAAGTCGACCTTTGAAAAAGTCGATCCCAAAAAGTCGACTTGAAATCAGATCTAAGCAGTTAGACGGTTACGGACCCTAATGATTAGATTACCGTCATAAAAAGTCGTATAAATAGACGGTCACTCTCATTCATTTGAGGAGATTGAATTCCAGAGAGAAATTACAACGAAGCAGAGCAACTGAGGAATTCGAGCTGATTTCCCTGCGAAGTTCTCCGTTTTCGTCGAACACTGATCGGGCTCCACCTTCATCAACGATCATTTAAATTTATAAGAGGTATCAATTTTCGAATTCGAATATGTCTATTCAAATTTTCGAATTTCGGATCCAGATTTGAATACCAAAAATGATATTCGAAAATTATCCGGTCAGATTCAAATATCTGCAATATCCGTCCTTAAAATTCGAATTCGATTGATAATTTCGAACACTCAATAAATATATAGAAAAAACTTCATAAAAGTCAAACTCTAATAAACTCAAAACGTTCATTAAATCTTAACCTTACATTTGAAAATAATAATACACCTTGAGATTAAAATAAATGGAGGGAATTTCAGATAAAATAGATGGACGGTTAAGATTTCATGGACGTTTTTAGACTCACCAATTAACAGGAGATCACCTGAAAATTGTTCAATATGTAATAACAATTAACTTTCGGGTATCCGAACTTTAAAGTGATTAATTGATTATTAATGAATTTTATTAAAGATAATTTTATATTTTTAAAATTTTATTTTAGAATTTTCTAAAGATTTTTCTATCTGGTTATTATTTGAACGGATTTAAATTATCCAGATATTATTTAGATTCGGATACCAAGTTATATCGGTATAAAAAATGGATCTGGATCCGTTTACACCATGAAAGAAATAATAATATACAGATTTAATTATTGACAATTTGTCATGTTTGTCCAAATTCGGATATGTATTAAAAACGGATTCAACATTTTATCGTCATGACAGCAATATGAATATATTGACCCGACGACCCGATCATTAATTAAATAGGAATATAGTAGGATCAGATAAACCTTAAAAACTTGCAATTTTCATTTTGATTTTTCAAACATTAAAAATCACCAAAAATGGAAGAAATAATATTTATATTTTATAGTAAGAAATTTTAATTAAATCCTTCATATTTATATAAAATTCAAATGTCTAAAAAAAGAGTTTGTTCCAAAAAAAAAAGAATTTAAAATAGTAAAATTCTAAATCTAATAATTGTTATAAATTTATAAATTATAATGAATGAATTAAATAATTTTTATTTTTATAAAATCATTTAAATAAGGAGAAAATGGTAATTATAAAGAAAAAAAAGGGGAGAAATTCCAGTGTGTAGTGAATGTGGTGGGTAATGGGTGGGAGAGAATGGGGACAGCCAGGTATTAATGGAGAATTCTTTGGGAGTTCAATTGGAGAGTTGAGAGGAGGATTCAAAAATCAGTAGCTACTGTTAGAGTAGAATCGAATCGAATAAATCCTCTTCTTTTTCCCCGTACCTGGTATGTAAGTCGAGATCCAATCTCTTCTCTGGTTCTTTCTTACTTTCTGTGGGCAATACTCTTTTTCCAGTTCATTGTTCAGGGTTTTCTGGATTTGGGTTGCTTTTTTTGTTTTGTTTTGTTTTGTTTTTGGGTTGATTGGGATCTGAACAATATCTACTTCTGGCGGCTTTTTTCTTCCATTTTTAGAACTTTGTGAGAAGGTTTTGGATTTTTAATGGGTAATTGAGCTGATCGCATCTTTTATATTTCACTGATTTAATTTATTCCCAGTTGTTTAGATTGTTTGAAGTAGAGATTCTGTAATTTAATGCAGATGAAAAAATTGCTATGAATCACAGTTAAGAGAGACCCATCACCAGTTGTTATCACTCACCAGTTACCATATACTACTATATTGTAATGGGTTTATGTTGCTCCATGTCGAAACTCCGGCGACTATGTTGCTGTACTTGCTGGGGGTCGCAGACTCAATCAAACGTGATTGAAGTTTCTGATATAGGTATCTCTACAAACTATTTTTCATAGTTCTGGGGTTATGAAAATAAACATAACTTATATATGCTGTTTATCTTTCATTGTAGAGGAAGATAAGGGCGATACCAACAACTTGCCTGCATTCCAAGAGTACTCGTTTGATCAGCTGAGACTTGCAACATCAGGTTTCACAGTAGAGAATATTGTGTCGGAACAAGGGGAGAAAGCTCCTAATGTTGTTTATAAAGGGAATCTTGATGCACAAAGACGGATTGCAGTCAAAAGATTCAACAGATCTGCATGGCCTGATCCTAGACAATTCTTAGTATGCTTTCATTTATCTATCCCAAATTTTATCTCATTTATCATTAAGCATTGTATCTTTCTTGTTGGGTTTACCAATATGCATCATTCAATGACTAGTAGTGATTTCTTCTTACACACAAATTAGTCATTTCAACGAGAAGATTCAAATAATGCATGGTATAATCAGAGTTGGTAAAATGGGCTGGTACGCTGTGTTTATCCGGAACAATTATAATATGAATCTAAAAAAAACATAATTAATTGTTAATCGTATCAGATTTAACTAACATGAAGATGACACAATGTAACAGGGGTTAATGTGGCGTGACTCTTCAACCCAAATGGATACAATTGAATATGACTACAGGTCTACAGTACAGCTCTTTGGAACTATCACAATTGGATATTTTTTAGGGGGTAGAAACTGTCATAAACGGATTGGTTCATTGGTTAAGCTTGTGTATTAATATCATGTGATCCATGTAATGTACATGAGCACAGTCAGCATACGGCTATTAGCGAATAGGATTCTCCGATCTTAAATATTTATCTGATATTTAATTAACTGAAACTGATCCTATTAATTTTTCTATCAATGACCACAAATTTATATCTTCATGAAATGTGATAGATGAACATGTGCCTTTTTTTTACTTCAATTACATGACAAGATCCATGATTCAGGAGGAAGCACGGTCTGTTGGTCAACTCCGAAACAACAGGCTGGTAAATTTACTTGGGTGTTGCTGTGAAGGTGACGAGAGGCTTCTTGTAGCTGAATACATGCCCAATGACACACTAGCTAAGCATCTTTTTCATTGTAAGTTACTACTAAGAACTAGCTACTATTATATGTCATTGCCCCATTTCTGCAACCACCAGGTCAAGTGTTAAAAGTTTCATTGTGTGATATGTGAGGTTTGGGGTTACTACTGCATCACTGTTTAGTTACTAGGTAGGGTGTGAGAACCGAGAAGGATTTTCATACATTTATTTTAACATTTTATTAGCAAAAAGAAATTATTTTTAGTTGTATATATTGAATAATAAAACATAAGAAATATTCTTTATTTTATATTCACATTCACCAGCCTGCCTCCTGTCTGAAATTAATCAATCTTTGGAGATCTTTCACAGTGTCAGAAACTTTGGAGATCTAATTCCAAGCTTTAAATTTTAAATAATGCTTTTCTTGAAGAAGTAAATTTAAATGAATATACAAATATATTTTAATATGTTTATGAATGCGTAATTTGAATCATTTCTATGTGAATTACACGATAGCATTTTTGAACAATTCTAAATCATTATTTATTTATGGATCTATTTTAATATTGTACTGATCATTTAATACATAGTAATTTGATTTTTTTTTATTCCACAGGGGAGGCCAATCCAATGAAATGGCCAATGCGCCTTAGAGTAGTATTGTATCTTGCCGAAGCTTTGGATTATTGTACCAACAAAGGTCGTGCAATCTATCATGACCTTAATCCTTATAGAGTTATCTTTGATGATGTACGTTCCTTGTTTTTATTGATTTGCTGCATCCTTGGTTTTCCACTAGTGGTTGTTGCATCTATTTCATAAATAATTCAAACTGGTATATTCCAGGATGGAAATCCTAGGCTTTCTTCCTTTGGCTTGATGAAAAATAGTCGTGATGGGAAAAGCTACAGCACCAACTTAGCGTTTACACCTCCAGAGTATTTGAGAACAGGTAAACATATCTTAACAGTTTAAGATTTAATTATTTCAATATGCTCTAATAATTCTTGAAATATTTCCATCATAAATGTTTTTACTTGCAATCGTCAGGAAGAGTGACACCAGAAAGTGTAATTTATAGCTTTGGTACCCTTCTACTTGATGTTCTTAGTGGAAAGCACATCCCCCCTAGCCATGTAAGTGTGTCGTTTTCTTCTCCTCCTTCTATATGAGAAGATAAAAATACACACACTATGCAATAAATTCAGTGATCTTTAGTAATGATTTCGATTCACTCAATTTTAAATATTTTTTGTAGGCACTTGATCTGATGCGGGACAGAAATTTTCAGATGCTTACAGATTCTTGTTTGGTAGGACAGTTTTCAACAGAGGAGGGTACTGAGTTGGTACGCTTAGCTTCACGATGTTTGCAGTACGAACCACGTGAACGACCTAATACAAAGTCATTACTGGATGCTTTAACTCCCCTTCAACAGGAAACTGAGGCTAGTTTCATTATTTTTTAATTATGTCAATCCTTTAAATATTGTGTTTTTCTTTTTAATCATTTTAAGGAATTTAGTGTGCAATGTGACAGCTTTTGTGAATATATAATTTGAAATTGCACATAATTTTTTCCTCTGTTTTTTTAAAATTTTTAGTAATTGTGTATGCAGTTAACCCCTTTCCCTCAATTTAGATTTTCATTTAAATCTCAGTATATATGTAATCTATTTGCAGATTCCCTCTTATGTCCTCATGGATATACCACACAGTGATGAATTCTCACTGGAATCACTGTCTTTATCCCCACTGGGTGAAGCATGTCTTAGAATGGATTTAACTGCCATACATGAAATCTTGGAAAAGACTAGTTACAAAGATGACGAGGGGATAACCAATGAGGTGCCATTTTACTTAATTCTATTTTTATCAAATAATTCATCTTTATTGTGTTTTAAAATAATAAAATAATAATTATATTATAGTACATTAGAACATTGGTATTATACAAATTACAAACTTGCATTTTGTTACTCTTATAATGGTAAATTCAACAAAGTTCAAATGGGGAAATTTCAAACATTTATGGTTCATTGGTGTCAAATATTCAGCCTAATTTTTAATATGTACATCAGAACATAAATATTTATGTAGTTTTTACCTTGTTTCTTTTTAGTTTGAAATATCTTATGTTCGAAAAAAATATTTTTATATCATTTAACTTACATGACATGACAAATCATATAATCTGCTTCAATTTTATTCTCAATTAATAATTTGCAGCATTTTTCTGAAAGACTCCCAAGTCCCAACTTGCATACTATTTTACTCAAAGTTATTGATTCTGTTTTGAGAAATTTCTAAATCTTAATTAAGATACTGTTTTACTCAAAATTTGTGTAACTCTTTACTTGAAGGCTGATGCACATTATCTAATGGAAGCTAATGTCCTTTTTTTCAGCTCTCATTTCAAATGTGGACGAACCAAATGCAGGAGACTTTAGATTCTAAGAAGAATGGAGATGCTGCTTTCCGACGTAAAGATTTCACGAATGCTGTGGATAATTATACACAGGTTGGATTTGGTTTTAGATTGATACGATTGACTTGAAGGTTTGAATTTTATTTATCACTAGTTCTTATTAATCAATCCCTATAATGTACAGTTCATCGACGTTGGAACAATGGTTTCTCCAACCATATTTGCTCGGCGTTGCTTGTCATTTTTGATGAATGAAATGCCACAACAAGCTCTCACTGATGCAATGCAAGCTCTGCTCGTATCTCCTACATGGCCAACCGCATGCTATCTCCAAGCTGCATCTCTTTTTGCTCTTGGGCTTGATAGTCAAGCACGGGAAGTGCTCAAAGATGGGTCATCATTGGAATCCAAAAAGAATAAAAAACCTTGATCTGATTGCTGCAAACCCAAAGGGTTTTTGTAAAATCAATAAGCGTGGGACGACAACAATTGTATTTGCATCTATTCAAAGTGGAAATTTAAGAAACAATACTTTTCTTTCTTTTTTATATCTGAATAAAAAAATTGTAGTGTTCTTCCTTCTATCCTGTTGACAGAAATTACAAGCAGGCAAGGAGCTGATAGTCATGTTAATTCGTGTACATTAACAAAGATAATTTAGATCTTGATATTGTCTTCTACTAATGCTTTGTGCTTTATTGAAAATCTTTGCATTTTCAACTACTTTTTGCTGCTGTTTACACTATAAAACTCAACAAAATCAGGAGGAGCAAATTAGAAAATCACACATGAAATAGACCTGATTTATTCATCCTATGCTTTTGCAATTATTTTTGAGAACAAGATTTAGTTTTACATTAACCAAAATATTTCAATTAACTTAGTACTAAACTATCAAACTCAATATATAATATACACTATTTTTATTTTTTAGTAAATTTAGTAAATTAAATATTATACATAAAAAGTTAAAAACTAATATTCTAAAAGACTATTTTCCAACACTAAAACCAACAGAGTCTCTCAGATCTCTGAGGCAACGATTGCCTATATCCTGTATCCAATTACTCCATAATTATCCTACCAGAAAGCAGCAAGTCATCTTACATACTACACTGAGGTCATGTTGAAAGTCCCATACACAGACGGGGAATATGCATAGGGAACCTGCATAGCGACAGCTCTTTGAAGTGCGGCCGTCTGTTCTTCACTATGTTCCCTTGCAATTGTTTCTTCCTTCGACATTTCCTGAGTTGAGGGAGCCTCCATGCATTTCTCTTTCTCAATCATCAACTATGAAAAATAATAATTGTAAAAATAATAAATCATACATACTAAAAAAAATCTTCTATAATTTTAAAGGATTTTGGTATTTCATTTTTTACATCAAAGGAAGAAAACAGTCAGTGTCATTTAACAAACAGAGTGAATGTAATTTGGATTTACTGAAGCATTCTGCGAGATTGGTACAAAACTTACATTCAGGGCCTCCTGTGCTTCCTTTTCTATCCATATAATGGAATGATCAGAAGTCGCATTGCAAGAAAGAACGACGCCATCAAATCGTCCATCTACAGGTATTGCGGTTCTAACCACTGGTGGATATCGTCCACACCTACATGAATATGATATCCAAATCAAAGAACATAAAATTTTACAATCAATCGATAAAAATAAGATAATTTGGTCTTGAAAGTTAAATGAATTCTGTGTTTGGTTTTGAAAATTTACCTGAATGCCTTCCGTTCGACAATATGATACAGTCGACCTGGTGCATAGAGTCTCCTAGGATCGGTTATCTTAGCATAATCAGATGCGAACGTATCCTTCACACATCTAAAACATAGTATGCAAGGCAGACTGTTCAAAAATGAATAAATTAATAATGTTTTAATACATGATAAGAAGCATAACATAAAACTGTTTAAATTGGTAGAAATTTACACACCAGAAAAGCAAACTGAAGATATCTTCTAGTGGAGTTGGAACTCTTGGTAAGAAATCATCCTGTGTCAGAAAATAAACCATAAAGAATGCTAGAAATATGAAATAAAAATTTAAAGAGAAGATTAATATGGTGAAGAAAAATTTAGGTAAAATTATTGACTAAAATTGTACGAGAGACCAATATTCCCTTTAATTACAAACAACTTATTAATTTTCTCTTGATTTTTTTTGTCTGAAGTAAAATCCAAATAAACATGATTGAAGAAAGTATATATTAACAGGTATAGTTCCATAAAGAGAGATTTTAATAGTTATGATTCCTTCATTTCTAAAAGCATAAATATAATCCAATAAAATTCTCCGATGGACAACATAAGACAGTAATGACACTATCTATTTGTGTGTAAAACCTAACAATTGGAGTAAGGGTGGGTACACCCAGCATATTTGTGGGGTGTAGAGAGTGTGTAGGAAGGGATTAATGTTTAGCTAGTAGTGCATACATTTTGAGCACATTATTTCTCTGCATATAGAGAGTAAGCCATACTCTACAAACCCACACAGGATTCAAACATGGTTACACAGATTCACAATCAACCGAACAATAGAAGACAGAGAGGATATGAAATTTGGAGAGTGTAATTTGTATGGATGTCAATTGCCAAAGTATCAAATATTTATCATTTTTGAAAAAGAAAATCATAAATTTATCACCTATTTAACTATTTTGCCTCTAACCAAATCCCTATGATTTCCCTATAATTATTGTAATACCGTATTTAGGAAAAGCTGCAAGACACAGAACTTATAAAAACGAACACTGAAAACGATAATAAGTAATGACAGTGATATATCTTATAATTTTGGGAATAGAGTGAAAAGAATAAGATGAAATATGAACACACCTGAAGTACAACTGAATTGATAACATCTGCGTATCTAAGTGCCAAACTAAGTGACATACACCTTGCAGGAGCAATAGCATAACATCGAACTCTCTTTCTTTCGATGCACCCCAACATATCTCTCTTTTGCACAAACAACAAAGCCAACATGGCCGCAACACCAGACCCTAGTGAATGGCCGGCAACCGTCAAAGTATACTTTGGATATTTGCCCAACAACTCTGTTAAAA
This sequence comes from Zostera marina, assembly GCA_001185155.1. NCBI lineage: Eukaryota > Viridiplantae > Streptophyta > Magnoliopsida > Alismatales > Zosteraceae > Zostera > Zostera marina. The sequence goes on along the minus strand of LFYR01001173.1, from coordinate 527,165 downwards.
CTCTGCATTCTGATTCCAAAACCCATTCTGCTGCCTTCAATAACCCATTATGAACAAATCCACCATCATATGCCTTCTTTCCAAGTGTATTATCCAGCATCATAGCATAATCACTTGACTGAGCGAAACTAAACCCTCTAACAGCAAGTACAATGTCAGAATTGACATGATCAAGGTAGATCAAGTAAGGTGTCGATCGACCTTGAGTGTCTTCATAAGTTCTTCTTAAGACCACACACTGAGGATCCATGCCATACCCACCGAGTGGGGGCCAAAGGGGATTTTCAAGATCCTCCTCATAGACGGCTAGAATCATGCGACAAAGACGAGGAATTGGTCTAAACTCGGTTGCAGATGCTATTTCCCATGTTTCGCTGTCATGGCCTCCAGTGCGGAGGCAACGTTTTATAACCCATCGGACACAACCAATGCAGTAGACACATTCAAGAAGAGGGATACCACAAGCAAGTGACATATTCTCATATATCAAGCATGCAAATTACAGTGCATTGGAAAGATGATGATAAATAGAAAACAAGATTTTCAGAAAAGAAAAAAAAAATCAGAACATTCAATAGTAATTTGGAAAGCACAAGTGTTTTTAAGGTGAAATGAAAATGGCTATTTTGTTTCTTCAAAAATGGCTTGTTAAAATTGGGGGGAAACTGTAAAAATCCTAAATTGAAGAAGAAAAACGTGAAGAACTTCAACAGTAGTTGGGAATGACAAGAACATGCTGAGTGTTGCTCAAAGCCATGAAACCTGAAAATCGAAAAAAATACCCAATTTAAAATCACACTTGTATTAACTGACAAACATGAGTATCGAGGCATGGAAGGAGAAGAAGATTTCAAGACGACACCTGTTGTTCGTAGCTGGTGGGTTGGTGATGCATCTGTGGAAAAAATCCTTTCGGTGGTAAGTAAACCAAAATCCCCACAATACATATAAAAAAAACAGTAAATCGTAGAAAATGGAAACAAACAGAACCAACCGTCGTCGCTGCTGAAGAAATTTGTACTCTGAAAATGACCCTGGAAAAGAAGAACCGGTTAATCCGTCAGTGGTCCATGCGTGACGATGGAGGCTCGTCGGTAGAATGAACTTCGAATTCTCTCTTCCTTCCTACACAGCTGGCTACACACACGCTCACTTTATCCTGAGAAAAGAATCTGAAAATAGTTCGTGGTTATTCTTCAATTTTGGTACTTTGATCACATTATTCACCACCAACTTAATGACTAGCTAAATAATTAATAGTAATTACTTATCAGTTATCACTAATTAATAATCAAGCCGGTGATTTGTCACACAATATATTAATTAACAAAAGTAATTATCAGGTGTGTCGAGTTTAAAATACGTCAGTACAAATTAATCATGTCTATTAGATCGACTTTTCGTCGTAAATGTGTTAGTGTCTTATGCAGTACATTATTTTAGTTATTGGATTCAATATTAATGGAAACGATTTGTTTACACACACGGCGCATTCAAGGTACAGCGAAGTGCGTCTTAATTAATAAACTAGTAACTTATTGGAAAATTACAAAGTAAGGTTGGTCTCATTAACTATTAAGGTTTTTAAGATCCAGAATTCGAATCTTAATTTATACATTTACTATTATATGACTTTGACAGCTCACCCTCCATTATTTAAAAAAAAAAAAAAACTTATTGGAAAATTACATCATCTTCCCTTGTCTAGTTGACTAATTATCTTGCTTACAATTTACAAGTAGATTATTTTCCCGACAATTAATTTTTACGTTGACATGAACTCGACACACGACACGATTGATATTAAACCGATATTATTATTAATCGTGTCATGTTTTTAAAGACAAATACTAAACCGATATTATTATTAATCATATCAAAACTTTCGATATTAACCTGACATTATTATAAACGTGTCATGTTTTTTTATCATCGTATTTGTTATTGCAACCTTTAACTAATTATAATTATTATTATAGTTTCTAAAGATCAGAATTCAATTCTAATATTTTTATTAAATTTTCATTTCTGTGATATATTATTTGGTTCTGGTATAACAACAATTTTCATATGAGCCAAGACTTAAAATAAGCCAAAAAAACGTTAGTCAAATCTAGACCGTTAGATCTCACATCTACGGTTAAAAAAAATTACATCTCTCGTCTCTCCAAGTAAGACTATACGGTTGTTATTCTATCTCACAAAAAACAAAAAAAATGAGTGGTGTTAAGATCTTCTTGGTGTTTTATGGTTCACTATAAAAGTAACTTTCCAATGCCCGTTATAAGCGTCTTTCTTACTTTTTATTCGGATCTATTTTATCCGTTTAACACCGCAGTTGCATTAGCTTGTGATTAGTAATGTTATGTTTCATTAACCATGGAAAATTGATTTTATCCTTTTATGCCTTCTTTGTGCCTCGTGCAACGAGGAGCAAGTGTAATTTAAAAAAGGAGTAAAAAAAATGGAAATACATGAATATTACACCAAAACAGAGTAGGTAAAAAAAATCCAGGATTCCTCCTTTAACTAATTTCTCTAGTAGACACTGATTGTTACATAAATATCATAAAAGAACAGAGTTAGTTGATAATTATGATTAACTAATCCCTAAATTTTCTTAGAGAAGGTAAAATTGCGAATAAAGGTATTCCCGGATCTTGTAATAGTCTTCTGACAGAGGACCGTCGATTACCACTTGTTGCATGCCAGAACCACCCTGTGAGGATTTGAAATATAGTTGATAAAAAACGATAAAACAAAGGAAACAAGAAAGAATGAAAGTTATATTATATATCGATCACCTTTTTGGTTGCATCCCCAACTTTCCGCACTGTAATGAACTCACCGCATCGCAATGCACCTCCAGAAATTTCTACCTGTGTAAGGAAAAAAGTATTTTGTATAAACTATTTGTTTTCATTTCAGTATTAACCATTAAAATCAAAACAGAGAAATACATAGGTAACTCAGAGCACATGGGATTTAAAGTTTTTCATCAAATACCTGGACACCTTTGCTAACAAGGAACTGTTTAAAATCTGCCAACTTCAAATCCCCAACAAGGATAGATTTATGAGGTTCGGATGCAGATGTTACAGGAAGCATAGACATGGTGTCATCAGTTTTACCTATGTCTGTGTCCGTCCAAGCTATCTCATAGTCTCCAAGCTATAAAAGACACACTTATCATTAGGTCAGGAACCTTTATAATTAGCATTAATAATAGAACAGCTTTTTATAGCCCAGTATCACTTGCCTTCTTCATGAGAACATTGCTCATTAATCTTTCTGCTAGTCGCACCTGCCAAATAAATAAAACATTCAAGATAATGGTAAAATCAAATTAATGACATTGGAATAAAACAGATTATCCATCATAAATGAACATGAAATGAAGCCTTCATGACGAAGGTAGGCAAATATCTATTAAAAAAATTCTGAATTACTAACTACCTTGTAAGCACATAAATCAGAGGTTACGTCAATTGTATCTTCAACCTGAGGAGCATATACATTTGGAACAAATTTTGAAAAGTGCTGTTTCAAATGCTCAGTTGCTTCTGCAGATCCATGGACTAGAACCTTAAAAATACATAATATAAATACATTTTAATATTTTATTCAAGGAAAATAAACTTCTCCAGGATTTTAGTGAAGCATTCAGGATAAAAAGAGGCAGATATGAAAAATTAAAAAGATAGAAGAGAGCAATTAGCAGTTATTTTCTGCCTCAAAGATAGAAAAGGCAGGGGACCTAGGGGTTAAAGGCGGCCTGCCTCAAAAACTATGCCTCAACTTCATCTGGGACGGGAGAAGAGGGAGTAGTTGGGAAAAAATGGCAATCCCAAAGAGCGAAGGCGGAATAAGGGGTCAGGGATTTCTTTACAATTAATGCTTCAGCATTGGTTAAAAGAACAGAGAGGATGTGGAGTCCTAATAACTCCATACTAGCAGACTGGATAAAAATTAGATACATCAAAGGAAGAAACATTGGGGAAATAGAGTGTAGGCCTACTCTGGACTCTCACATGTGGAAAATAATACTAGCTAATAAGGAAACAATAGGGAAATGTATAAACTGCCTGAGTAACTATAGGGTCACACAAATTGCCCCCTCCAAGCACTCAGAAACATTAAGGCCTAGAGGCATCTTACAAGAGATAAATCTAGGAATCTGGGCCAAAAAGCCTCCCAAACTCTCCATGTTGTTGTGAAGGATTAAAGTCAAGAGTCTGAACACTTTAACCAGACTGCAAAGCTGGGGACTCAACATAAATACGTCCTGCCCACTATGTGGAAATAAGGAAGAAACATTACAACACCTATACTTTAACTGCCATTATACTAGATCCCTATTGCTAGAGTCCACTAGCTGCATTAACAATGCTGTTTGAACACTTAGTGGGCAAAATCCCCCATCTCCCGCAATAGACATCAGGATAGGGGATATTATGGAAACAATACAAAAATTCACCCACAAGTCCAGTTGCTGGGGGGTACACTGGACTATGCTAGTATCCCTTTCCTGACACATATGGTGTGAAAGGAATAGGAGATTAAAACAACACACCCTAAGGCCCCCAGAAATTGTCAGCAGCGAAATTATAAAGGATGTGAACATTGCATATGATTCTACATCCTATAAGAAACACAATCTTTCACAAATTGAAAAACAAGCTATACGCTCATGGGAGTCAAACCTTTTGAAGCTTCAGTCCTTGGCCAATTAGTCAGGATCATAGCTGTATAAGAGATAGACAATGTTTTTACATTTACTGTACTTGCATTTCCCTATATTCTGTAATCTTGGGTTATGCCCAACCACTTTTCAGTAATGAAAATTTAATTTCTCAAAAAAAAAACACTTATTAGTTTAGAAATAACATCCACCAACCCAGCTTATAGTTTAAAAATAGATGCAAGTACATTCCTGATTAACATCAAGAATATGTTTTTGCAAATGATAAATATATGTCATTTTGGTATCCATGGGAATGGAATTCTCAATCTCTTGTATGATACAAGATGGTATGTAAAAGTACAACTACACCAAGTGGTATTACTCTTTGGGGAAAATAAGAAGGTATGTAAAAGTACAACTACACCAAGTGTATGCTTAAGCTAGCATGTGTGTATGTGGAAATGCCAATCACATAATCGCATGCACGCATAGGAAACCTTGGAGTTAACCCCGCTCTCCATTAAAGATGTCAAAAGGTAGTAATGAAAGGGTATACCCCAAGGAGACATACAATAGTTATAACAGTCATCTAAAGTTCACCAAATGGTTGCAACTTGCAAACATGATTAAGCAAAAATTAAATAATTGAGTATAAAGTATTTTTTTATCTCATGTGTGAATATTGTCAAATACTAGATTAAAGAATGTTAAGAAAAATCTAATATCATCTCTATCTGAAATTTTGCATTGATCAAGGAATAGAGGAATACAAGTTTCAATGGAGCAACATGTCCCAAAACAGATTTAACAGAACGTCCATCAGAACGACCCTCAAAATCCATGTAAACCAGTTGGCATTTGACTTGGACCTGGAAAAAGGAGATAAAATTTTATTATGCACAACGCACACATCACTAGAAAAAAGAAACAACGATTTTTGCATTATAAAAATTTACGTCATAGTAATATGAAGATATGCGTGAGTTTAACAACATGACATGATAAAAAAGTATCACTCACGGTAATTTCCATCGAAACAATTTTAGATGGGGTCGTATGAAACATCAGATGTGCAGAACACTCCTCTATTTTACCATCAAGGTCACTGCCAAGCCCCTGCCAAAATGAAAAAATCACCAATAATGTAAGATTGAGGAAAATAGACAAAAAAATATACCGTTTACTTCTAAAATATGTACAATAGCATTTTTTGCAAGATGTACCCTAACCCTAGATTTTCATTAATTAAAATAAAGGGTAATTTATTAATTTTATTTCCTTGAAGTATAATTAAGGAAGAGAATAAAAACAATAAAGATGGAGTTAGATCTATGGACTCTCTCCTATGTAGCTATAGCTTTTAGTGATTAATTATTTAAGTGAATTGCTTCAGGAAGTTGGTCTCCCAAACCTGCATAGCAATCTCCTAAAATTGTGAACAGAAGCTCTCTTCTTATAAATCTCAGGTCTAAAAGATAGGCTGATGTTTCTAATGATCTCCCTAGTACAAAACTTCTAGTGGCCTTAGGGTGTGCTGTTTTAGCCTTATTTTCCTTTCGGACCAGATGTGTCAAACAATGCCTCACAAGGCATTCCAAAGAAGGTAGTGGGTCGGTGGGAGAAGGATGTTGTAGGGATGTTTAATATTTTCCAGACTGCATGGTTTAGGCTTTTTGTAACCTTGAGGAGAGCCCTAGAGTACTTACAATTGAAGAATCGGTGATTTCGTGACTGATGAATTCATCACATTGAGGAGGACAACATCTAGTCTGGATTTGCACTCCCCGTGTACTGAGTGTTTGAGAAATATCAGACTTATGTAATATAGGAGATATAAGGAGGTGAAGACTGCAATTCAGTCAAGTTCAATTAATGTTAAATTAATTGAACTGAAGTTATTTATTTCCTGGAAGTCTAATCCATTAAATAATTAACCTGCTATTTATAGCTTCTCTTCTTTTTTTTTTTTTTTGAGAAATTAAAACTTTCATTACTGAAAAAGAGGTTGGGCATAGCCCAAGATTACAGAATATAGGGAAATGTAAGTACAGTAAATGTAAAAACATTGTCTATCTCTTATACAGCTATGACCCTGACTAACTGGCCAAGGACTGAAGCCTCAAGAGGTTGGACTCCCATGAGCGTATAGCTTGTATTTCAATCTGTGAAAGATTGTGCTTCTTATAGGATGTAGAATCATATGCAATGCTCACATCCTTTATAATTTCTCTACATTTATAGCTATTTCATGCTATGTAAAAGATACTCTTGATTTTTTATTGCCATCAATACAACTCTGTGGATATACAAGGTACACCTATTCTTAGAGGTAGAACCACGTTAATTCCTTCTCTTCTTCCTCTTCTCTAGGTAGCTACCATTGGTGTGTGTGTGTGCTAATCAGATCAGAATCTGATCAAAAGAACACTGTTCCACTGGCAGATTGTTGATTACGGCAGATCAGATCTAAGATAACACAGAGCCATGAAGGTTGTGAACTTGTGACTTGTTTCCATTTAACCCTCCAGAGCATGATAGAAAATTTATTTGGCATATGAAACCAAATTCCATCTGCCAGAGCCCTTGCACGTCTTAGTTCAAATACTCTCAATGATGGATCCTAGATTCTATTGCTACTTGCTAGTTGCTACCCCCCTATTTTCAAAATAACTCTATATCAAGCCACATAATCCAGAAAGATTACTGAATACTGATGGATCAAATTTTATTAGCACAACAACTTTCTAGATTGACTATAATGATCAGATCTACTTGATTTTATAATAAGCTGATGTGAAATTATAGATGCAGCCTGCAAAAAATATCAGGTAAGAAATGGACAGACAATAGTTTGCTTATCTCGATCCGGTAAGATACACCAACATGTTGCACCCAATCTCATTATCATAGTTCAGACAAGAAATAAACCGCCAAAAAAGAAAAGTGCATAATCACACATGTTCTTTTCTAGTTCAATAGAGATTGAATACAAGGGAAAAATATACTATGTCAAATAATGATTTGTGATCAGGTGGAAAATAATTTTTGATGTCAAAAATACACTACACATGTGCGGTGCTCTTTTTTTTGATGAATTTTTATTATTTCGATTATGTACGGAGTGCGGTGCTCTTGAATGAGCATTTAGAGAGTTACTTTTTTTATGGAAAGAATTTAGCATTGTGTAACTAGAATTTCACATTGAACTACTGATATTTATAAAAATATGAAATTTGGAAACTTACATGTAAAGACATTAAATCAACAGCATCCAACTGTATGACATAATGATCAGGATTTATGATTTCTCCGTAATCATCCCATTCAGACGAGTTCTCAAAAAATGGAAACATTGGAGCAACACTTGTTGACGATGGAAGAAATCCATCAATGAAGATATCTCGAAGTGCCCCATGAAGTGAATTGGATACTAAAAACAAAATCAGATAAGTAAAGAATTAGAATTACTGAGTTTTATATTTTTATACACTAATAAAATACTACGACTACCACATTTATTTTATAATTTTATTACATTGAAGCTTTATTGATATTTCTTTTTGAAAACAGAGGAAACCTCTCCTAGAAGGATAAAATGTTAAATCTCCTAATGGCATGCTAAAGCCCACCTCATAATCTAATATAGCACAAGGTAAATTTGAGGTGGGTAGGTATTCATAAGAAATAAAAGTCGTGACCTCATGCAAACGTTTATTGCCATAAGACCACTTGAGCTATTCCGTATGTATATTGATAGTAAGATTTAAGTTGCGCCATAGCGCTGGCAACCCGCGCTATGGGGAGATAGCGTGCTATAGCGCCTACATAGCGTCAAGTGTAATTTAAAAAAAAATCAGATATACATGTATATTAACAAACTCTGTAATATTAATTCCATCAATTAACTATAAACCATGTAATATAGTCAATAAAGAGTAGCCAATAGTCAGTAGTTTTAAAAGCCAAAATAATAAATTTTAGTCCAGTTTTAGCAAAAAAAACTTTCTATGTAAATTTTAGCCCCATTTCCCATGCTGTTTTTACCAAAAATATGATCTTTACCGTGTATTTTTTTGTTTTTTTCTATTAAAATTGACTTTAACTTCATCAAAAAAAATTGAAAATACCATTCCAATTCCAGACTAAAATCTTGTTTATTGTTTCTAATGACTTCTTATTTTCTTTGGAAAATAGCAATACATCATCCGCATACATTAAGTATGATATTGAGGTGGCTCCATTCACTTTATATGTATTGTATTGTCTTTGTGCAATTTTGTTATATATTAACCATGAGAGTACTTAAGCAACATATTTTTGGTATCCTAATCCTACCAAAACCATGTACCCTTTGATCAGCTAATCACCCTTCCTTTTATGAATGTTGTTTGGTGAGGTGAGATCAGTTCTAGTGTTACCTTGGACATTCTGTCTGCTAACAACTTAGATAGTAACATATATCATATTGACACGTGAATCGTGATATTGGCCTAAAGTCTGTAATTTCTACAACCTGGAATGTTTTAGGGATTAGGGTAAGGAATGTATGGTCTGCAGAGGTGAGCAGTGGCTTATCCTTGAAAAATTGCTTTACACATTCCATAATTGTGTTTTTTTAACTCTCCTCAAAAGCTCTGAAAAAATCATAAATGAATCCATCTAGCCCAGGTGATTTTCCCAGGTTGAAAGAAAAGTGTATTTTTCTTACTTCCTTTACTGTGGGTTGTTGACTTGTTGTATGAGCCATTCATTCATTCATTTGTGGAGAAACAATCCTTGGGAATGTGATGGGTATAGGGGTTGCTTCTCCCTTATTCCTGAATAGGGAAGTAAAATAATCTATACTCTTCCTTTCTAGATCTGCTCTTGACACCATTAGATTCCTTTCTATCTGCTCTTCCTTGGGAAGTTGAATTTTTTGCCTTATTTTGGTGGCTATACTAAAAACCTTGTGTTTTTATCTCCTAGTTTAAGCCAGACAAACCTTGCTTCTTTGATTCATGTCAGCCTCTTATCTATTAATGTTCTTAGCCTATTCCTTACTTGTACTGTGCTTGTCTGAAGCACTATGGAGTTGGATTTTTTCTCTAGTTTCTCAGTTACCATTTCCAACTGTGCTTTTGTTGCTTGTGCCTGCTTCGTTGAGTTCCCTTTTTCCCTTGCCCATTTCTTTGCCAAATTCTTAACTTGCTTTAGTTTGAGATGGAGTTTATATAAACCATTCCCCCTAATTGGTGTCGCTAGCCCTTTCCCTACCAATTCCTAAAAAGTGAAAATTGTTATCCTCCAACCATATGTTAAATATCCTAAATGGTTTAGCTCCTATCTCTGCTTGTGATAGTGTAATAGAAATCCCTATGTGGTCACTTGTTCCATTGAAAAATTGTGCCTTTGCTTGGGGCCACATATCCAGCCACTCTTGATTATTGAAAGCTCTGCCCAGTCTTGATTGTTTAAATTCCTATTTGTTCCCATGCTATTCCATGTAAACTCCCCTCCTCTGGACGGGGTCTTATGCAACTGTGATAGGTTTATTGCTTATGTAAATTCAGTTGGTCCCTTCCCATATTGGTATATCCCACATCCCCATCTTTCCTCTGGAGATAGTATCTCATTGAAGTCCCCCCAAACTATCCATGGTTTGCTACCTACTGACTGGCTGATTTGGGCAAGTAATGCCCAAACTTCTCGTCTTAATTCCCTATTACCTCTTCCATATACAGTAGTGGAATAATTCAAGACCACCACTTCTACCTCACATATCCTTTTTTTCCAAAGTACCCATAGTCCCATATTGTGTCAGCGGCATTTGGAATATCTGTATCCCTGTTGGAGTGAAATTCCTATTCCTCCTCAAAGTTTTTTGCAAATGTTTCATGCATAGGCTGTCTAATTTTAGTTTCTAACAAAGAAAACATATCAATAGATTTTAGTTTCCAAGATATCCCTGATCCCCTGGGATCTTGCATTCGTTCCCCTTACATTCCAGAGCATGAAAGACGTGAAGCCTGACTTTATGCTAGGGAGGGATTGATGGTTTTTAGTTACCCAGTGTGGACATTGCCGCACTTGTCTCATTTTGTGATGCATTTCCTCTGAGCAACCTTCTCTTTTTTACCCTTTGAGATCTGTTTCATTTCTCATTACTTTTCGACATTCCTGCACACCAGTGCACATTTTCTATAGTTCTCGCTAGGATTGGTGGAAGTGAGATTCTTTTTGCTGGGGCAAATCTAGCTCTAGCATTTTTGTATGATTTCTCTATTTTTCTATCCCTTCTTCTATATTTCTTTGTGCTTGCAGAGTGGTTCTTGTAGCAATCTGGTATTAGAAATTGGGGAATGCATGTGGATGTCTCTATTAGAGCATCTTCCTAAGTTTCAGATGCCTTTGCTAGCGAGGGATCTCTTTCCACTACCTGATTGTGTCTTTTTGAACCTCCATTCTCTCCCTGGACTGGTACATTTAATATTTCCTCTTCTGAATCCTTTTCTTTATTCTCCCTTAGGTTGTGATTCTTAATTAGCAGCTAATATTCTCAAAACTGCAAAGGAGACATTTATGTATTTTTTTAAATGAATGCTGCTCTATGAAGCCTATCAGGCTGAAGGGTGGGAAATGATCAACAAATTGTATTCTGAAGGATAACAGATAGCAAAAAAAGAAGATTATAAGGGTTAAAAGCATTCAACAAATTCTCATATTTGCCTACAGAAACCCTTTATGGGGTCCTTTTTGCCTATTTCTTGTGTGTTTCTTGTATATAAATTATTTTCATTTGGAATTTAGAAATGAGATACAAAAAAGTGATATAGTTATATAGTATACACAACTAATAGAAAAAGAAAGAAAAATACCATTTGATGAGACACGAGTGCTTGAATCAATTTCCATGGGATCAGGTAAATTAGCTTCAACTTCATTGGGCACCTTTACTTCTTCCTCCTTTATAAGAGCAGCTTTCTTGGCTTCTTCTTTCTTTAGGTGTTCTTGTTCTTCTTCATAAGCTTTAAGCTCGTCTCCAGCCAAAGCAACTCTCTTGCTTATAGTAACTTTTACTGCTTTAGGAGGTGGGTCAACTTGAAGCATTCGAGCCAATGTGCCAAACTACAGAGTGTCAGACAGATTTATTCAGGTTAAATTTAACATGTAACAACATTTTCAATAACATACAATTACAATAACATACACAAATAGTAATCTTTTGAGAATCCATAGTTCCATACACAAAATCGATAAATAAAATATATAATGTATCTAAAAATTCAAATAAGTATATTGCAGAAAATGTGTCCTTAAAAAATATTTTAAAGCATTTTAAAATAAATGTAAAAAATTCCATTCTTTTTTGGTTAAAAATTCCATTCTTAATGACACCTACAAATCTACAATTGTTTCTCAAGTCCTTAAAAAATATTTTAAAGTTTCTCAAATACCTGCCCTTTCTCGGTAAAGAGCACAAGATTCTTTGCTTCAGTTGCCCATTCCGCAAAAATATCATGAGAAAACCCCACTTCTAAACTTGCCATGGATGCCAGAACAACCTGGACAATGCACTTAAATAAGCGTAAATTTTCCCTTGAAATATAGTTTTATCAGGGAAGAAGGCTAACCACCTTTGGATCTGAGTTATTTTCGATATCATTTGTGCTGATAATAAGACTGATATGCCTGCACATCTTAAGAAAACAGCGTCATTTCACAGAAAGATGAATTGCTAAGAAAAGAGGAAATCAGTTTCATCTTACACGAAAAATTCAGAAAATTTCATCGAGCATTGTAGAGAGGCCATGGAGAACAAAATTAAAATCAAGCAAGAAAAAAAAAACTGTGGCTAATGAATTTTCATTAAGCATGAATGGAGTTTAATATCAAAACTCAGGAGTAATTTATATATTAATAATTGATATTATTCGCTATAAACTCAGGAGTAATCCTCTTCAATGAATCTATGGTTATTTTTTATGCAAATTAAACTTTAAAGATCAATTGCAATTTCCAGATTCATAATAACTTTAAGGCCCTGACAAGCATAGCTGGATGTTAAATTCTTGATTAACAATTTAACCCAACGATTGAAATTAGAATTATATATGTTTCTTTTCACCTTTCTTTTTATTTCTCAATTTTCTCATATTGGTCTTTTCTCCACCACATTCAAATCTTGTGAGGAGTTTAACCTAAACTACACCATAGTGACCATACTACTATCATAGATTCATAGTATCACTGTATTTTTTATGATGTCTTACTCAAAAGCATCATACAGCAATACACAGTCCAAGGCTCTAAAAAAATAGAGGAGTTTCAGGAAAAGGACAAACTACAAAGATACACATGGAATCGAATAAACTTACTTCAAAAGAAAAACATTGTCACGTGTATGTTCAAAGGATTTTGCTATTGAGTCGCTCATCCACTCCAGGAAACTTTTGACAAAATCAATTGTGCTTGGAGCAACATTTGTCAAAAAGAAGATAGGAAAAGATAAATGTTGTTGATTCCAAAACTGCATTTCCATCAAATTTATGATGAAGTTTCAGTTCATTTATAACCCAATTGAAAAATAAATTTGAAACAAAGGTAACCTCTTCCAAAATTAAAAGAATTTCCAATGACCGTCCAGTTGTATCAATAGGAAGTAACACATTCCCACCTCCTCTAAGGGTCTTTACTATTATATCTGAAAATTATATAACAAATAAACAATAAAATAACCATTCCATGAATAGTAAAGATAAATGAAATGTGGAATTGATGATCAAAAAACAAAATTGCACCTATGAATTCTTGGTCTTTTTTCCGTCTTGATGGTTGAGTATTCAAAGCATTGAAAGCATCTGTTATCAGCACAGAAGGTCTCACAAAAGACTGTAGTACAGTCCCATTCAAAAGTCTGAAAAATAGAATTTTAGTCAGTCGAATAATTCTCATTTATTAAAAAAACTTCTGATAAAACAAAAAGGGCAGGACTAAATATAATATTGTGTAATAATTAAATATTGAAATTATTGATTAAACATGGAATATCTGTTAACAAATTTTGATTCAAAGAAAAAATGACAAACCGTTCTTTTCGATGGTTAAAATCAACAGCGTAAATGACATCTTCTCCATCCTTTGTTATCTTCCAAATAGTACCACCTAGAAGATGCCCAGCAACATGAGGTGCAATTACTATTCCCTCTCCTTTACCTACATAGTTTACATTTCCAAATCAATAAAAAAAAAGATATTATTTTTTTGGATGTTCAAGGTTCAGATAAAGACATTTTAAAAAATTATTAACCAACCAGACATATGATGATTCTGAGAATATGTCAATCTAGTAACATCTTGGAAGGAAGAGTCGATATCATCCAGGGTAAACAAATCAAATTCGGATACATGCTGCATGGGAGGATTTTTTATTTAGAACGGCTAAAAGTATAATTGAAAAAACAGGGGGTTCAGGCTAGTAAAAACAGAATTTACAATTTACATAATAATAATAAATCAACCAAAGTGTAGAATACATAAAACATTATTTAGCATAAATAGCACACACAAATATAATTTTTTTATATTTCAAAACTCATACACAAAACATAATTTAAACAAAATAAGCTTTTACCCTATTTTATTTTTTTTTACATGGGTATTTGGATGGGTTAATCGGATGCAGACCCGGATCCGATTAAAAACCCGCATACCACATAACAGCTTAAGCACTAGGAAAGCTTGCAAACATCTAAAACTCAATTTACCAACTTCTACGTCAATATTAATTATTAAATCAAAATGAAAAGAACCAAAATCCAGCATAAATCATATATCAACATATTCAACTTACCTTCCGTGATAGATAGTGATCATACATAGTCAAAAGACCCAATCTATACACAGGTTCAGTTGAAAAAATTGGAGCAGAGAGATCAAAGTGCTTCATTGCATAAGGTAAGGCCCCAAGATGAATAACATCTGGATGTGATAGCAAGACTGCATCAATTTTAGATGCCACCCTAAAACACAATCCTCAAGTTATTTTGTTAAATATGTGAAGAGAATAGTGGAGTCGTGCATGATAAAAAAAGATAAACTGCTTCTGGGGAAAAATTGATATTTGCCTCATTGTATATGTAATGAAAAATTCTATGAAATAAGAACAGTACATTTTAATATGTTATTGTGTTGGAACAATGTATGTGCCTAGTATGCAATCTAATACTCCGATTCTTTTCTGGAGCCCAAGATGATGAAAATGACACATTATTTCTAGGGTTTTTCCATAATCCACTGAGACGAATGGGGTGAAGTCCATCCATCTCATAAATGGGAATTACATCACCACATTGACCACATTACATTGGTCATCCAGATTCATGCGTAACAAAACCCACAAAAAAATCAAATTCAGACTTCAATCATAGGGGTTGTGGAACATATTTTTGTATGTATTCCTAAACAAATAAGGAAATGGTAAATAAAAAGAAAACCTTGATAGGGGTTGGAGAAGATTGACGTCGAAGAGGTCGTTCCATCCACAATCCATGAGAATATTGAATCCATCAATTGAGACAAGGTATGAAAGTGGATTTTCACTGTACACTCCACAAAGTGGTGTTATCTGGACTGATGTCCCCATTTCAGAATCCTTCCAAACAATGACGAGTCCAGGATTTCAACCAACCCTAGTTTTTCTTAAAGACATTTTCAAAGTCAAAATCAATTTATTTTTGAAAATTTAATCAAAAAGTAGTATCAAATAAAAATTTGAAGATCACATCAATATTTTCCTTTTTCATGCCTAGAAAATAGACTATAATTATACCATTAATCGTTAAAATGATTTTTTCAACTTAAGTGAAGATGCCATCACTTGAATGATCTTTTCATATCCAAATACATTACAAAAATAAATGATTTTTTTCGTAATTACTTAGAGGTTCTCTCATTAGATCATAATTTAAAATTAGAGTATCAATATTGGGTTCAATACATAGGGAGATTACTCAACTGGTTACGGTGACTATTAAGATTGTCGAAGGTCCATTGTTCTAGTCTCGTTGTGTACTTAATCTTCATTTAATTTCCACCACGATGTAACCGGTGATATATTATGTGTAGGCCTGTAAATGAACCGAATTCGAACCGAATACCATCATATTCGAATTCGTTTAATATCCGGATATTCGAATTCGGTTCATTTACTATCCGAATTCGAATTTTGCTATTCGAATTCGATTATTTTAACCGAATCCGAATTCGAATCCGAATATTCGGATTCGAATAACATTTATAAAAAAAACCATATGATTTATAAAATTTAAAAATAATAACAATTTTAACGTTAAAACTTCAAAGTATTTTTAAAATTTTATAAATAGATCCTCAATAGTAAATAATATTAACATAGATTATATATAAATTATAAAATTTAAAGGTTATATATGTAAATTTATATTTTATAATAATATAAATATTTAATTTAAACGAACCGGATTTTAAACGAACTGAATACCCTAATATCCGAATTCGGTTCGTTTGAATCCGGATATCAAAATTGAAATTCGAATTCGTTTAGTATTAAACGAATTCGAAACCGAATTCGAATTTCGGATATTCATTTACAAGCCTAATTATGTGGCTCTGGTAGATCAACCGAAGGTAAATCTTTTTACAAGTAGAAAGATACCTTCCGTTATAAAAAAAAATACTGGGTTCATTGATTGAGATATTTGAAATTTTGAGGATATATCAATCTATAAGGATTAAAATATTAAAGAAAGGCTAAACTGACGAAGACTACAATAAAATATCCCTAAATAAGTAAATAAAATCAAAGTTTCAAGCCTGAAGGAATAAATCGAGTTCTAAAAATGCGTACTTGGCCCCTTGGGTGGTCTGAAAAATATCCATAAATGAATAAAACCAGCAATCTAATACCTAAATGAAGTATAAAACAATACAAATAACAAGATAAATCCATAAAAATTCTAAATTCCCAAACCTAAATAAAGTTGAGAGCTTCTGAAGAGAGGGCGAGTCGGCGAGGATGAGATTTCTTGAGTTCTGAACTTGACTAATTGAATCAGGACGGAGGCGGGAGTTCCGGGGACCGTGATGAATGTATAAGAGTTGAGACGGAACAGGTAGAAGAAGAAAAATTAATATTTTAGTTAGAGAATTAAGGGGAATAAAAGAAAATTGAGAATTAAGGGTTTACCGAATTACTGCTTCAGTATAAAAAATATAAACAAGGGCTCGTTAATCGGATCACATTTATGACCCGATTGGAAAATACAATTGATTTCATCGATTCCTTCCAATTGGAAAACAAAATCGAAAAACACCCAGGACGAGGGAAATTGTGGAGATGACTCAGATGAGATGCGAGGTTTGTCACTGTCTATTTTCTTTTTCTCTTGTTGATTTTAATTTTAATTTTAATTTTAATTTGAAACTGTCCATGTTTTGATTCAGTAACTACACAATAGTTCGTCAAATTCTTATCCTGCTCTCGATTTTAATCGACTAGAATTAGGGGTTTCGATTTTTTCAGACTTTCTTTATACGCAAGTGATTTTTTTTCTACTTATGGGGAAAAAATGATGAAGCGGAAATTATGAATTATGATGTATTTGTTCAAATCTATATCTAATAACTTTATATCTCTACTTATTTACCTCTATCCTCAAATGGTGGAATTGGAATATACTTATTCCAAACCTATCATGAAAGTTTTGATTCATTTTAGAAATTTGGTTTGGAAATTTTCTCCCGTATTTTGGTAGATAGTTTTTCAATTTTAGCAGATTGCTAGTTATTTAGGACTCGAAATGTTCTATCCTAACTCTTTTTTTGCCTATTTTTTTACTTACACAGAAATTCAATACCTCCATATGATTATAAACTATTAAAAACTACACAAAATCATGGGAGAAGAAATTGGACCTTTAATACCAGGTTTACCTGATGACATCTCTCTTATTTGCTTGGCCCGAGTGCCACGCCAATACCATCACATCCTTAATTGTGTCCATAAGAGATGGAAATATGTGGTGTCAAGTGAAGAATTTCTATCATATCGCCGGAAACATAATTTACAAGAAACTTGGATTTACGCAATATGTAAGGGCAGAGACAAACAAAATCGTTTTTTTGTGATGGACCCAAATCATCAACCAAAGAGATGCTGGAAGGTTCTTCAAGGTATTCCTCCACAGTGCTTGAGGAGGCAAGGAATGTGCTTTGAGACACTTGGTGGGAGATTGTATTTTCTGGGTGGATGTGATTGGAATGCAGGTGTTACAAATGAAGTATATTGTTACGATCCTTGTAGGAATGTTTGGGAGCAAGCCGCTCCATTACCCAGCCCAAGGTATTTTTGCATTGTTTTTCACATTGTTTGAATTTTTATGAAAAAAATCGATGGAATTATTTTCAAGTTCATATTTGAATTCTAAACTCTAAATAGCCTTATAAATTCCTGTATATCGACATATAAAATGGACCATTTTTTTCTTCTAATCGCATATTCTTCTTAAACAATAGTCTGTTACAATTCAAAATCATTGGGATTTCTCAAACCAGAAAAGTTGATATATTTATTTCCTTAAATTAAACTTCAAGCTCAAACCATAAATTATAAGTTACTCTGATCGCTGTATATAATTCGTTGATCATTGTACAAGGAACTATTAAGTTTATTATTCAATTTATTCTACTGCAGGTGTTACTTTATTTCTACTACACTCAACAACACACTTTATACAACCAATGAGAAAGAAGTGAACTCACTTTCCACACTATCATGGGACGCATACAACACAATTTCAAAAACATGGGCATCTTGCGAAGGCCATGAAGTACCAGGAAAGCTAGTGAAATGTATAACGGTCGACTGCAGAATCTACATGGTTCATGAGGTGCAAGAACGTGGGTATTACGTCACAAGAATATATGATCCATCAACCAATACAATGCAACTCTTGGAAGAGAGAGGCATGAGTCTTTGTTGGTATGGACCCTTTGGACCGACGATCATCATTGACTGCACTCTCTACATGCTTGATGAGACTTCAGGCACAAAACTGCTGAAATGGGATGATGAGAACGATACTTGGGTGTCATTAGGCAAGTTATCACCATTGCTGACCAGACCGCCATGTAAGATTGTTGTTGTTGGAAAAAAGATTTTCATTGTGGGAGTTGGGTTGATGACTGTCATTGTTGATGTTGATGTGGCTGCAAAGAGTGGAGGAATGCTAACGAGTTCTTCAATAATTCCAGAGTTTTATTCGGAGTTTGTAGTTCTTGGTTGTAAAACATCATCTATTTGAAATAGATAGAGATGGAAACAAACAAAAGCAACTCATGTTTGCAATGAAACCATATATGATGTACAATTTGTATGTAGCCTAGCCTGCCTATATTTGAATTAGATTAGAAGAATGTTTACATATATAACAAAATTGTTCATATGGCCAAGTTGGTCTAAATCACCAAATGAAGTGGTTATGGTCCTATGGGGTTTGAATCCCACTATAAACAAGATACAATTTTGCGATTTTTTTTGCCTCTATCATTAGATCGACAATGAATTAGATCAGTCATCTTAGCAACAAAATATCACGTATAGGCATGTATATCCGTCTGAATAATATCTAAATCGAATCTGAATTCGGATAACTTTTTATAGAAAACTTTAAATTTTTTTTTATAAAAGTATAAAATCTTATTTAATAAAGTATATTTATTCGGATATTTGTATTCGGAATTATCAACCGAATTCGAATTTTAGATATCCAAAATTATCAACCATATCATTTTTGGTATCCGAATTCGAATAGACATATTCAAATTCGAAAGCAGATAAGAATACGAATTTCGTATACCATTTACAGACCTACACTAGTCATTTCCGAAGATCTAATGGATACGAAAGATGAACAAGACATTACACAAGGGTTTTTTTTTTGCAAATATTACACAAGGAAATTATGGATACATATTACATGCAATAAAAACAATTAAAATGATAAAAATAAAAAATTTAATGTTGAGAGTGGGATTTGAACCCACGCCCTTTCGGACCAGAACCTTAATCTGGCGCCTTAGACCAACTCGGCCATCTCAACTTTGAAATATTTTATTTATCAAAATATATATTTTTCTATAATAACTTTCAGGGGTATTTTTTCTATACCCCCTACTTTGGTGAATTTTTAAAATATCAAGGGTATTTTTCTTACACCC
Source organism: Zostera marina (assembly GCA_001185155.1). Lineage (NCBI taxonomy): Eukaryota > Viridiplantae > Streptophyta > Magnoliopsida > Alismatales > Zosteraceae > Zostera > Zostera marina. The sequence goes on along the minus strand of LFYR01001173.1, from coordinate 507,244 downwards.
CCTGCCTTGATGAATACGCAAACCACGATACTAAAAAGACATTCCTTAAAACATCTGGCACGTAGAGGAGGGAGGGGGGAGTACTGATGATACAGTATCCTGAACTTGGTCACAACACACCAGCAACTAGAGGTTCTGATAGCCCAAGATGAACTGGGACACCTATTTCTGGTTTGGGAAAGTCCCAAGTCAACTCCTGGGAAGATCGACTTTCCCAGAGGTCGACTAATTCGACTTTTCTAGAAGTCGACTTCCTCAGAAGTCGAGCTCTGGAAAAGTCAGACCTTGAGAAAATCGATCATAGAAAGTGACCTGGGATCAGATCTGGTCAGTTAGGCAGTTACGGCCCAAATGACCAGATTACCCTCATAAAAAGTCTTATAAATAGGGAGCACCTCTCACTCATTTGAACAGGTCATTCGGAGTGGAGAAGTCCCAGTGAAGCAGAGCTCTGAGCAACTGAATCCCGGTCTGATTTCCTCGCAGAATTCCCTGCCTGACGCTTGTTCGAAACGTCGTCGAACACTGGTCAGATTCCACCCTCATCATTAGTTTTCTTTTTTATTGTGTTAATTGCAACTATAGTCTATAGCTGTGAGTTTTTGTATAATGGAACATCTAATCTTATTGTTAAATACAAAGGAGGGTCTAGGGTCGAATGATTTTTTTCCCAACAAGCTTGTTGAACGGTAATTTTTTTATCGACACAAACACAACACGACTGACACGATTAATTTCTTCATCCACACAACACGATCTGTGTCAAAAAAAATTGACACGGATTTGTGTCGACACAACTCTATGATTTTATTATTTTATATCTATTACATAATTATTATTTTATAGATACATTTTTATATGTACAATATTTTATATAGAACTTAAGAGATTCTACATAAATAATTAATAATATTATATTTTCGTGTTATGATGTCGTGTAATCGTGTGGTGTTTTTAAAGACAAATATTAAATCGACACTATTATTAATTGTATCAAAACTTTCGACACTAACCCGACACTTTGTCGTATTTTTGTCATCCCTGGAGAAAGTGAATTTTTTTTAAATGGACGAAGAGGAAAATAAATGATACATTTAAATTTAGACTAATGTAATTTCTACATTATAAATAAAAATTGTTGAACTGGACTATAGAGAAAATTACTAAAACTAACAGCAAAAAATGAAATTTGACCACATGTATATGTATCGAATCCCTATTCCAAAAAACCATTCGTGAAATCTCAAACCCCTAATTCCAATTTTTCACCTGGCGGCCAAATCAGGAGGGAACAAAAGAAGGTAGCTCATTTCTTTTATTCCACAGAGGTAATGAAGGTTTTTCATTCACCCTTCAATATTTAACATGTTTCATTCATTGCTTCTTTCACTACTTGTATATTTGAAATTTGACTATTGAATCCAAAATTTTCGAAATCTCCTCTTTTTATTGATTGCGTTTGATCGATTCTTGCTATATATGACTCCTAGTTAAGTAGAAGGTTTTATCTTGTTCGGTATTTTTCCAGGTTTTTATCGATTTTGTTCATCTTGTAAATAACTAGTAGCTTAAATTGTAAGCTTTATCTTTGATTGTCGATTTTATTACTTAAAGAGTTAGGGTTTATAAGAATTTCATTTCAACCGCCATTTTAACTTTCTATTGTGTCCCCTGATTTGGTGAAATCGATTTCAATTTTTATGTTTACCGATTTAATATTTTTGATCATGTTCACACCATATATTTTTGATCATGTTGACACCATATATTTTTGATCAATTTTTATGTTTACCGATTATATTTTATTTATCAGGATATATATTTTTCTATAATGACATTGCGGCGTGTATATATATTGATTAATCTCAATTTCTCCTCCTTTTCATTAAAACCCTAATATTTTGCATCGACATCACTAACCTCCTTCCTTTAATGAAATCCAGTTGATCCTCGCCGTTATCCCGTCACCGTCGAGCCCTCTTCCATCGCCGTATTTCATTTCAGGTTTGATTTCTTCCTACTTCTCTCATTCTCTCATTTCTTCTATTTCTTTAAATCTCTGGAAAAAATATGGTAAATGCTATAAGATGAGAATCCACTTAGTATATAAATCACTATATCTCTCTATCTACACAAAAAATCATTTCACCATAAAAAATCGCCTATACCTTGCTCCATAAAAAATAAATGCACCGACTTGAAACTTATTAATCCTATTTCTAATTCTATTAAATATGGTAAATTATATTTGATGAATGAATTTAATTTCTAATCCTATTCAATATTTGATGAATATTGTTATGAATGAAGTCTTTTAGAATTGTATTAATGGATAACTAATTAACTAGAATTCTTTAATATTTTGGTATTGTTGAATATTTTTTTGTAAAACAGGTTTTGTTTTAAGTAGTTATTATAGAGGTTCTGTCAAAATTTCAAAAAAAGGTTTAAAAAATTCCTAGAGGTGCCTCCCGATGGCTAGAATTCCTGTATCCACCACTGTCTATAGCTATGTAATGTTAAGGATTTAACTGTAGGAGAGATCCACATTAAGATTTATTTCATTTCCCTATATTACACAATGGGCTATGTACCTATGCCCCTCTACTTTCTAGGTTTTTATAAGTTTTCTTTAAAATTTTATATTAATTCTCTAGCTAAAAAATATTGTTTTTTTGCTTTAAATAAGTCATAAGAAATAAGATGCATTTTATTTATTTTAGTTTTATGAATTGATTGCAGTGTTGTTGTGATACAAATTATATTTAAAGCTAGTAATTTCATAAATTACTGCAATGATAATTTTATAGTACATTTGTATATCATTAATATGTAATATTATAATTATTTTTAATTAAAATGAATAATATAGTTTAAATAAAATGAATGATGTGTTTTCAAATATTTTTGACAGAAGATTTAATGTATGTTCATTAGTTTTCTAGGTTTTTATCGATTTTCTATTTAATTCTGAATTTCAAATTATGCACAACCAAATGTCTGAATCTGACATACATCATTGAGTATTGTGTTTTGGAATTCCAGCAGCACAGAAAGGGATCGAAAAATGAGGCTACTAACACACAACATGTTATCGTGCAACATAAAGGGCGTGACAAACGGGTATCCATTAACCATAGAAGCATCAAAATGGATGGCCAAAGAGGTGGACTTCAACGGTGATTTCCTTCGGAACATATTCGTCAAGATCGAGTGGAAAGTGCTTATCGAAGCCGCAAAAGTTATGGGGTATACTGATCTTCCTGTGGAGGTGGATTCGTCTATGCTCAACTCCGATGAGTTTCTTCAGAAATTTCACCATGCACTTCTTGAGATTCACGTCGAGGAAGGTGCTCTTATATGCCCTGAAACTGGAAGAAAGTTTCCTGTTCACAAGGGGATACCAAATATGCTTTTGAACGAAGATGAAGTATAATTTACCAAAATGGTTGCGTGAGTTTTTGTTGTTTGAATTTTAACTCTGTAGTTTTTTTCCCACTCTTTTTTACTTTGGGTTAATCAGAACTTTGCTCTCTCAAAATCCAATGAATGATGGATCATAGGATGATACCTAATATCTGTGTGTAATTCTCTAAATTTAGTCTCTGGTTTTCTTCTTCTTAGTTTTCTTTTTTATTGTGTTAATTGCAACTATAGTTTATAGTTGTGAGCTTGTGAATAATTGAACATCTAATCTTATTGTTAAATACAAAGGAGGGGCGAATGATTTTCCCCCCAACATGATTGTTAAACGGTATCATTGCCACAAACACAACGACTAATTTTTTTATGGAAACAACAATATATGTGTCAAAAAAAATTGACACGGATTTCGTGTATAATCATATTGAAACAACAATATGATTTTATTATTTTACTCATATTACATAATTATTATTTTACCCCTATTATTTTATGAATACATTTTTATATGTATAATATTTTATATAGAATTTAAAAGATTTTACATAAAAATATTATTTTATCTCATTATAAACATAGTTAATTAATAATATTATATCGTGTTATCATGTATGTGTTTCGTGTTTTTATAGACAAACATTAAACTGACACTATTATTAAATATTAATTGTGTCAAAATTTTCGACATTATTAGAAACGTGTCGTGTCCGTATCGTATTTTTGTCACCTCTTCAGGAGAAAGTGAAGTTTATTTTTAAAATGGAAGAACAAGTGGGCTAGCCGCACTAAAAACGTAATGCAAGTGGGAACTGCAGGAACTCATCCGGAAACTACAGGAACCCGTTACGGTTCCATCGCGAGTGAGCACCGTCGGACGGGTTAAATGGAGAAAACCAACGACTCACCTCGTACCGTCGGATTGTCAATTCGAGCCTTATCTGCAGCCCTGGACTAATGTAATTTCTACATTATAAATAAAAATTGTTGAACTGGACTATAGAGAAAATTATTAAAACTAACAGCAAAAAATGAAATTTGACCACATGTATATGTATCGAATCCCTATTCCAAAAAACCATTCGTGAAATCTCAAACCCCTAATTCCAATTTTTCACCTGGCGGCCAAATCAGGAGGGAACAAAAGAAGGTAGCTCATTTCTTTTATTCCACAGAGGTAATGAAGGTTTTTCATTCACCCTTCAATATTTAACATGTTTCATTCATTGCTTCTTTCACTACTTGTATATTTGAAATTTGACTATTGAATCCAAAATTTTCGAAATCTCTTCTTTTTATTGATTGCGTTTGATCGATTCTTGCTATATATGACTCCTAGTTAAGTAGAAGGTTTTATCTTGTTCGGTATTTTTCCAGGTTTTTATCGATTTTGTTCATCTTGTAAATAACTAGTAGCTTAAATTGTAAGCTTTATCTTTGATTGTCGATTTTATTACCTAAAGAGTTAGGGTTTATAAGAATTTTATTTCAACCGCCATTTTAACTTTCTATTGTGTCCCCTGATTTGGTGAAATCGATTTCAATTTTTATGTTTACTGATTTAATATTTTTGATCATGTTGACATCATATACTAAACATATTTCACAAAATCAGGTACAGCAACATTTACAAGTTGAGTAGGTATTTATTCAACTTGCTTTTCTGGAGCTAAAGTGAAAAATGGTAGGTTACTAATTCCAATTCTTTTAGTAAAATGGTTGGTTACTGAGCTAAGGACCTAAGGTGCACATCCTTCTATTATAATTGATTTTTTTTTTATTAGGAGAGTTTTTTAAATGATTTTTTGTTAAAAAAAATAAAAAAAATCTGGGAAGAATGGAAGATGATTTTTAGTCCTTATAATGCTAATTGTAATTAGTTAGTGTAGATTAGAACTTAACTGAATTCAGTTAAGATCTAATCTAAGACTCAATTGTATATAAACACATCTAATGTATGTTTAGAGGGGTCGATCACTTGAATCCCCCATTTTCTATCTTTCTAGTTTCACTCATATAGTATCACCTATTGAGATCTTGGGAGAATTTTCTGTTGAGATCGATCGAGTGTTCTCTGTTTTGTTCATTCAACATTGGATTTTCCGCATCCAATCATGGCGACGAACAGAGAATTGGAGGAGACGATGAAAATTCTGGGTGATGATCATCAAACGAAGGTCATTATGATCAAGATGAGCTTGAGGGGGACTATTAGTGATATAAATAATGCTATTTGTCTTTATTTGTTTTTAATTATGTTTTAGTCCTTATAATGCTAATTGTAATTAGTTAGTGTAGATTAGAACTTAACTGAATTCAGTTAAGATCTAATCTAAGACTCAATTGTGTATAAACACATCTAAATATCTAATGTATGTTTAGAGGGGTCGATCACTTGATTCCTCCATTTTCTATCTTTCTAGTTTCACTCATAGGATGAAAGTATTTTTACAATGTTTTTTTGGTACCTGATTTAATATATATATTTGGGGGATGATTGGATGATAAAATTTGGTTGTCTGCAAGACTTTGAATGACGAAAAATGTAAATGTAACTATTTTATTTTGCAAAAATTCAGGAATGTGAATTATTTTTATTGATATTTGATTACGAAATTTGATTCGTGGTTTTTAAAATAGGACAATTTTATAGAAATCGATGCTTTAAGATTTTTAAGGAAAATTAGATTGGTAGTTTATACTATATATTCTATATATTAATGAAGTTTTGTAAATCTGGTAGAAACCATATTATTTACTTTGATCTTTTTAGTCAGGTCGGAAGGAAACAGTTTTGGATCTTGCAAAATTTATCGACAAAGGTGTGCAAGTAAAGCTCACAGGAGGAAGACAAGGTTTATTTCATTTTTTGAGTCTATAGATAAGATCCAGATATCTTGATTTTCTCCAATTTTTTAGATTTATACCATGTACCAACAAAATTGTTCCTCTCCATTAGACTTTTAACATTTTATCCATTATTAACATGTTAACATAAATAAAATAATTAGTCGTTTGTTAATAAAAAAACATAAATTGTCCGAATAATACACAATTCATGATTGAAAGTGTAATCTAAATTTTCTTTCAATTTTTTTCCTGAATATGAGATCAGATTCTTCTAGTTTCGTAGAAACAATAAATATTTAAACAGATACAAATTCTGATTTTTGTTCAATTATCAATTCTAAATGTTTGATCAATATTGTTGTTTAAATTATAGATGAAAATTAAGGTTTTTTTTACTTTTGATGACCAGTTATTATTTACTTTTATCACTTGCAGTGATTGGAAATCTAAAAGGATACGATCAGTTGCTAAACCTTGTACTGGATGAAGCCGTTGAATATCTTCGAGGTTTACTTGTTTCTTATTTTACATATACCTTATTTATCAATGAATTGTTCCAGTTTATCATTTTCTCTTTTTTTTACCTCCTGCAGATCCTGATGATCCACTGAAGATAACAGATGTGACGAGGCGCATTGGTCTGATTGTACGTCCCCTTTCCTCTCCTATACCTAACATGAGAAATATATTTTACAATCAATCAATCTGTAAATATCATATTGGTATTTAAACAGTTGTTTTACACTTTTGCAGATATGCAGAGGAACTGCAGTAATGCTGGTGTCTCCAACTGATGGAACTGATGAGATTGCCAACCCATTCATGTCACAAGAAGAAGCTTGATTCTGTGATTGCTGTTTTTTTATCAGTATAAAAATGGTAATCTTTTTTGCTAGTCTGTGATTACTAATCTGTGGTGTCCTGTGGATTTCTTTTTTGCTGTATTATTTTGAATTAATCACCATCTTCATCTCTTTCAAGTTTCAATATTGATGGATCATGGATGTATCTGATATTGTTTTTCTTTTAATTGAATAGCAAAAGGAATGAATGATTCAATCATCCCAAGGGTAGTAAGGGTAGTCTTTTGACAAAGTAAGGTTGGTTCACTGATCTTAGGAACTATTAAGGTTTCTGAGATTCAAGGTTTGAATCTTACTTTGTACATTTTTACTTAAATGTGTATGATATATTATGTGATTCTGATATATATAAAAAAACAAGGTTAGTCTCTCTATGGTATATTGGTAGGATAAATATCCCTATAACCACAAATTAAACTCTAAATTATCAATAAAACCTCATTGGTTTCAATTAATATCTAAAGATCAGTATTAAATTGGTAAGATGAAAGTAATTAAATTTCATAAAAAAATATAATATAAAACAGAAGTAAAAAAAAAAACAAAAAATTTATTGACTTTCTTTCATTAACTATGTGTTCTAGTTATATAATAACTAACTACGTATTTTCATTATAGATATTTTCAAAGAGCGGCAGGAGTTTTGAAAGGATATTTGGAGAGGGTATGTTTTGAAAGGATATTTTGAAATTACCCGATATCACATGTGTATTATTGTGTCTATGGACATATCACATATGGCACAATCGGTCGCGAATAGGTAACACGTGTATGAGGTACAATTATCTTTCATTATTTCGGATCAAAAGCTACAACTCGTCCTTGACAACTCACCACCGCCGTCGACATTGGTGCTGTTGTTTCTTTCTCCTTCTCGCACCGTCAAGCAATACCAACTCTGACTCCTCCCAATCCCACCGATACCTCCCCTTTCATCATCAGGTTGGTGACGATCTTCGCCGACATCTTGAGGTGTTCCACTTCCGAAATCTCCCCGATCGGAAATCGGCCTTTCTTCCATCGACTTGAACAGTTCCGTCGAGCGACAGAGAGGGCATGAGGCGTGAGTCACCAGCCAAGAATCGATACACTGTGGGTGAAACAAGTGTCCACAGCAAGGAATCGCCTTCACAACCTCTCCGTCACCAAACATGGTCAAACAAACAACACAATCGCACCCAGCTTCACTACCGCCGTATGATCTGATCCGTTTTTTAGTATCGTAAGGAAGTAGCGGTAGAGTCTTTATAGCCGTGGGATCGAGCCCAGGAGGGACCGATGATGATGACGATGATGTGAACCGACTGACGATAGAAGATGTCGTCGCGCCGTGGAAGTTACCTTGTCCGGTGGCGAAGAAGCGGCGCGCGAAGATGGAGAAGAAACCGAGGAAGAATAGAGCCGAGAAGATAACAAGAGCGGTTACTGTAACTGACGAGTAGTCGAATTGTTGATCCGTAGAGGAGGTGGCAGTCGTGGTGGTGTTGTTGTTGGTGGTGGTAGTGGGTGGTTGAGACACGTTTGCAGGGAATTGAAGAGCGACATTTTGCATGATTATTCTTGCCATGGTTTCGTGCACGAAGTACGTTGGGAGAGCGCATGTATTCTTGATCTATGTTGTTATTTACATTCGATGCTTTCAAAATATATATTATATTGCATTTTTGCAGATAAGTCCAAAAGATAGCGAAAAAGACAAGATGGTCTGCTTCTATTGCTGATTGAATGCTGAAAGAGTGAAAGTGAAATCATTGTTATATTTACAAATCAATTTGAAGGAAAAAAATTCAAAAAACCACACAAGAAGAGTATGAATGAGATACTCTTCAGTTGCTGATCTACAACAAAGTGGAAGAAGGAAGTTAAGATTGATTAACTGCCGGACAAATCCGTTTCCTTAGATAGAGAGTAAGTAAAAAGTAAGTATGACTATATTTAAATTTATTGTTATATTTATTTAGTTTAACTACAAGGGTGCGCTCGGAAATAACAAGAGAATTGTGAAATGGGTTGTTTTCGAGGGTATATATAAAATAATAGCAAGTGGAGCGAAAGTGGTCACGTCTGACGACTCGGGAAGAAGATCGTAGCTGTCACACGCCATGGGGGCAGCGAGCTCCGGTCTTTCTACGTCGACGGTGAGGTCACAGGTAATTCAGATTCATTCCTATCTTCATGTTTTCATTGTATCACGGTGGAATTCCATTTCGATTTTGTTTTATCAAAATTTCCCTCTCTCTTTTTTTTCCTATTTTTTCTGTTTTCAGCAAGACGAGATCACTGTCGTGTCCGAGAGGAAGAGAAATGAGGGCGAAGATCCCATCTTGGAACGCATCCGATCCCTAAAAATTGTGAGTTGATTATATATATAAAAAAAATCAACTCTCGTTAGCATCTGTTCCGAATTTTTCATCATTGCAATGTAGGTAACGCCACTTTTGAAATCTCCATCTCCATCGCCATCGGATAGTAGCTTCTCTGAAATTCTTTTCAATAAATCAAATTCGAGTTCTTCTTTTGGTAAACCCTTTCTCTTTAATCTTTTATTTTCCTGTGTTAGTTATTTCCGTTGTGCATTTTAGGCTCTGGATCTACTGTCTATTTTTGGGTTTCTTTGATGAAATCTCTATACAATTCAGATAATTTGCTTTTGTTTTTGGAATCAAAGCTTTATTCATACGCTTAAGTTAGTATAAATTTGAGGGTTCTTTGAGAACTTAAGACGCACAAATTTGATACCTTATAGGTTAAAACTTAAAAGTATGTTGATTTTTTACGATGACTTTAACTTTGTTACCTTTTGTATTAGAATAATTTCATGTCTTGAAAAGTGGGGACGAAAAACATTTTACAGGATCCTTGAATTTCAAATGAGAATAGAATTCGATAAAAACTAAGGAAAACTCTAAATTCTAATCATTTTTTTTTAAATCAGCATATTACTCTTATCTCTGTTTAGTGTTTATTGATTATTTAAAAGCCAACACAAATAATTAAAGTAGGTTAAAAAAGCTGAAATTCTTTTGTGAAAGAGATGTACAGTCAACAGATATGATAATTATTTTTACATCTGTCCAAGATTTTTATTAGAGCTCTTCACAGTCTATCGTGATTGGATGGAAGAGAAGGCTAAACGGATCAGTCGGAAACAGGTAATTTATTTATTCTTTAATTGATGAAGATGGTGGTTATCTGTTTGTCTATTTTGTACTTTTGTATGCATTGTATAATCTATCATACTTGTAGATCCTTTAACAATTTATAACAGAGACAAAATTGATACTGAAGTTTAACAGAATGATTTATAAGCTTCATTATTACTGAAGTTTATTTTTTATCGAATCCCAATGGATGGTGATATGTAAAGATAATAAAAGATTAACAGAATGATTGTGAATCTGAATTTTACAATATAATCTAAATTAATATTCTTATGTTGTGATTTTCAAATTTTCATTTCAGTCAGATTTTTATATCAAACACTATTATTTAAATTTCAGAACTCGTGACATTTATTAGTTAACAAGTATTATTCTTTTATTTTTAGGAAGAGCTAGAAAACAAGCTGGAAATTGCAGATGCTCTGTCCGTCAAACTTCTTCAACGATATAATCATTCAGTCACAAACATGAGAACGACTGCTTATAATCTGTCACAAGGTTGTGAATGATAAGTACAATTCAATCATCCCTGTGTTTTTAAAATATTTTTTTCTATTTAGGCAGTCATAATGAATTTGTAATACTTCATTATTACATAAAATCATGTTTGTTTTTGCATTATTTGTAGTTGGTCCATTACAGATTGAAGTTGGAGAACTCAAGGGAAGACTAACAGAGGTGATCAGCAACTGTGACGCATTATGCAAGAGAATTGAAACTATCGATACAAGAAATCAAACATTCAATTCGACAATTGTTAAAGAACCTAATAACAGCTGACCAACCATGGGTCCATGTCTATAATTTCTTTAATTATTATTGATTGATTGTATTAGCTTCAATTCTAGTTTATACCAACCATCTTTCGATCAAAAGGCAATGTTAATTGATTCAATTGTATACGGTATTGAGTATTACAGTGTTTATTAAAAAAGTATACTGATGGAATATAATTGTATGAAATGAATGTATTATACAATGATTTCTTAAAACTTTAGAAAATGTCCAATATAATTTAAATATAGAGAATAAATACAGTATACTCGATTTCAATAATCATTATAAATTGCTTTTACTCCAAAATAACAACAGGCAAGTATAGTTGGAACTAATTATAAAACAAAATTTATATGATTAAAAATCTAGAAACGTGATGAATGATGAATTCATATAATTTGAAGTCTAAAAAAAAGACACGTGACACGTACTCTCTCTATTTAATATCTAAAAATACATCAAAATTCTGTTCACCTATGCAATACTTCACACAAATCTAAAACAAAATTCTTCGAAAACAAACAATTAAAATCTAAACAATCTAATAGATATTGATTAATCAAAAGCGTTGATCTCTCGACTAGATTTCCCTCTTCGAACCTATGAAACATGAATTGGACGAGAAGTGCTTGTTTCCCTCTCTGTTTTGCATCTGCAACACATAAATAAATAATAAAATAAGGATTATTCAATGCTTTAAATAATTCAGGTTTGGTGATTGAGATTTGAGAATAAATAAGTGAGGCAAAACATGTCACGGCATCAAGATTATAGATTGGATATGCTTACCAATCACAGCACAAATATGGTATTATTTTAACATAAATAATTCGTATACTGACAAATCTTTGATGTATCAGGCGAACTTACCATGAATATGATTGCATGAATACTGACAAATCTAAAATCAAATCCATGTCTTGCATGAATATGACTTTTTTTATGGAAATAAAGATTCTCATTAAAAATGAAGAGAAATGCCTAGAATTATAGGAGATATAAAAAAACAAAATAGAGAGAGAGATAAGTAAAGTCACTAACACTATCCTATGTGACTATGATATCTAGTAATAGAGTAACCAGACATGCTCACATGGAAGTTGATCTCCCAGTTTTGTCGTAATAACAATCTTAAGTGGCTAACAACAACTCTTCTTCTGACATTTTGGTCTGAAGGAGAGGCATCATAAATTATGATTCATAATTATACTCACCGCCCTGTCAGACTGCAATATTTCACAGAAATATACAGAACTGAAAACAGAGTTTAGATTTGGTACACTGTTTGGTTTCATAGAATTGTCTCTACCAATGACCAAGTGGATATCATAAGTCATAACGGCCAATTGAGGAGGAGTCGAGAGCCACCATATTTTCCTTCCAAATTGAAAAGTCACCAGACCTAATGGATTTACAGGCATGTTCATCCAGAAATTATGGCATTAATTAAAGCTATTGCTGAGTTCTATGTCAATTATTCAATGGCAGACCACTATCACAAACAATTAACAACACCTTTCTTACTCTCATCCCCAAGACTTCTACAGCCTCAGACATGCCATTTATGTCAGAGTTCAAACTCATTGCTTCATTTACATGTGTGAACCAAAATGCTGGAAGACAGAAATGTATATCTCTTAGGAGGTGTGGTGTGGTTTAAATGTAGATCTCAGGAAGGTATTTGATACCATTAGGTGGGAGGTCATAGTCATAACCCATAGGCTACGGGTTTCTCCTCATGCGTCTGGCTTATAACGAATAACTGCATCACATCTATCTCATTCTCTATCATAGTAGAGGGAACACCTACCAATAACTTATCAAAAGGGAGTTAAAAAAGTGATCCCATCACTCATTCTATATGACTTAGAGATGGATATTCTTACTTCTTAGCAGGCTCATCATCATGCAGACAGTGGAGAATAAGCAAATTTATACAATGATACCTACAGATGAATGATACCAAACCACTTCTGGCACGTAAATAACATGTCTGATGTATCATATATGTAAGATCACATTCTGCTGTCCACTAAGGCAAATTCCAAATCATTGGATGTTGTAAAGTGTAAACTACACTGAGTCTGAAAGAGTTCAGCAATTTTTCAGGTCATGGGGTCAAAAGGGAGTTAAAAAAGTGATCCCATCACTCATTCTATATGACTTAGAGATAGATATTCTTACTTCTTAGCAGGCTCATCATCATGCAGACAGTGGAGAATAAGCAAATTTATACAATGATACCTACAGGTGAATGATACCACATCACATCTGACACGTAAATAACATGTCTGATGTATCATATATGTAAGATCACATTTTGCTGTTCACTAAGGCAAATCATTGGATGTTGTAAAGTGTAAACTACACTGAGTCTGAAAGAGTTCAGCAATTTTTCACGTCATGGGGTCAACCAGGAGAAACGTGTGGCCTACTACTATTTCAAGATCCAAGGTTAACCATTCTGTACTTGGACTTTCCAGCAAAAGAATTACCTGTTGCATACCCTTAGAATTCCCATCGCAGGAAAAAAGAAAAACTATGAACAGGGTTGGAAACTAACCAGCCAGTTAAAAAGATGCTAGACAAATGGAAGGAATAGTGTCTCCATGTCTATCTTATGGGGGGTATGATACAACTAGGGAACTAGAACGTGGCTGAAAAATATAACTACTGCACCCAAGACACTACCCTCCAAAAATCTATCATTGTGAATTTCCAAAGATTTGCCTGCCAATTGATTTGGGATGGTAAGAAGTCCATTCCTTGGAGACAAATGATTCTCCTCAGGGCTGAAGTAGATTACAACTTAGGAGTGTGAGGTACATTCATGGATTTAAATGTACATGGCTAGGCATATTTATACGCACGTCTAATACGCAATAGCTCAAGTGCGCTGAGTGCTGGCGCACAGCACTTCTGCGCTTTTAAAACCATGGGTACTTTGACATCCTAATCAATGCCATGGGAGTGAGAACTGAGAAGGCAGAAAAAAATTGGTCTTGTCGTAACTCAATTCTAACATATTCGATCAGAATTCAGAAGGTTATTAAAAAATAAGATTAAAATTCCACTAGATAAGGATGAGGAAAAGTGCATAAGTACACAGTAATACGGTACAAATAATTAAATAAATACAAGATCATGAGGGTGAGGGTGAGGTATGCTCGTTGTCTGTGTCCTCATACAGCTTTGTTAATAGCATTACAAAACTAAAAATTAGTGACCAGACTCTCGTAGAATTATAGCCTTATTCTAAATCAAGTATGATTGTTTTTTAAGATCCCAACATCAAAGAAAAATTTCACATCTTTTAGAATTAGCTCTGGAGGTTTAGTGGGATGTTGTTAGAATATCCTCTCTCTCGGCTCATATATATCATTCCATGCTCCCAAGGAAAGCCTAGTGATTATAGCTAGCACCTAGCTTATTTTTTATTCCAAAATCTCAATTTTTAATCTGTTAAAATTTTAAAAAGAAATATATATAATTATAATTATATATACAGGGAAAAAATGGAGTTAAGAGAGTAGAGAGAACAGCAGAGCATACCTATTACAAGATGAACGGGAAGCAAAATTATGATTGTTGCAATTCGTGCACATCCAATCACCATCACGCCATTGCTTTGCACTGATTTGAAATGATACAACTAAGCATACCAATTTGAGGATACATTTTTCAAAAATACATGTCTACAAAATTTAATATTGGCAGTTGACACAAATTCTTCTATAGAAATCAATAAAACATGCTAAATGGCTTCCTTCAAAACCTTTGAGATATTTTAACTCACATGGCACTGCCATAAGATTGAATCACCCATTCACACATTTTCATAAGGAGTTAAATATTTTGAAACCGGCTTTTTTCATGAAAATTTATTTTCCAAAATAATAGTGTTTGATAACTCACCATTAATCATTTATAAACTAACCAATGTATTACTATTACTATTACCTATCATAAAAGAATAAAAATCAATGTTTCTGAAAAGAAGAAAAACAAGATAAAAACATTTTACCATGTACAATTCCATGAATAAACCACATGGCCAAAACGAGCCAAACTATAAACATAATTCTTACCCTTTTCCAATAAGTGCAGGCATCATTTTGTTCTGTGGAGAATGTAGATGCATGTGTAGTACATTGGTCATTTTTAAAGCATCCCCACCAGAGTACATGGAGTGGTTTCCAGAGATATCATTGCTAGTAGATCCAGAAAACTGCTCAAAGCCTTGGCACGAATGATGTGAATTTTCCTGTATTTAACAATAAATAAACAGATAGATATTACTTGACGAATGCTAAGATAAATTAAATAACATGGTATCTTCTAAAATTTCATATTACCAAGAAATTATTATTAAAGATGCCAGCATTTAGTCTTTTATTATCCAAATCATTAATAAATTCCTCTGACGCCAACCGTTTTGTACCTAGAGCTGAAAGTAGAAAATTTGCAAAGAGAAAATACCCTGTAAATAATAACTCTTTTAAAAAAAATATTGATAAAATATCATTAACCAAGTCATAATTGATTGAAAAGAAATTAAACCAGAAAACTTCCACAAAAAATATAATAAAAAGAAAGAAACTCATGTGAATCATTGCTGAATCGAAACAAATACATTACTTGGAAATAAATCTGAGTTTGTAGACTTTGTCATTGAAGGAATAGATGGCAGGGAGGCATTGCATTTTTTACACTGAACAGAGAGAGAGAGAGAATTGATATGTACAACAGGATATAAAAAAATTACAGTAATGACTAATGAGTAAATTAAACGTGATATTGTAATAAAAAAATAAACAAACTTCTAGAAACTTAAGTAATGTGAGGCAAACTTTATTTTATTGACAACGTTTTCATTTGAAGGCTGGCATCAACATCCTCCGCGTGCCTAAATAGTATAGTTGTAGCTTATTTTAAAGATAATCATACTGATATTCTCATTTAAAATGAAGGGCAGTCTGAAAATATAGTAGATATAAAAAAAACAAATTAAAGGGAGATGGGTAAACTCACCGGCCTATTTTATATGGCTATGATATCTAGTACCTTTCTTGGATCCATTGGACGAAAATAGAGTCACTCACTCACTCTTACTCCGGAAATCCAGAATTTGGTGCCTCTTGATGCTCACTGCCTTAGGGATAGGGAAATTTATACGTTCTAAGTTCTAATACCTAGACAGCTAAATGCCTAAATCCCTGTTTGATTTAGGCAAAACCATCTGGGACCCGGGGGTTCCCTTTCTTCCATCACATATGAAGTTGTGTGCAAGTTTTTTAATTCAATGCTGATTCTGGGAGGGAGATTCCCTGGGAAATTTAGAGAACTTCCCTGAATATTACTGTTTATACTTTTGAAACTTTTACGAATCAGGATCGGTTTATTAACGAATGTCTCAACTATATTTTAGTATGCTAAAATTGAAAAATACTATATTTCGTTTTAGTGATAAAAACTCGTCTTAAATCCAAATGTTTAATGATTCTAATCAATAGTCATGAATATTGTTTTCAATCAAAGGTTATAATCGATGAAATATAAACCCATAGAATGTTTGGAATAACTACATGAAACCAGTTTTAGTAGAATAAACTTAATAGAGAAATAAAGAACTTACAAGTTACAACGTACCTCTGTTCGAGAAGAGTAATTATGAAAGCCACAAGTGCAGAGCCAATCACCATTCCGCCAGCCTTTTGGTACTTCAATAGGCTGATTTGAACCATGCCTTTGTAAAGACTCACTATTATTTCCACCAAAGGGCCAATTGGAACCCAACAAAAATCCATACTTATTAGCAATCCCTGAATATGGCCAATTAGAATATGGAGGAAGTGATTGCTGAAGAACGGAGCCCATCATTTCATAATTCATCCTTAGTCCTTGTACTCCTTGCATCCTGGCAAAATAATTTGCGTAAGTCGGCAATGAGGCTTCAGACATTGCAAGTGCAGGCATTGTTGCTTCATTCTTTGGTTGACCACACTTTTTGCACATCTCTCTAGATGCATAATTGTTGTTACTGCAACCTATTGATTGATCCATATGCCACACGCACATCATCCCATCCGCCCATCCCCATTCATAGAAAAAAAATATACACATAACACACACACACAATAGTTACAACTTAATTGAATTGTGTGTTCATTCATATTCTCAGTTTAATGCTAAATGATTGACAGATTCGCATCCTATTTTCTTTACAGAGAACGAGAATGAAAATAACAAAATACATCTAATAGACATGGGCAAAATATTGAATCGAAATATTTACAAAACTATAATAGTACGAATATTTTAGAGAGACGATGTAAACCCTAGACATCGTATAGAAACATACGTAGACTAAGTACGTATGGCCATGGACACAAAACACCGGAAAAATCTATACCGTTTTTCTATGGAGGAAATTTAAGATGGAAAACATGGAATATAATTTGTCACAAGAAAAATGCTAAACCTAAAACATCCCAAGCTTATCAAATATATAACCCTTATCACTTATCAGCAATCAACCGTTACTCAATTAAAGAAAATCTCATTTCAATCACAATACCATCAGTCTATTAGTTCCTAAAACTTTAAGAAACGCAATTTGTCAAAATAAAACATAACACCAAAAAGTCTGATACACAGCACGATCTTGAAAGTTCAAACTTCAAAACCACAAATTCGTCAAAAATATACCATTTTCATTTATTGGAATCACAAAAATCACCAATTCTCCATTAAAAATTTACTCTGATTACAAAAATCACAAAATCTAATGCGAAAAAGACAAATAAAAAAGTATAAAAAAGAGAAATACCAGGGCAGATCCAGTCCCCAATGCGAGGGAACCACTTGGAGTCGGCGGATGTCTTTATGTCAACGAGGAGACGAGGCTGCTTGCATCGATTACAGATAGATCGGAAGGCGTAGTTCCGGTTGCGACACCCTCCGCATTCCCAATCTCCTTCTCTTCCCCCTTCTCCCGCCATCGATCCCCGATCTCCTCTATTGTAGATAGATTGGTAGGTTAGTGCGGAAAATGGATGTGTTTTATCTGCTCAGTGGTCACTACTCACCTAGTCACCTCCCCCAAACTAATATCGAATCTGTTGTGGTGTGGTGTCTCTCTTTGCTTAACCTGGTTTTCTAATCTAATTTACACTAATCTAATCTAATCAAAATTTCTACCGTCGTCAAATCCTACCGTTTTAATATAGGAAGATAGGGAGTCTATTTACTACTTTAATCTCATTAATTTTAATTCGGTAATTTTTTTCTACGAATTTCAATACGTCGAAATACGTCAAAAAATCCTGACCATTAGATTAACATTTACATAGTTAGTGTATTTTGTTGTACAATTTTTTTCGTCGTACATGTGTTAGTATCTTGTGCAGTACATTATTTAAAACATTGGATTAAAAATTAATAGATATGATACAAATGACGTATTTTGGTGCACCTGAAAATTATCAAATTTTAATTTACTACTTTAATTATTTTTCATCCTTGTTTTCAAATTTGATTTTTTTTTGCGTCGCGCTTCCTGTGCGCCATTGTTATATCTTATATGCGCCAAGGTACATCGAATGAATCCAGACCATTGTTTTCCAATCCAACGTCATATGTAATGCCACTCGCTGGAGTTATGTGTTGAACTACGATCTTTTCATATCTCATTTTTTAGACAATGAATGGTAAAGATTCATTCGAAGTACTTTTTTTAAAATAATTAAATTTCATAAATAAAAAATAAAGACAATGTTTAAATTACATAAAATATAAAAATATAAAACAAAAAGTCAATCGATTCTCTCTCGTTAACTATATAGTCTAATTATAAAATAACTAGATACGCTGTCTCAAAAGATTGATCTTTTATACTTTCATGATATCTTCAAAGGGTGACAATAACCTTTTTATAACATTTCGGATCAAATGAGAGACTAATGTTTTTAATGACTTTTTTAAAGACTAACTTAGAAGACCTATTAACATGCTATCTCTTGCTTCCATAACAATGGCGCAAGAGAATATAATTGTATTTATTTAACATTGAAAAAATAGAATTATTAAATGATTATTAATTAACTATGCTTAAAGCTCAAAATGACAGAAAAAACATCTAGTTGTGTAATTTACTCTCCCCATCTATCAGTCATGTTGACATTATAATCCGAGAGAAGCCAGTAGTCCGACGTCATCTGAGAATATAATGAAATTGATTAAGAGGGCTTGAAAGTTTTTATGATGTTTTACAGAAGAATAATAGTATATATATATGCATAGAACTTACATCGAAATCAGATGGGGTGATTTTCATGATTCCATCAATAACACACGTCTTTGACGAATCTATGGAATCTCCACAAATCTTATGAGAAGCATCTTCGGGAATAAACGTAATATGTGGTAATGACAAAAAACTATCATCTTTGCAATCCCTCACTGAGACCTCCGCATGTTGTTGAGTACGGCTAGAAACTCCTGGTTCTGGCTCATGGTTGCTGATGTAACGAAAACTTATATAGATTGTTATTTATTGGCATAGGTGAAAGGTTATAGGTTGAATCTATCCTGGCGGGAAAATGATATTACCTGATTATATAGCAATCGATAGGACCCAAGGAGCTTCTTGCGAAAATCTCATACCTTCTTTGTGGAAAATCAGAGTCCTATCATGGAAATAATGTGAACAGATATGTATAAATAAAAACTGAGAATATTGTTTTCGTCGTGAAAAAAGTATAAAAATGGCATTTTTATTTTTCTTGGTTTACCTCATCGGGATTGGGAACTTCTACACTTGTACCATGAGGAGCTTTTATTGCAAGTAGTGTATCGTTCTATCACCAAAATTTAGATTTAACTAAGAAAGTAGAAAATGAAATAATAGAATTTAATATTTAAATGACTAGGATCTAGCACTAAAATAGATACCTTGAAGCAGGGAAGGTTACATATCTCTTCTTGAGTAACGTAAAGCCATCTGAACAAATATCAGTGAAACAATTAGTTATCATGCATTCGAATGTATTTGTGATTGAATGAGGCTGGCAAAATCCCTGCTTATTTATATACTTTTGGTTGTTAACATCTGCAGTCAGGTCATTTAATTGATCTCTAGATTTCCTGCAAAAACAGCAGATATATTAACTAGAGACAATATTGATGACATTTCTAAATTATTAAAATAATAATCCTAAAAACTTAATGAAGGCTCCAACCTTATCCTATCATCTACTCTACATTCTTCTGCATGAAGACTTTCGATATCTGCCTGAAAAATGTTCCAAATAAAAGTTGGAAACAAACAAGAGAAACTAAGACATACCACGGAATCAGAAAGATGTGTTAGAATAATTAGAAAAAGTGATAAAGTCAGACAGGGTTTCTCATTTTTATAGGAGGAACATTGGTTGCTTGGGCTTCAAACAAGCAAACAACAGTCTCTAGATCCACCACAGAGGCAGAATATAAAGCAGTTGGCACCACAGTTGAACACATGGAGGCAGTTAAAGCTCTTCCTACAGAATTGGGAGTGGAAGTTCCATTGCCTATGAAAGTTTACTGTGATAATTTGAGTACCACTTTCATAGCACAGAATCTAGTGTGTCATACAAAAATGAAGCACACAGCACTGGATTTCCATTTTATTAAAGAAAGAACACAGAAAGGATCATTGCAGGTTCTTCACATTGCTGGTGACAAGCAGCTAGCTAACATTTTGACAAAGCCCTTGAGACCAGCACTATTCTTAAGTTTGCAACTCAAACTTGTGTCCTCAATTACACAAGTTTGAGGGGGAATGTTAGAATAATTAGAAATTACTTAGTTTTTAGCTAATTAGATATTCTGTAATTAGTTAGTTTACTTTCTAATATTCTCTTTATTTGTCCTTTAGTGGTCCACTACCAAAGGGTAGGTGAGATTTACTTTTTCCCATCCTATATATTCTATAGGATGGTTGCTAATGAAGATAGCTTTCATTTGAGCAATTCACTATTATCGTCCAGATTTTTACATTCAATAATTAGCAGTCAAAGCAACTGCAATACAAAGATGCATCGGATATGTAATTATGTTATATGTATAATGTATACTGGTGAGGTCCAACAGTCCAACTATATCAGAATTCTTTTCTATATATATTTGTATTCTTTTTTTTTAATTAAAAAAAAAATTTATATTCATTAGTTAATATTCATATAAAGAAAAGACGCTGTTTTATCATTTAGTTAATTACTTGTTTGAACAGACAGGATGAGTGAATGAAAGATGAAGACAGAAATGGAATGAGATATTGAAAGAAAAAAAGCATGCAATCATCACATGGAGAAATTAAACAAACAATGCCTTTATTTAAAAAGACTATTATCAAAAATTCGGGTTACCTTCAAGACAGCAATACTGTCATCGAACCCCTTCGGTCTTGACATGCCTAATCCTCTATGATGATGCAAAGTACAAACACATACACGTTAATCAGTACTTTTATATGTTAATTAACGAGGTAAAAAATGAAAAAAGAGGAATGCAGTCATTACTTCCATCGTATTTTGTTCTTAAAATTCTTTTCAATCAAACCTACTCCTTCAAGAACATTGGTTATATCATATATCCTTCTTTTCTGAACCTGCCAAATATATCAAAAAAAAAGATGATGTTCCATGTTTGCACATAGCATTACAGTATAAAAAAAGACTAGTACTAATTGTTAAGTTTCAGTGATATTGTGATAATGATATGAAAATTACTTGTAAAATATCTGCTGCTCTGTTAAGATCAAGGGTACCATCCTCAGCTCTCTGAAGTAAATCGATAAATTTTTTGGTCAATAAGCCTGGAAAATAGTCAAAACATAATCAACAAAAACTTATAAGTGTGTCATTTTTTAAATGTTATCATAGAATGATGCCAAGAAACTGAGAAAATTTCAAAAGACGTGTTCTTACCAAGTGAACTATCATAACGACAACTTCCAGAAGATATTAAACCATTGACTGATGTACCTGAAAATGACCAATGAAATACATTATTTAAGGAATGGGGTAACCAACAACCACAATGTTTGAAACTTAGTTCGAGGAAAACTACCATCATTCACTTTGGGAATTTCAAGTGAACTTTTTTGCTTTGAACCTTTTGATTTTCTATGTATCTTTCCATTTTCACGAGGAAGAGTTGAAGGTATATGGATGTCAATTGCTTCTTTGAGTCCTTGGTCAATTTTTCTAAAGCCTTCTTGCTCTTGATTCTTTTTTATTTTCTTCAACTGCATAATGACGTCTCAATATATGACTCGTTCTATGGCAAAATCTTTTATTAATTTTGGAAAGAAATGTAAGATATTATTTGACAAGGAATAAATTATCAAATTTGATCAGTAAATCATTTCTCAAAAAATGTGAGAAAACATAACCAAAATTATCAAAATCAAAGAAAAAATGAATGCAATTTATAATAAATTTCAATGATGTTATGCTCATTTGTAAAAATGGATATGTAGTGAGAAAATATATCAACTCACAGTCAGAGGTGTAATTACTGTAAGATGAAAATACACTTGTAACTTCACATAATTTACGGTTTACCTATAAAGCTACTATAAATTAATTTTAGAAGTCCTGTCTAAAGAAAAAAAATGTTATAGTGATATTTGATAAATTGAAAGTGAGCTAAACAAAATTTCATGAAAATTATGAATACTATTGCCAAATAAAGAGATAAATAAACTCAAAATATCTCCAAAAATATCCTGAAACAAAACCCTTGAATCGTGACTTGTATGAAACACTGTGTCTAATGTCTATGTACACAGTCTATTAATTATGATCCTAGAATAAAGTAAAAGGTTCATTATTTGTACCTCTTTTAATTAAGGTCACAATTCACAACCCACAACTCACAATAGAATGGCTTAATGATAATTAGAATTGGAATCCAAATGAAACAAGATTTTTTAATTCAACTGTAACCAATAAGTTACAACTTTCCCACTCTTTTATGGAAAGAAACTTAATCCATCTGGGAAGATTTAGAATTTTAGATGAGTGGAGATGAAAATCTATTTATAGACATTCTACAAACAATAAAATCGAAACATGGTGTTTTAAAAATTGAAGTAATCACTTAGTTCTCACTCTGTAGTCTACAGTCTACACTCTCAAGTCTCAATAGTCAATACAGAATCAAAATATATAAATACACAGCAAAAGTAAGTCAACACACAAACAAAAAGAATCACAGTTCCAGTTCACCTCAACTCCTTCCATGTGCGAGATGGTTGGAACGAACGGAGCAGACGATACAGAAGCAAAAGGAGGAATTGCAATTTTACCCAAAACATCGTCACTGGAAGTGAGAGGCATCCTATCAAAGAGGGGAAACTGATCGAAGGAGAACGATTTAGTCGTGGGAGGAGAAGATAAAGGTGGAGGGGAGAGGGTCGATCCCTCGATCCCTGACATGACTGCAACAATAGAAAAAGACTGTGATCGGACGATGCTGGTGCTGTGAAAGGGAAAAAAACGGATAGGGTAGAGTAGGTTTGTCAACAAGGGGAAAGAGAGGGAAAAAAAAGAGAATGAGAATGGGAAGGGCGGAGGGAGAAGGCGGAGAGAAAGAGAGAGGGAAAAGGTTGAGGAATTTTCAATTTTCGTAATGTAAATTTATTTTTTATTTATTCAAGACTTCCGGTTTTATATTATAATTAACCCAATTATACTTAGCATAAAGTTGACTTAACAACTGAAAACAGTATTCAGGTGAGAGAGTGTGAGGTTGAGATGGAAGATTCCGGAGTAGGGAAGAACGAAGGAATATATTAATAGGGGGTCCATTTTTGGAGACGTTTGCTCCTCCTGCGGACGTCTCATTCGGCCGTTCGTCGTCCGCGTCGATTTTCAGTCGTCCGTCCTAGTCTTCGTCCTCGGGTATGTTTTTTGTCGTGTCACCATACTGCGAAACATCTAAGGTCGTCCGTGCGAATGATGTGATTGTTGAGGAGAGGCGGACATCCATCTGAGAAGGTTAGGTCGTACAATATGGTCTAGTCGAATGTCCGCAGACGCTATACCTCGCATGCGGCATGTGGATCCGCGCCATATGAATTTCTAATGGCGTTCCATACCAGAAGGCGATGCGGTCCTCGAGTCCAACCGTCCGATACGAAAAGGTCGACATCTGGGCACGCCGCACGCATCCGCAGCGGACAGGAGCTGCGGAAGTCCTCTTAAACTATCTGTATTGTTATTTTATAACATGTATTGTTATTTTATAATGGTATCAGGGTTGTTTTGAATAACCTCTTAAACTATCTGTTTACTGTAATACTTCCCTTCAAACTCGACGAAGGGACTTCGACTAGATTGAGAGAACTCCGATGATGTTGAAAAATCGTTATGGAAAGTGCCTTAGTGAAAACGTCTGCAGTTTGAGCATCACTGAGAATGTAATCGATTTTGAGAGCGTCCCTTGCTATAAATTCTATAGTATAGTGATAATCATTATCGATGTGTCGTGTGTGTTTGCACAACCGGGGCGGAGACCATGAAAATCACTGACTTACTATCACTTAACAGCCGAGGAGTTTTTGGAATGAAAATGCCGAGATCTCAAAGCAACGAACAAAACCAACTGAGCTCGACGGTGGAATACGCAATGGCACGGTATTCGACTTCTGCTGATGAGCGGGAGACCGTTGCTTGCTTCTTCGATAGACAAGAAATCAGGTTGGGACTTAAATATAAGCATGATTCAATGGTCGATCATCAATCATCACGATCTTCGGTCCAATCAGAGTCAACATATGTCGTAAGAGTGGTGTCCATTGACGGTCGAAAGCGAAGTCCAATATTGAGAGTTCCTTTGATGTAACGAAGGATGCGTTTGACTGCTTTCAAATGAACATCATGAGGCTCTTGCATAAATCGACATACCTGATTAACGGCAAATGCGATGTCCGGACGAGAGAGCGTCAAGTAACACCAACAAGGCTTCTATAGACACTTGGGTCACTAATTGATGTTCCTGATTTTGCAGAAAACTGGCTGCCTGGTGCAACGGGTGTCAATTGGTTTGCAGTCAAGCATTCCAAACTTGTTCAATAAGTCCATCGAATATTTTCGTTGACTAACCATTGTGAAATTTGAAGCTTGAACCATTTCTAACCCCAGAAAAAAGAACATATGAGAGAGATGAAATTGAGAACATGGGAGGATGAAGAACCGGTGATGATGAAGTCATCAACGTAAATAAGAACATAGATTAAGATACCATTGTAGCATTTGACAAACAATGACGAATCAGCCAAAGAATTGTGGAAGCCAATCGATATGAGAAAAGAGCACATTAGATCATATCAAGCACGTGGGGGCTGTTTCAACCCGTAGAGGGCGCGCTTGAGTCGGCGTACATGTCGCGGTCTGGATTGATCGATAAATCCAGGTGGTTGTGACATGTAAACTGTTTCGTTGAGGGTGTCATTCAGAAAGACATTGCAAACATCAAGGTGGTGAAGTTGACATTGTTTAACTGATGGGATCGCAAGTATTGTTCTCACTGTGGGCATGTGGCTAGCATTGCAACTCAAGCGTACCGAACCGAATCCTTAAGCATTCGGTTCGGTTCGTTTAAATAAACGAGTCTACTCTTGAGTTTAGGTTCGGGTTCGGTTGATTTAATAACCGAATTGAACCCGAACCGAATAATTTATCGAATATTGAATTTTTTTTACATCATTTTAAAAATAAACATTAAAAAAATATGTTCATCTGACCATCTTTGAAAAATAGTCTATTTTCTTTTGTTGAATCAATCATTAGTCATCTGTTTTTTTATTGATTAAAAATCAACATTAATATACTGTATTAATAAAAAATTATATAATATAAGTTTATAATATAATAAAAATGTTACACGAACCCGTCGAATCTCAACCAGGTTTGGGGTCGGTTCGTTTAATTAAACGAATCTATTTTAAGATTCGGGTTCGATTTATTTCGAATACCGAACTTTTATTGCAAGTGCTAGTCATGAGGCGAGGTTTCATCAAAAGTTTAATTTTAATTACCTGCTGTAATTTTTTGCTTTTATTTTACAACCAAGTACCAACTAAAAAATCTGAATAAAGAAACACATAGATCCGACTTGCTCATAAGTCATAACAAAGAAAGATCCGAATAAAGTTTTTATTAGTAATTTTCAGTGTTTCTCAATTCTCACTTTCTTTCTCAGTCCTATTTTTTTTAAAAGATCAACGTCTCTCTCTCTCTCACACACCCCCTCTGGTTTGAATGACGAAGACCGCCGCGGTGGTCGGTGAATCTATGATATCGGACCGGCAGCAATGGGAGAAGACCTTGAAAAAACAGTTGGCGTCAATGCTGAAGAAGCAGAAGTCCCAAATAGAGACTCTACTGCATGAAAGATACTATCTCGAAGACTACCTCCAACGTCAGCACACTCAGTGGCATTCTAAGAATCAAACTCTCAAACACCAAATTTCACAGGCAATGACTGATCCTCAAGAATTTGACTATGCATTCGCTTCTATCTGGCCTTTTCTTCTTTTGTTTCTTGTAAAATTTTCCTGTTTCTATTGTTGTTGTTTGGGTTTATTAGATGAGGAAGATGCATGAGTTGGCGAAGAAAGCGCAGGATGCCAGATTGGAATGTTTTCTAGGATTAAAAGATAGAGTCATCTCGGTCTTAAAGGATCAAACTGGTTAGTTGACAATCCTTTTTCCATTCTGGTTAGTTTACAAATTTAGGGATTTAGGGGTTTTTATTTTCTTTTTCTTTCTTTCTTCGAAAATCTGGTACTAAATTTAGGGGTTTAGGGAATAATTTGAAGATTGGCTTTTAGCATTTTAGGAAGTGTCAAATTTTGAATTTTTCTCCTTTTCTGATGAGAAATTTTGGGAAAAATCAGAGAAATCCGAGAGAAACGTGGAGAATTTTGGTGAATGCTTAGAAAGTCTTGTACAGCAGATCTCTGATCTCAATGCGGACAGAGGAAAGGAAACACATGAACATGAAGTTGCAAAACTACGATCCGAAATGCAGAACATGGAAGCCACATGCAAAAACCTCATATCGATCAAAGATTCTGAGATCACTTCATTACTTACCCAGAAAGATTTGCTACAAACTCAATTGAAACAGTCCAGTAGTGATCTTCACAGTTTCAAAAAATCCCAACTTGATGAAAATAGCAAATCCTTAAAGAAGCTCCAATCCACAATTAATGATCTGAGAAAATCTGCAATTGAGAAGGATGAGATGATAGCAAAATTAAGAAGAGACAGAAACTTGCTTGTAAATGACATGAATGATGCTACCAACAAAATAGCTAAACTTGAGAGCGACGTGGAAGAGTTGAGGGCATGTGTATATGAGAAAAGTGAGCTCATTGCAAAGTTAAGGCGACAACAACAACTAGAGCAATCAATCTTGCCCCCCAAAAGTTTGTCGAGAAATATAAAGAAGAAACATCCAGCAACTTCTTTGTCTGATAACAGATATGAAAACAGCTCTCAGCCACGTCCTCCAGAAAGTTTGCTACAGAATCCAAAGCTGAAATCAACACCAGTGACTGAGAAAACAAACAAAGAAGAAGCCTCTCTGCAAACGTTACCAAGACGTTCAGCTCGTCTTCAATCCATAGTGAGTTGATTTTTACAAAAAAAAAACATGATAGCACTTGTGGGGTTGTAGGAACACTCCTTAACAATTATTTTGATTGCATTCTGATAGCGATTGAAGAGTTGTTCAAGTTCCAAGGAAAGCACAGCAGTCTCTGCAAACGTGACTGAGAAAACAAACAAAGAAGAAGCCTCTCTGCAAACATTACCAAGACATTCAGCTCGTCTTCAATCCAGAGTTACTTGATTTTTACAAAAAAAAACATGATAGCACTTGTAGGGTTGTAGGAACACTCCCTAACAATTATTTTGATTGTATTCTGATAGGGATTGAAAAGTTGTTCAAGTTCCAAGGAAAGCACAGCAGTCTCTAGCCCCACCAATCTATTGTTTCCCTCTACCTTCAAAGTTCCAAAATTGAACTCCAGAACAAGATAATCAAAGGTATGTATATAATATTTAAAAGGATTTATAGGAGGGTTTGATTGCTTTAATTTGTGTCTATTTTTCTGTAAGGAGAATTAAGATTTGATATTGTTGTATTTAACAAGTGTTGGTGAAATCATTGCAGTCTTTTTAATGATTATTAATGAACATCAAATCAAGTTCACAAGTTTCTTGTGTTCTTTGATTCGTTCACCATCAACAAATATATAAGGAATTATAGGATGTTTTAGACTTGTGTCTAATTTCAGTCAAAATGTGAAATCATTACATTCTTTTAATGATTATTGATTTATATCAAAAGCACACGAGTTTCTTGTGTTCTTTCACCATCAACAAAATATAAATGTAAGGAATTATAGGATGATTTGGACTTCGATGATTTTCATGTCTAATTTTTTTCTAGTGTTAGTGAAATCAATGCAGCCTTCTTAATGATTATTAATGAACAAGATGAACACAAGTTTTTTATGTTCTTCGCCATTGAAAAGTAAACATGTAATAAGGAACATTAGGATGGTTTAGACTTTGGTTTTCTTTTTGTCAACTTATATCAGTTATATGCAGTGTTGGTAAAATTAGTAGTCTTGTTGTATACATTTTCAGGTATTTTTATAAGATGAACATCAAGGACATGAATTGATTGTGTTCTTCATCATCAATAAGTATTTCAGTGTCTAATTTTCTGCAATCAATGCAGTTTTCTTTATGATATCATTGATGTGAACAATCTAGAACATTAGTTTATTACCACTTTGCTAGTTATACTCACCAGATGGAATCATAGAATCCTATAATCCAGGATTTAGAAGTAAAGTAGAAGCCAATGGTGGTAGTGGTTCTTGCACTACTGTATCAGTACAAACATGTACATGATTTCCCATAAACTTTAGCATGATAATCCCATGTATCTCGGCAATGATCTTCTTGAATTCCTCTTTATCCACAGGCTTACCTTGTTGTTTATCTGCATTCACCACCATTCTAAAAGCTTCGTTCATGACCACATCCACTTTTTCGACGGCGCCATATGGTGGCAATCCAGCTGATGGGGCAATTTCATCTAGAGCAGTAGATATATATTCTTTACACACTTTCTGGTGACGATCTTTGGGTAAGTTTTTCCATGCCATGTCTAATAACTACAGTAAGTTTTAAAAGAAATAATTAAACCTTGATCAATTAATTGTAAACCTAGTTAATTCTAACCATGGTTAAATAATTATAGTTTGTGATTATTACTGGCCTTACCTTATCGAATTCTTTTTTTTTGAAGCAGAGTTTTTTTTTACCTTATCGAATTCTGTTTGATCGGATAGCAGACGTCTGACGCTGCTCCCGTCAAATGTTTTTTCACTGTGTGCAACAATAACGGGATGTTGTTCAAGCCGTCCGGCGATGTTTGCCACGACTTTTCTGAACTCATCGACGAAAGTTTGCTGCATGGAATGCTTCATAGGATGGTCGCCGATTTTCACGCAGTCCATTGCAGGTCCGGTGATGTTAATGATCACAGAAGAGTCCGATGAGGGTGGCATTCCTAAATCGACCGTCAGTTTACCTAAACCGATACGAACACATTGGTTTAAACTCAGGCGATTCGTCTCCATCTCCATCTGCAAAAAAGCACTGACAGCGTCTGCTTCGAAACTGGAGCTTTCAACGTAGTCTCTAAGAAGCTTTCCGTCGAGTTTGAGGATTTCAATTGGGTGTCTATTGAGTCCGACTGCCATACCTAAGAGCACATCGGAGAGAACCCCTTTGAATCCAGTCTTGCTCACTTCCTCCTCTTCTTTTCCACGAGTGAAGTAAGATCGTACGTGGGAGTAGATTTTGTCGGAATCAGGAGACGAGCCATGAGGTGGGAGGCCAAGAGCAGCGCCGATATCGGCAATGGCTGGTTGGAGCTCTTGGATTGAAAGCTTCCCATCACCATCGACGTCGAGTTCTTGAAACTTGTGGTCGACGTAGCTGCTGAACACCTTCTCGTTACCGACCATCTCTTCAATCTCTGATCCATCGACGATAAACACATCCTCTTCCTTCTTCCTTTCCATCGAATTCTACCACCGCCACCATTGCTTTTCCTGATCTTATATATATGTGCACATAGCATGTGCTTTTCTTATGGTCAAAACTGCCAAGCATGTTCCATCTTCTGTAGAAATCATATAGGTTGGTTACATACTTACACGTGTTTTTGAATCTATCCATTTTGAATCTATGCGTTTCCTCCGCGGCTACTGTTCTATCACCGCCGTGTCCGATCTTGAATTGCCACCCAAATGGGTAACCACTAACAGAATTTTTCAGAAATACCCTCGTCTCCGATCTCTTCACCAATGCAGATTCCTGCAAGAACTTCAAATCTTCCATTCCTATACCATCGTTACCGGTGTCATCACAAATCCATTCGTCGCAAGTTACATTCTCCAACAATCAGTCACTGCAATTCCACATCCATGTCTCCGGTACTCTTCTACAATCTTCGCCAACATGGTCGACCCCACAGTGTTCTCTTGGAACACCATGATAAGAGCTTTTACATCAGATGCACTGTTTTTGTACGAGGAAATGCGTCGTAGAGGAGTTTTACCAGATAAACACACCTATCCTTTTCTTCTAATAGCTTGCCGCCGTCGGACGTCTCCGTCTTTGGTTGATGCTGGATTAGGTAGATCGGTTCATGTACATTGTTTGGCTACGGGATTTGGGAATGACTCATTTGTGCAGACTGGTTTGATGGCTATGTACTTCACTTTTGGTCTTAAAGAAGATGCTGGCAATGTGTTTGATGAAATGGCTGATAAGGATGTAGTATCATGGACTGGGATGATATCAGGTCTAGTCGATTGCAATTCTTACAAAGATGCTTTCTTGATGTTCAACATCATGCGCCGTGATAAGTCCAGTCCTCTCCCTAACACCGCCACGCTGCTATCACTGATGTCTGCTTCTCTCAACTTAGGTTCGTTGGCCATTGCGGCGTCGATTCATTCCTATCTAGCCAAGTCCGGAATAACATCTAATCTCTCTATTTCCAATTCTCTGATCGATATGTATGGAAAATGTGGGAGCTCAAGTGATGCCATGGAAATGTTCATATACATGGACAACATAAGAGATGTTCACTCATGGACGTCTGTGATCACAAGTCTAGCTTTGAACGGACATGGACGTACAGCGTTGGAAATATTTTCCGGTATGAAAACATCAGGTATCGTGCCGGATTCAGTCACTTTCATTGCAATTCTTTCTGCTTGCAGCCATTCAGGTTTTGTTGACGAAGGAAAGAGTGTGTTTGAGTCTATGGTTAAAGACTTCACCATCGTACCTGATACCAAACATTATGGTTGTATGGTCGATCTCCTTAGCAGAGCCGGTCATTTAGAAGATGCATACAGATTCATATCAAAAATGGATGTAAAACCCAATTTGGAAATCTTGGGTTCTCTATTGAGTGCTTGCCGGATTCATAAGAATTCCGATCTGGGCTTGATTGTTTCAGAGAAAATCAAATGTGTATGTAAAGAAGAGGGGTATGTTGGAGGACCTGACGTGCTTTTGTCCAATATTTACGCTCAGGAGGAACAGTGGGACAATGTTGTATCCATTCGAAATGGAATGAGGATGAAGAAGAAGAGAATTAACCAGTCGAGTTCGAGTCGAAGTTTGGTTGAAGTGAATATGAAGGTACATTAGAGAGAAGTTGCCGAAGATACTCAAATGATGAATAAGGCTGAGAGAAGGAGGAGAGGAAGCAAGTGCGAAGGAGAGGAACCAGCGTAAGTACGAGAGAAAGTTCATTATGGCACAAGAGATCGCACGTCGCATAGTTGCAGACATGACCACCAGAACAAGGTTGAAAAAATTTAAATCGAAATACATGAGAAAAGAAGATGAGTTTGTCAACATCTGAATACCTCAAACAAATTCGAACCCTATTTAAATTCAGTAATTGTAATAACATTAAACGTCATGACCGAGGGATCATATATGTCAACCACGTAACTTCATAGGATGTAAATTCAATATGTGAGATGGTTTTTCTTCGGTTAAAAGATGAGAAAGATCACACATTAGCCGACCAAAATTTTTCTCCATGTTCAAGTACTTCTTATAATTAGAGTCGTGGTAATTTTGACTCTTTCTTTTTATATTACAAATAGGTCTCTAAATTGAGGGAATTCTGATAAAAAGTCCATAATTTTATTACAGGTAGATCCCTAGGACCCTAGCTAGCTAGTAGCTAGTAACTAGTGAACCCGTTAAGGTAGTGGGCCAAGAGGGGATGAAATTGGGTGCTGTTTTGCAATCTGCTTTAGACACGAATCACGCGACCCATTTGTACCCTAGGGCGGAGTTGTTTCTATTTAGGGCGGAAAAAAGGAAAGGGGAACGGATCCACAACTAAGAGATCGAAGCGAGATGACGTTTCTGGAGGATTTCGAAGCCAGTAATTTCTTCTTTTTCTTCCTTCCCTCTTTACCCTCATTTTCGAAATCTGCCCCCTTGTTTTTTTACCTTTCTCGAACCGTCTTTTTACCACCTAATAAATGTTTCGTGGGTTTATCTTTCTAATAATTTTTTATCCTCAAGAGGTAAGAATTCGAATTTTATCTTTTTTTTTCCTTTGGCAAGTTTTGATTTATTTCTTTATATTATGGTTTAGGGTTAGAATGATTTAGTGTTGAAAATCAATTCTTCTTCTGCAATATTAGTGAACACTGGACGATATAATCAGCCTTCTTATTTTTTATTCGGTTTTGTTGCCATTTTTTGTTCAATCATTCTTGTTTATGATTTGGATTCATCCAGTTTATCCTCAGTTAGAAATTAGGGTTCATCCAAGTTATCTTCAAGTACACTAATTTAATTATATCAGTGTGCTTTTATTAGTACAAAGTACAAACGTGGATTTCAAATTCACCACTCTTTGATTCCCATCACCCTGAACATAAAAACAAAATTATTTCTTTCTGCAGATCTTCATTCACTCCCATCAATGTTACATAGATGCTATACAACAATGCGAAACTTGGACAGTAGCCTGCAAGGTATTTTCTCAGTCCTTGCTAACTATGAATCGATCATGTTTTTTTTCATCATTTAATTGTTTATCTGTGCTGAATTGCTGATATTTCGTTTCTTTTGAAGAATAATAATATGCATATTTCATTTCATTTAAATAGAAGATGAGTGACGATCTTGTACGTTTTCATTTAAACAGAACTGGTTGATTTTATCATGGTTTTCTATGTTGGTACATATGCCGCAATAAAGTCCCCAAACACTATGCTGTTGGAGCAATCCGGTAACGGGTCCGTGTAGGGATCCGTTTTTCGGATAATGAAGTATGGATGTATTTTCGTATTTGAATTTAACAGGAAATTTAATACCCTAAATATTAATACAACATGTAAATATAATTTTTTGACCACTGCATATGCAGTTTATCTGGCTAGGGAGACATGTCAGCTTATAAAAGTTTGAATTCTGCATTAGTAAACAATCTTTGAATTATAATAACCTAAACACTTTTAGCATTCAGGCCTAGAGAACTATCTGCCTAGAGGACCTTCTGACGATCATGCCAAGGGGATCTAGTCTAAAATGCTACCCATGTTTTCTGGGAAACAATCAACCACCTATATTTCAAGCGATAAACTCAGCTATTTATTGGAGGGTTCAGAACATGCCTATTCTAGCATTTTTGTTGGGAACATAAGGATAAAATACATCATTGAGCCTTTTGAGAAATTTGCACCTAGAGACAGTTAAGACATATAATTGGGTCATTCTGGGATCTATTGCTTGGCACATATGGAGTGAAAAGAACAGAAGGCTCAAACAGCACACACTGAGATTACCAGAGGTAATCTGCAAGGAGATTCTAAGGGAATTAAGCATCTTCTATAATCTTGCTTCATTATAGAAAGGAGAAAGGACTCAATCTTGATCAGATTGAGAAGAGTGCAACTTTTTTATGTGAGTCCAACCTCTTGGGGCAGTCCATGGCCATTTAATGTTTAAGATCAATCTGTAAAAAAGTATGACAATAAATTACCTCATTTCCTTTTTCTTGTAACATAACATGGGCTATGCCCTTCTTTCATATTAATGAAAAATTTAACCTTATTTTTTTTCTTTTGCATTCGGCTACTTGATCCATTTGCTTTTTTATATTTAAATTTCACTGAAAAAACAATGGGCTTTTGTTCAACATTTCTTCACGAGATGAGATGAAATCGGAACTTTGGAAGTGAAGTGAATAATTTCTTTTAGAGGATATAATAATAATGAAGTAAAGTAGTAAACATCCAACTAGGGCTGTCGTAACTGTCAACTACGCCAAAAAATATTGTATATCTAAAATTTCGTCATCATTTCCAATATCTTTAAAATTAAAAAGTTATCACATTCCATTAAGCTATAAGTTCTATTGATTTGGTTAACCTTTCTTCAAATCAAAATATGACAGTTACTTATAATTTCATAATGAAAAGAGTGAGAGATGCAGCAAATTAGCATCTTATGTTGCTAATCTAGTATAAAAAAGGGTTAGTGTGTCTGTTAATGCCATTGCCAGCTTATGGTTAGAATATTTTTAGGTTATTTTTAGAATTTTTTAATTTTGCGTTTGGAAATTGGAAATATAATACATCAAAGATCAGAATTTAAAATTTAAATTAATAAATTCCAATCTAATTATTATTAACGTTTCTTGATTTTTTTATATTTGCTGGATATCATTTATATGCGCATATGAATGCAACTGTTTTTCTTTCTTTATGATTGGTTTTGATTTTGAACTAACAAAATTCACAGTGTTGGTGCACCAAAACGAGCAACGATGTGAACAAGAAATAGTTGATCTTAAGGTAGGGCATGATGCTGGCACCATTACTGCTGATAGAGCAATTGTCAGATTTTCTGATGATGCTATTGATGAGCAAAAACATTGCATCAGGATCTCAGATGAAAAGGTTACCTTGGCTACTCGAGCTTATGATATGGTACGTAACTACGTATTGTGAATATCATAGTTTGAAAAGCGACTAAGCATTGAGTGGTCCGATGGCCTCTCACCACTTTAGACACACAATAAAATACCGCACATTCATACTTTTTTTGCAAGAACATTCTTAGTAGTAACCGCACATTTATACTTCATGTACAATACATATTGAATTTCAAACTATGATGAATATTATCATGAATTCTATTTAAAATTGTCAAGCATACAAACTATATCTCTGAGATTTTTGTTTGAATTCTAAAAATGATGATTTGATAATTATGGTCTTCATGATTATAGGTGGATGCACAGATACAACAACTTGATCATTATATGAAAAGGTTCGAAGATCATAGACAAGGTACCACTCATCACTTATATTGTTTAACTGAAATAATTTCTTTTTTTCGAAGAATTGGATTTCCTTTAAAATGGTCAATGTATATAACGATTTGAATTCCTTCCCGTTATTACTAAACATTAGAAAGGACGAACACCATGGGAGCTGGAGCAAGTGGAGCCAATGCCGATGTCAGCACAAGATCCGGAAGAGGAAGTGAAAGTAGCAAGGGAGGGCGAAAGAAGTATCATCTCTTTGTTCCTAAAAGATCTATTTTCATCATGTTAAGTATCGTTTGATATCTCTATTATTTTACAATTCGTAGAACACGATTAGCTCAACAATTGGAACTTCCGAGCGTGAGTATGGACCTGCCTGTCGATCCAAATGAGCCAACTTATTGTTTCTGCAACCAAGTTAGCTACGGGGAAATGGTTGCATGTGACAATTCAGAAGTATGTATATTTTTGATAAGTTTTTGTCAAAATCTTTAACTTGGTGAATGTTTGTTTAATCTCATTAACATGTATGGTGGCAGTGCAAGATAGAGTGGTTCCATTTTGGATGTGTCGGTCTGAAAGAACAACCCAAAGGAAAGTGGTTTTGTTCAGAATGTACCGGGAAGCAAAAACGTCGAAAATACAAATAAGCTTAACTTGTTAAACCATACATCACCGGCTCGGCGGCTCACATTCCACTTAATAATCAGAAATCTTAAGTTCATCCAAGACGGTCAGTTAATTTCCATGTGTGCAAACCTTTTGATCTTAATCAATAAAATTGCCATTCTTCAGAAATTTGTAATCAATCTTAAGCCTATATAATGATATTGATCATATCTTTTTTTTTTAAATCATGTAGTTTTTTTTTGCAAACCACAGAGAGTTGTAAATTTTTATTATCATAATATTAATTATCTTTTATCAGCCTCTTTTGATATTGGAAAAGTTTAGGTTTTTTAATCTTATTTTTTAGATTTTTAGATGATGTTGAAAACCTTTCTTGTATTAAATTCGTAATTTAATTTTTAACAACTTTTTCCTTTATCATTTATTTATTTACTTACTGTGATTCAACCTCTCCTATGTGCTCAGAAAATTGAGTCCAAATATCAACCATCTATTTTTTAATTACCCTTATACTAGAAAACTTCTTTTACAACTCTTTGAACATCTCAACTAGATTTTCTAGAAAATTTCAAACTTTCCATCCCAATTAGGAGTGGGTTGGGTCGATATTTTCGGCCACAAAACCCGATGAGAACGACCCGAACCCGAGTATTTTTCACCCGATTTTTTTTGAGTCGGGTTCGGGTCATAACTCGAACCAAACCCGAGTCACTCGAAACCCGAAGAAATTTATAAAAAAATCATTAAAATATAAATAATTAATATAATTTTATATAAAACATTTTATAAAAAATTTAATATACATAATTATAAATTTCTCATCTTTTATAAACCTTATTGGTTAATTTGATATCCTAAAATTTAAACCCTAATTTCATTTCCCTCTCTTCTTCCTCTTCCACATTCATTTTCCCTCTTTTCGTCGTCGTCGGCCCTTTTCTTACCGTTGCCGGACTTTTTTTCGCCGTTGTCGGACCTCGATCTCCTCGCCGTCGTCGGACTTCTCAATCTTCACAAACAGTAAAGCAGATTTCCTCTTCATCTTTATCCATGCTGCTTTCGTTTGGTTTTTCGTAGAGTTTTTGTTGTAGAATCATTTGTAAAGTCATTTTTGGGAGTCTTTGTACATTTTTGGGAGTTTTTGGCAGTCGTTTGTACTTTGTAGCGTCATTTTTGAAAGTCGTTTGTAGAGGAATATTACCTAATATACCTAGTACCTACCTCATTATTTTAATTTTGAAAACAACTCGGAAAAAGTTGTAGAGTCATTTTAAAAATATTAT
Organism: Zostera marina; assembly: GCA_001185155.1. Classification (NCBI taxonomy): domain Eukaryota; kingdom Viridiplantae; phylum Streptophyta; class Magnoliopsida; order Alismatales; family Zosteraceae; genus Zostera; species Zostera marina. The sequence continues at coordinate 469,801 of LFYR01001173.1, read as the reverse complement.
ACAAGTCATTTTGGTAATAATTTTTCCAACTTCTAGACCCACCTACGTAACCTGCCTCGTTAACTTAAAATAAGAATAAACATGGATCATCAATGAATGACATCTACTAATCTTCACCATTTATCCATTCATGTGCAGAATTTTGTATATAATCACTGTTTATGACAATATTAATGACATTAATGAATTGAATGAAATTGAAACGAACAACACTACAAATACTCCAAGGTAATTATTTTTTTAACTTTTAATTTGAAGTTAAAGTCTTAGAATTATTCCCTTAACCTTATATATTTTTTCTAGTTCCATTGGTACTGAAGATGTCTCTATGGTCAAAAAGAGAAAAACAATTTCTGAAATTTGAAATCATTTTACGAAACTTGTAAATGATAATAATGCGGCTAAGTGTAATTATTGTCCTAAAATCTTTACGGCCAATTCGAAAAGTGGTACTAACCATCTTTGGAACCATTTTAAAAAATTTCATCCAAGTAAAGAAAAAAATATCATAAGTCAACTTATGTTGTCCGTTGATAGAAGAACAAGTGAAATTAAAAACTTCAAATTTTGTCACCAAACTAATCGAATGATTGTTGCCGAAATGATTACCCTACATGAATACCCCTTTTCTCTTGTAGAGCATTATGCTTTTAAAAAACTTTTATCTTCTTTACAACCACAATTCACTTTGGGTAGTCGTAGAACTATAACTAGAGATATCCTTGCATTGTATGAATATGAAAAATTAGAATTGTACTCGAAATTAGGGTCATTAGATTGCCGCATATCATTTACTAGTGATTTATGGACATCTATCCAAAATAGGGCATATTGTGCACTCACGGCACATTTCATTGACTCTGATTGGAAACTTAGTAGAACCATTTTAAATTTTTCCCATCTTCCAGCTCCACATACTGCTGAAGCCATGACTAATTTCCTTTTAAACAAATTGTTCACATGGAATTTAGATAAAAAAATGATGTGTTTTGCCTTAGATAACTGTTCAACGAATGATAAGGTTATAAAAAACATTAAGGAGAGAATACCTTCTAGTGTTTTAGTTCTAGATGGACAATTATATCATGTTCGGTGCACTGCCCATATTATAAACCTGATTGTGCAAGATGGGGTTCAAGCATCAAATGAAGCAACAATGAAGATTAGGGAAACTGTTAAATATGTGAGGTCTTCAACTGCGAGACTTCAAAAGTTTGATTTGAAAACTCGGGTTCGGGTCCGGGTCTAGGCAAACCCAAGGTAAACCCGACCCATGCCCAATCCTAATCCCAATATCCTCAAACATTCAGATATTAGAATTGGAGATACAGTAGAGTCATTCCAAAAATTGACACATCAGACTTCTCCATGGGGTCTGCATTAGAATGTTATTAGTTGTCTCACATGACACATTTGGTCTGAAAGAAACAAGAGGTTTTACCAACATACTCTCAGACCTTCAGAAGTCATTTTAGCAGATATATTAAAAGACTATAGAATATCTTTTAGAACTGATATCTTTAAAAAAGAATGTGGTTTACAATTGAAAATGACTATTATGCAGATTTTGAAGACAATCCTTCTGAGGCTCAATGTATTTTTCAAATGCAGGTTCGCGAGGTGGATGCTAAAGAAGGGCTTTGATGCAGCGGATGGATTGGTGAATACACAAGACATTGAGGATTTTGAAACAATGACTCATGAAATTAAGAAAATCACTCCTGGATCAAAGTGTTGGGAATTGCATTTGACAATGTTTGGTTTCACACTGTTCCACATATGGAAGGAGCGAAACCAACGTCACCATGGAGGAATCTCAACCTCGCAGGAAATGATCATAAGGAAATGCATCAGTCGACGAAAATCGATTTCAAAGAATACAAATTCAAAAGGTCACACAAAAGGAACGAGAGGGCATTGCACCAATGGGATGTTCTTCAGTTGCTGATCCACAAAAGGGTGGTAAAAGAAAGTTAAGATTGATTAACTGTCGAACAAATCCGCCTCCTTAGATAGAGAGTAAGTAAAAAATAAGTATGACTATTTTTAAATCAATTGTTTTTGTGTGTAGAATTTCTGAACCTTAATTTTTTTTTAATATATAAAACAACTTATTCAAAAAATAATGAAATTTTTTAATAAAATGTTTTATCAGGATTTAGGGGTCACAATATTCTATAACTAAATGTTTAAAATTAACAGCTAGACGACCAAAAAAAAAAGTTTAAAATCTAATACTCTTGTTTGCACAATTACACACTTTATAGTAATATAATTACAGAAAAACCAAATAGTTTGGTTAATAAGTTAGTCTGTTAGGGTACCCTATATAAGGATGCTGTATATACGGATTCGGGTTTTCCTGATCTGTATATAAATCATAAATCGTTAAATCCCTAAATGACTGAAACAAAAAATATGTCGTCTTCCCGTTCCTCATCGCAGACGGTCAAGGCTTCACACATCCTTGTGAAACACCAGGGATCAAGGCGAAAGGCATCCTGGAAGGATCCTGAAGGTGTGAGGATCAAAGCTACGTCCAGAGACAGTGCAGTCCAGCAACTGTTGATGCTGAAGGCCGATATCGTCTCAGGGAAAGCTAGGTTCGAAGATGTCGCATCACGTTATTCTGACTGCAGCTCCGCCAAGCGCGGCGGTGATCTCGGTATGTCCGATCCACACCGATCACTTTTTTCATTTTCAATATGGCAGGTTTTTTTTTTCGGTTTCATATTAATAAATGATAATATTCAATTAGGGATTCGGTTGGTTGATGATAGATTTAAAAAAAAAAAGGGGAAATGATTTTTATCGTTCCTTCCTAAAAGCAAATCCCTATTAAATTATTGTGCGTGCGTGTACGTGATCCAGGTAGTTTTGGTCGTGGAAAGATGCAGAAGCCGTTCGAAGATGCTACCTTCTCTCTGAAAGTCGGCGAGATGAGTGATATAATTGATACCGACAGTGGTGTTCACATAATTCTGAGAACCGCATAGGTTAGCCATGGTATCACAGTTCACGAAATACCAACAATATCAATCCACACCCTAAAAAAGTAGATTTTTCTCCACTTATTTAATCTCTGCAACTCGTCAAATTCCCACCATTGAATATCAATCAACATTTCTTGCTGTTGTAAACTTCTAGTTGCTTACTTGTTTTAAGAGAAGAATTGTTCAAAGATGCTGACTATTTCTGACTTTTTTTCCTTTGATTTTTCCCTAAATCATTGTTATTATAATATCCATTATCTACAATATTCAGTTCATATTCATCATTCAGCAATGGCAGCTAAAGATGTGGTGCTCCAGGTTTCGAGCTTAGTAACGGAATCCATGAACGAGAAACTACGGAAGATATACCGTGATGAGATTACCGAGTTTGGCAACCGACCGACCATCTATCGCGTCTCGCATGATGTCCGAGTGGATGATACCGGTGCTTACGAACCCAAAATCATCTCCATTGGCCCTTACCACCATGGACTGGAAACCCTACAACCCATGGAAGCAATCAAGTGGGAGTACCTTCATGACCTCCTTGCTCGGAATCAAGGCTCTCAGAACGACAAACTCCGCAAATATTCTGATGTGGTGTCTGCCTGCGAACCGAATTTGCGTTCAAGGTACTCCGACATCATCGATCTCTCCCCTGAAAAGTTCGTGGAGCTTTTGATTCTAGATGGGTGTTTCATCATTGAGTTCTTGCTGAAACGTGAGGAGGGAAAGCAACAGAAAGAGAATAGGGGGAAATCGAATTCAGGTATATCAGAAAAACGTAATCTACCGCTGCTCAGACATGATCTGCTCTTATTAGAGAATCAGGTCCCATTCTCCGTTTTGGAGAAGATCTCCGATGAAATGGGTTTGGGCGAGTTATATGTTCTGGATCTTATTATAGATTTTCTGACGAAGGGCAAGATGTCCAAGGAGGAGATTTTATCTGCCGACGACGTTGTAACCGTGGAGAAACCCATCCAACACATCCTCCATGTCTACCATCTCTGTCTCCTGCAAGGTATAAAGCAGAAAGCAAATACTCCCAAGATCTCACCGGGCGAAGTTTGTTTGGTGAAGATTAAGAGTGCGATTAGTCGGATTTTCATCGGTATCCTTTACTTCCTGGTCTCGATTTTCCAGACGTTGATCCTGAGGAGGCCAATTTGTCTGACTGACAGGAACAGATTGAAATCCATAAAGTCGACGATGAGGATTATCCCATCCGCGACGGAGCTTGAAGAATCCGGCGTGTCTTTCATCAGAAATTTAGACGTGACGGGAACATGTTTTTACATGAACGTGTCATTCAACGGTGGTGATTTTTGGATGCCGTATCTCTCTCTAGAGAACTTTGTAAATTCAGAGTTTCGTAATCTGTTAGCCTTCGAACAAACGTATCCTCACTCCGGGAGTAATTTCACAAGCTACGTGACGTTGATGTGCAACATTCTGGACTCCGCCGGGGATGTTGCGATACTAAGACGAGCGAGGATCTTAGAGAACAACTACGGGAGTGATAAAGAAGTCGCTCAGATGTTCAACAGTCTACGTAGCGTGACCAATCTGAGCGTGAAGAAACCACATTATCTTTCCGGCGAATTCGAGAAATTGAACCGGTATTGCGAATCGGACAGACACCGGTGGAGGGCTGCTTTAGTCAACGACTATTTTAGTAGCCCGTGGACTATTATTTCATTCTCTGCAGCCGTGTTTCTCATTGGTTTAACCTGTCTGCAAACTATATACGCTATCTTAACCTACTATCTTCAACCAAATACCTAATTTAACAAAATTGATTAGGGTGTAGTGTTTTTGCTTATAGAGTCAGACTGAGATAGGTATTAATATCGGGCAATTTCGTAAATGTTTTTTTTAAATATTTATATTTTTTTTATAATTAATTCAGAGTAATTATCAGTTGTGTCGAAGTCTTCAAGTTAATCATGTTTATTATATCGACTTTTTGTCGTATATGTGTTAGTGTCATTTACAGTATATTATTTTGTGTCGTACATGTGTTAGTGTTTTGTGGAAGTATATTATTTTAACAAAATTAATTAGGGGGTATCGAGTCGAGTTTTTGCTTATAGAGTCCGACTCAGCTCAAGCTCGTCGAGAAACTCGTCAAGTCTGGTTTGGCGGAACTCGGGCTCGGATCGTTATTAAAATCGGTTCGGATTCGAGTTTGAAATTTAACGTGTAATTCCGTAAATAAATATTTTTTAAATATCTATATTTGTGTTTTTTTTATAATTTAGTCAGAGTAATTATCATTGGTGTCAATGTTAAAATACGTCAAATTAATCACGTCTATTAAATTGACTTTTTTCGTATATGTGTTAGTATCTTTTGCATTCAACTACCTGAAACGCTTTCAATTTATTCAATAGTCTTTATCAATTATTATTCATATTTTATTTAATTACTAAAATACCCTTATCGAGCTAATTTTAATTGACACAGTAATAGTGATTAACACTTAACAACAATTCGATTTATTTACCAAGTTTTGATTTAATTTTCAAACAGTGAGTTTTATGGAAGCAATTTTAATATAGACACTATTTCGTCTGTTGAAGAATATTGACGCCGACGTACCTTCCGAGCATCATGACTGTGGCCTGAGGGTTGGTTCCAGGGGAGAAATGAAAAGTGGAGCCGTCGACAACTCTAAGCGCATCCACACCGATAACTTTGTAGTCTCGATCGACAACATGATCAACCTCACAACCACCGTGATAATGCCAGATCGTCGAGACTGTTTCTTTACAGAACTTCTGGAACGACGTCGTAGCATTAGGGTTGTTTTGAGCCATTGCGGTGGATTTGAACGTATCAAGAGCCGAAATTGATGGGTACTTAAATCTGGCAAAACTTTTAGATTCGATCGTCTTCTCTATGATTCTCATCCCTTCCACACACTTGCGTAGATCCGAGGGATTGCTCAGATAGTTGTACCTGACTTTAGGGTTATCGTCAGGATTGATAGTCAGTAATTCCAAGGAACCTCTCGACTTTACTTCTTTGATCTTCTCCACAAAGAGTCCGCCGGAGAATGTTGCACTGGTACTGTTGTTGTTAGGGAGAGGCCCGTCGTAGGTGTAACCGGGAATGTAAAGCCCACTTAATGCCTCGATGTAGGTGTCTTGGTGAGTGATACCGGCTACTTGTACCAAAGAAACATCAACGGGAGATGGGGAAGGGACAAAAACAGCGTTCATCGGAACATCGGAAATATTTTGTCCGACTATCGGTTGATCTAGGATTACATTGATTCCTAATTTCTCAAGTTGCTTCTTTGGACCTATTCCACTCAACATCAGAAGTTGTGGACTCCCAATAGCTCCTGCGCAAACAATGATCTCACCCTTTCCACCTTCCTTGAGATAAACGCTGTGATTTGATCGCGCACCAGTTAAATCTCTGTACACGATCCCATACGCACTTGGGTTCTCATTGTTTGATCGGAAGAGTATCTCGGTGACCGTCGCGTTGAGAATAACGGTGAGTCTTTGATGATCGGCGTAGTTTCTTAGCAAATCGGCGGCGGTATGACGAGTACCATTTTGATCAAAGATGGTACCTCCGACCTTGGTCCCATACATATGCTGATAAGTGAATCCATTATCAGGAGTGACACCAACCTCAATCAATCCATCCATCATCGCCGATTGCCAGTTAGCTAAAACCGGCTCATAAGCCACAACATCCTCCACCCACCTATACGACTCGTTCACCAATCCAAGGTTCCACCCTGCTCTAGCGATGTATTCGGTGCTTGCCCGTGAGTAAAACCCAGCATTTATGGCGGTGCTTCCACCGAGAACTCTCCCCCGGTTATTCAGCACGCCGTCTTCCGATATGAACACTTGCGATGGAGAACTCACAGAAGTTTCCAACAAGTTATTAACGAAATTTTCCATATTTTCAATGTTTGGATTTCCATACGGCGATCCACCCCTCTCTATCAACAATACCCTATACTTTTGTGAGAGGGTGGCGGCAAGAGAACACCCAGCTGCTCCTCCGCCGACGATGATGTAATCGTTCTCCAACATGCCGCCTGAATTTCCTCCCTGTTCCTCAAAATCTACATCAACAACCGGATGACAATTAAAAATTGAGATCAACTTAACTATATATATACATATATAGAGAGGAAAAACCCGATCGGAACAACATCCCGGCAGTGAGATGCAGTACCTCGCCGCGACCTGAAACTCGCTGTATATATATATATATACTCACCTCGTATTGAGTGACAGAAGCCGACGAAATAGAAGATCCCAAGCAAGCAGCACCTGAAGCTGCTCAATCTCAGCCTCATTTTTATATATGTATATTATATATCGATCGAAGCTAGCTAGCTAGGTGGTACCGTTACTTGCCGGAACTTAGGTCATATATATATATAGCGAATGCACCACCGTGATTAAGTGGTAATTAAGACGTAGTTAAGATTTTGAAAATGTTAATTAAGGATAATGAATCTGTTGGTTGTTGGCAGTTTGAGATTATTTTGTATACAGTATGTAGTTTTTATTAATGAGGAGACGTTGGTGGTTAATTTGTAGATAGATATCTGAAAATTTTGACGTCGACAGCTCTTTTTTTTTTGTTTTTTTGATAATGGAGGTTACATAGACCTGTTAAGATAATATACCAAACCTTGGACCTCATACCAATAAGTCAATCTTACCTTATCGTTAACAGCTAAATTTCTACAAGAGAACCCAATTATTGCAAACCTATTATTTAAATTTCCATAAGAAAAACATTGCAAATTTGCAATACTCATTTTACTACCTACTACTGTAGGGCTTGCTTATTTGATAGTTGAGATATTAAATGAGATGTCCTCAACTAAAATCTAATGCTTCTTTTGAAACGATTAAACATATAAACAGATTGAAATTGAAAATAAATATAATGATCTCAATGTTTTAAATGAAAAATTGTGATTCAAATATCTCAAACTATCTCATTATATACAAATACTTATCATTTTTTTTATAAGCTACTTAATCATAAATTAAAAGCAATTAAGATATTTTTATAAAGATAAAGTTAAAACAAATTAAAGCATTATAAGTGTAAACCCAAATAATTATTAGATTTAAAACCAACTTTGATTAATTAGCTGAAGTTTCCTTCGCTCCTTTCAGGTTCCATCATGTTTAGCATAGCAAATGCATTTTAATGTTGCCAAGTCATTGTTGTGTGATTTCTTATAATTGTGTTCTTTGAATTCCCATTAATCCTGTAGTACAGATGCTTTGTTTTATAATCATTCATTCACTTAAATGATTGTCAGTAATTTTTCTTGTATTGCTCTCTTTCCATATGTTCCAACTAGCTACTGACAGAAGTGCTCAATAAATTTCCAGCTGAAAATAACGGAACGGATAGGACGTGACCGACTACGATTTCAATTGTGTATTAATTAATGGGTTTTTGGTTGGGTGTTGGAATTTGGAAATGAGTTGAAGGGTTAAATAAGAATATCTTATTCAAGATTGATAAATGTTATTTAGCTATCATTGTATTTAATATGATATGAATTGGACCAAAGCAACCAAGAAGATTCCACTGTAGTTATTAAATTTAATACTTGTTTTCAAAAAAATATTTATTAAATTAAATTTATAGTCACCAAAGAGGTTTGTCAAAAACATCTAATTTTTAACTCTGAACCATCTAATTTATTGTCACCAAATAGGCTAATTTTAGCTCATTGAGCAGCTGTTCAAATTATGACTTGTTAACTACTATAATTTATCTACAATTTTAATGAAAGTGGTGAAAATTAAATCAATAAACTTAATTGATAAAATTTATAAAGAAGAAGAGAATGAGAACATAATTAATTTAAATTTTTTTAAACATTATTGTGAATGACTAATTGACTCATAACTGTATTAGCTAGATATTTAAAAACTTAGATTATTACATAATATTTTTAACTTAATTAAAAAACTCTATTTGAACCTAGACCATATCCAAACTAACTTCGTGGGTTCGGGTCCAAACCATCCAGCATAGACCTGGTCCATTGACACCCCTAGTTAATATACATTATAAGAAAACAAACTTGTAAGGACGGATATAAGGAGGGGATAATAGCCTTTTTTCGATTTATACATGTTGATTGTAGAATTACATATAAACACTTAAAAAACAAATGGTTGAACAATAATGATATAAGGATATTATAATTCTGAATGATATAATAATATAATTATTATTCTTCGAATCTTACTACAGTATGTAAATACCGAGTCAACTTGCTTGATAGTGTTTTACAAACAACTGTAATATATGAGTATTAATTTATATTGTAAACATAAGTTATATTATAGAGTAACTGACCAGATAATTAAATATATTGATAAACAAGTAAATGTCTAGATAACTGGATGTATATATTTGATAAGTAAATGCTTGAAAGAAATTAAGGCAAATAATATAACCTCAGATAGTTGACCAGATAACTGGATGAGAGATCTGCTTAAAATAGTCATCCTCTATATTTGACCAGATAACTGGAAGAGGAATCATTTTCAATTAAGTGTTGTTTAGTTGTTTTTATAAGAGATATAAAACTAAAGTTAACAAAGAAAAACACAAGAGATTTATACTGGTTCACCCAAATAAGGGCTAATCCAGTCCCGACCAACTGTCGGAATTCACTAGCCTAAAGGTTATGGCAAAACCTTAGAATATCAAGGAAACTCTTAAGAACTTCTCTAAGCTTTAAGGCTACTTCGCTTAAGAATCAGTCTTTTACGGGTAGACTCACACCTTAGAGTATCAAGGGCACTCTTAAGAACCTCTAACTTTTACGGGTAAGTTAGTACCTTAGAGTATCAAGGAACTCTTAAAAACCTCTCTAAGCTTTAAGGATACTTCGCTTAGAAACCAGTCTTTTACGGGTAGACTCACACCTTAGAGTATCAAAGACACTCTTAAGAATCTTTAACTTTTACGAGTAAGTTAGTACCTTAGAGTATATATCAAGGAACTCTTAAAAACCTAAAAATCTTTAAAGGTAGATTCGACCTAAGAGTTTTCCCGGAAACTCTATAAAACCAAACTAGAGCTTTATAGTTGAGCTCCAAAACCTTCTCTCACACTTTGGTGATATTGAGACAACCCTCTCAACCAAAGTGGACACACACAAGAGGTGATTAGAGGAGTGGAATATTAAAGCAAACAACACTTCTTACTTGTAGAGATGAACAAGAAGATTAGAAGAAGAAGTTGAAAAGCTTTTGAAGTTTTGGAAAGCTAAGACACTTGAACACTTGGAAGCTTGGAGACAAAAACGTGGGAGAGCTTAAATGTGGAGCGAAAAACTCTTTTGATTTGCTTGTTGTGTGGTGAGTGAAAATGAGGGAATTACCCTTTTATTTATAACCTTGGCCACTTAATGTCCACCCTTGGATCTTCAATGGATGACTCGTTGATTTCTCACATAAATCCAAGTTTTGTCTTTGATCTTATCTTAAATAGTATTTTCTTGGATAGAGTTTGTTAGAGAATCTTATCTTTGTAAAAATTCAAACGTAAATAGTGTTTTGTCTCATTGGAATATTATACCTTGAATAAAGTGTCAAAAAATAATAATAATATTCAAGGTAAAAATATAATTATTTCAATTTGACTTAAACTCTTAACTCAAATGATTAATTAATTAATATCGATTGACTTATTTAACCCCTATTGATTAATAGTGTAATTAGGGTTTAAATTGACATAATTAAAATATAATCCTATATCGACAATTTTGATTCTACAGGTTTAACCCTAACCCCTAATTAAGAACGACCAGTGACGTCCCTAAACCAGCGAGACAACTTTCAGTGACGGGGTGGGGACGGTCATTTTTTGTCGCTAATTAGAAATTAACTATAGATTCTGACCGTCTTTAAAAAATCAGCGAAACAACTTTCAGTGACAAGGTGAGGACGGTCATTTCTTATCGCTAATTAGAAATTAACGATAGATTCTGACCGTCTCTAAAAATCGTTTTTCTTATAGTGATATAAGAACTCAATTACTTGAATGTAGAATTTTTAATTTTTTGAAAAGAAAATAGATATTTTTAAGCTACAGATGAGATTAAATTGATTTGTTATTTTTAAACTCCAAACTTATATTTTTTTTTAATTAAAACCTCCTATATAGATTTTAAAGCAAAAAAAGAGATGTAATCACATGCGATCCACCCCACGCCCTTCACATTATTTCAGCCAATTGACCTTACGATCGTTTGAGTTTTTCCAACCTTTGAGGACTAACTCGATGTTTCCTATAAAACGATTCATGCTTCATCGTTCTCGCGTAGTGAGCATTGGACAATGGGGGGGTGAAAAAACCTTGGTCTGCTTCTGACATCTTATTTTCCTTTTCCTAGAGAAAACTCAGCCATCACCTTTCGGTCCACTACATTGCAAGTGATTAAACATGTCGTTTCTATTTTCAAAGGAAGCCCATCTCTTAAGAGATAGAGCTTCCTATGGATATGACCTTTTAAGTTATTCCATTGACCATTTTTTTAAGTTCTATGCTTGTTGGTGAGTTTAAATTCTATCTTTAGTTGAATTCCAACCCACCATTAGCTTAGCTATTTCAACTCCTCTTAATACAAGCTCATACTGATTTTTAAATTACAAAACATTAATGGTACTGTATAATAAAAACTAATATCAGGTTGTTGCCGACTGGCCTCTTTTAGTCCATACTTTCATTAGTCTTTGCTCTTGACGCGTCCCTCTGACCTTGTACTTTTTCGGCGCGAATGTCTTTGATAAATCTTGCATTATCCTTCTCCCTATCTCTTGCGGATTTGTTTGTCTGTCTTCATGCACTCTCTTATTTCTTTTGGTCCAGTTCTCTCAGTGATGAGGTCGATTCGATGGATTGACCAAGTCAAAACGAAACTAACAAAATGCAAACTTATTACAAACTTCAATTCTTAAAACATTATTTATTCTACAATTATCAGATTAATATTCGATAAAATACAAATTAACGAACAATTACAAACTACTGTAACCGAAGCAGGTGAGAGAAACGAATTGGAATCCACCGATCGTCTTGATTGAAGATCGCTACTTGAAAAGGTCTTCTGAATCCACAGAAGATGGAAAAACAATACTGGAATCCACCAGTACCCAATTTGGAATCCATCAGAAAATATAAGAAGGTAGAAAGAAAGATAAGGTTGTTACCTCGACAACTCCATAGAAATCGAAAAACTGCCCATCCTCCTCTTTTTGCCTCTCTTTATATCCATCTTTCTTTCACGCAGATGATAATGGGCTCTCTAATATAGAAATTGGCCAAGAGCCCATGTATAATGTTTTCACATCACTCATACTGTTTCTGCCGTATATGTCCATATTAAACCCCAACATGACGTGTTCTTTATTTTTACGTGAGCTTTTTTCATTACCTGTTCTAAAAAGAGTCCTATTAGTTTTGCATTTAAACTCTTAACTTAATTTGTAGATATTTTTAAAATTTTCTGTTGAACTGATCACAAAATAAAAACATAGTGCGGTCTTTTCTGAAGTAATTGCAATAAACATAAACATGTTTGCAAGCTGTTTTTTCTGGACATGTCTGTGCTTTTCCAGTTTCCTCTCACTTTCTTCATCAAAAACCACAGCCTTTGCCTCCCACTTTGATTAAAGTGAAAAGAATCCCAAATTTGAAATTTTGACTATTTTATAAGGAATAAGTTGAAATAAAACCTTTTATAACCAAAAACCCTCGACGACCGACCCTCTTTCCCCCTCTTCTAAATTAAACCTTTTCCACACCATCTCCATCTCCATCTCTTTTCCGACGAGATCTCCGTCTCCGTCTCCTTTTCCGACGAGATCGAAGCACCATTGATCATCCCTATATCCAAATTTGAATTTACATTCATACACTGAAAAACCTAAAATCCGAAATCCATACTGGAACTGGCGGATCCAATATTTGGATCTGTAGAAGGCAGTTGTTGGATTGGGGAATGGCTGGTGGGGCGTCGAGACTGAGAAGAGCGGCGAAGAGAATTCGGCTTCCCTGTGCCACTTTCTCAAACAAAAATCTTCTGCGAGATTTACGGCATAGGAAAACAAATGTGAGTTGGTAAATTGTATTTATCATAGTACGAGCGGTTTATCTTTATCTCGTTGCAGATTTCAAGCAATCAACCAGATGACTCCGCCGAAGATTCAAGCATAGAAAGGGAAGAAGAAGGAGGAGGAGGAGGATCGGAATCTAATCGTGCAAAGGTTTTGATGCCGATCTATTTTTCAGATCTATTAGTTTAGTTCTTCGAGGGAATGGATGGATTTCTGGTTTTAGATTTTCATTTTCTTCTTTGATTGAAAGCAGATCTTATGCGCAATCTGTTTGGATCCATTAACATGCAACGGCACCGGTGGTCAGGCGATATTCACCGGTCAGTGTATGCATTCTTTCCACTTCGTATGCATATTCTCCAATGTCCGACATGGAAGTGTCACTTGTCCCATCTGCCGTGCTCACTGGACACAACTCCCTCGTGATCTCACACCTGCTCGTCTTCTACTACCATGTTCGCAGACCACCGATCCTATTCTTCGAATCCTTGACGATTCCATCGCAAACTTCCGTGTTTACCGTCGCTCGTTCCTTCGCTCTGCCATGTATGATGATGATGATCCCATCGAAACTATCTCTTGCCCTTCAATCCCACGCCTACGGCTTTGCCTAATCACCTCACCGGTGGTGGCCGTTCACGACATTCTTCCTCCTCAGCAACAATTTCAATTCGTTGGTCCATCGTCGTTGGTTTATCAGCATCAGACTTCTGTAGCACAGGGGATGTTCCTTTCTGTTAAGCTATTGCAGCAACAAGCCACCGACATTGTTCTTGTTGTTAGCCCTAACGGCCCACATCTCCGGCTACTCAAGCAATCCATGGCACTAGTGGTGTTTTCCCTCCGATCAATTGACCGACTGGCTATTGTTACATATTCGTCTGCTGCAACCCGTGCATTCCCACTCCGGCGTATGACGTCCAATGGGAAGAGAACCGCCTTGCAGGTAATCGATCGTATCTTCTACCTCTGCGAGGCTGACCCAATCGAAGGTCTCAAGAAAGGCGTGAAGATACTAGAAGACCGGTCCTATCAGAATCCTCAACATTTCATATTGCACTTGGCAGACAGTCCGACGAGATCATACATAAGCTGTGATTCAGATTTTCCGATCCCAATCCACCGATTCCATATTGGATTTGGGTTTGGAGCATCATCCAACGGATTCGTGATGCAAAAATTCGAAGATTTCCTTCTGAGACTACAAGGAGGAGTGATTCGAGAAACCCAACTGAGAATTGGGGAGGAAGAAGGAGTCGTGATGATGCTGGGTGAATTGCGATGTGGGGAGGAGAGAAGGATTTTGATGAGTGATGGAGTCAGTGATTGTGGAGCTATTTCCGTTGGATATAGCTTTGTTGAAGGAGAAATCGAGGAATGTTTGACGACTGGAGAGGTGATGGTGGGAATGAAGGAGAAGAGCGAAGCCGAGGAGGAAGCTTCCACCGCCGTACATCACCACAGTCGAGGCGGAAGAGAGAGTAATATAGAACGGTGGGATTACTTGGATCCATTCATGGCAAGACGATGGGCTAAACATCTACATGGGTACAGAGTTTAATCTGTAATCTGCTGTATGCATTCGTTTTTATCTAACCGGAAAATTTATGATGTAAATCAAAATTTGCACGGACAAAGTTTTCAAGAATTTAGATTCTATCTAGAAGGAAATAAAATCTGATCGGAAAAGAAAAAAGAGATTGTCGTCGGAAGAGGAGTTTTGATTACTGGACAGTGTAGAAACTATTTGATCCAAGACCAACACCGGAGTGCTCTTCTTTGACGTCTTCTGTAGGTAGGACGTCGACGAGAAAGTCAAAAATATCGTTATTAGAGATTGCCATGGCAATATCGGTCTTCTGGAGCGTTTTCCGTTTGCTTTCCTCGGTGTATCCATAAGACTGCCGTGTAAGTTGTAAAATAAACATCTCGCAGGCGCGTGCGAACACGACAGGAGCTTCTGCTGCGATCATATGGACGTCGTCGTCGGACTTCATGATCTTCTTGATTTTAGCCAACGGAAGATTATGTGTTTTGAAATTCGCCATTTTCAACATATCGTGGGTTTGATCAGCAAAGAAAACATCTTGTTGACAAAGATGATAATGAATCACGTTATTTACTTGTTGTTGCTGCTGCTGCTGCATAACGACCGTAGAATAAGGATCTTTATCGGACAACTTCACCGGAGGAAGAGGAGAAGGTAGAGAAGTACTGTAATTCTGATTATTGTGTTCACTGTTGTTGTTTTTGCTGTAATCGTTATCATTCTTCTGATCCATGAATGACGTGAGACGTTGGTTTGAACGATATGAGATTTACAAACACAAAAAACGATCGATGATGGTGATAAAAAAGAGACGATCGATGGTGATAAAAAACGACGGAGAAGGAAAACCTATAAAAAAATAGAATAATTGCATTCATACGATCATACCCATCTCGAAATTGAAAATAGATTTACTAAAATATCTTCTGAATGCTCGGTCGGTTTCATTCGATTTGTTTTTTACTCCAGCCATTTAAATTCTTATATACTTCTCTGTGTCCTCCAATGTCAATTTCACCCTAAAATAAAATTGTTAGATTCAACTAATAACTAATAACAACCAACTTCATCATTTTAATTTTTTTTTTTTGATTCATAAGTAGTAGGATGTAAATGGGTCCATCAAACGTTGTGAAATAATTCATAAGTAGTAGGCTGTGGTTAATTTTAACTCCATCAAACGTTATGGACATTGTGAGTCTCCTATCGCTGCCGTCCGGTTCCCTGTCTCTGTCGTCCAGTCCCCTGCACTCGTGATGGCTTCAGGTGCGGTCCTGTGATTTCGGGTTCCAGGTCACGCCGAAGACCAAACCCGACGAATCCCATGGGATGGCTGATTATATTATATATTAATATAGTTTATGATTTTAATTATAAAAATACTTATTATATTTTCTTAATCTATATTTAATTATAAAAATACTTTAGAATTTCAACTTTAGGGTTTTAATTTCAACCTTTGGTGATTGTGAAATGAAATAATTGATAAAGATTATGAGAAATAAGAGAAATAATTGACTTAAACTAATTGACTCGTAAATAATTAAATATTTTGATTTAAACTATTAGTAAAAAAATTATTTGGACTCAGATCCGAACCAACTTCATGGATTCAATTAGAAAAATTGATTAATTTATCCGTCCCTGATTGGACGAATACAATACAACATTTACGAAAATATTTTATCCAATTACACACCCTTATAAGATGTTATGACTATGCAATTATGCATCATCTATCTTAAAGTCTTGCATACAATTTTTGAAAAAATAAGTCAATAAATTCTACAATCCATTGGGAAAAAGTGTAGATTGTTTATGTTTTGGAAAGAAATTGAACTCTGACAATGGGATACTCCTTTCCAGCAACCCACACTCCTGTTTGGGACCATTGCAGATCCTCCCACTCCAAATTATCCTCTAAAACCTGAATCAACATTGATTGCATATATCAAGTTATGATAGAGGGTACTGGGAAAATGGTGGTTACCCTAAATGCACTGGGAAAATGGTGGTTACCTCTACTTGATCTATAGGTGACGGAATCCCGATTGTTTTCATAACATTCTGAGGAAGGATCTTAATGCAATGCGACCATCGAAATACATCGGCTATGTTTGCTGTGGACTTGTCCTGCACTGATTCTGGAGCTGGTGCTATTACATTGCTGCAAATATTCTTTTCTCCAGAAAAGCAGAGTTCGTACCTACAGACGATATGAATAAATTGTCACACTAAGCCACTTTTCACTCACTCCTACCTTGCTTCACTGTGCCTATACTACATCAAAAAAACCAATATAAAATTCATAGATGCTCTGTTTAGAAGAAATATTTTATACCTTATTGAGTGAGTTTCCAAATACAAAACTTCTCCTTTCTTCAAACGTGCTGATGTGTATTGGGGTTTCTTTAGCCCCTTATCAGCAACCACGGTGATGCTGTATTTCATCCTGTCAAGATCGAGCATCACTGTCAGAAAGCTAAAATTTATTTATCTTTAAAACTAGAATAGAATGTTCAAACAAAACAGTACTACCATGGCTCATGACACAAGTTGTATTGGATCGTCACTTCACGGGTCATTCTTTGTTGGCGGAGTGCATTCTGGAGAAAAGAGATGAAAATGTATTTTAGAACAGTATTGACAGGAGTGGTGGTGACTAAATAACATAAAATGAACTAAATTGGAAAAAGGATAAAATGCAACGCTAACATAAAGTGAATATGAATCTTGTTACTTGTTAGTTAGTTTTTTTACATTTTAATAAGATAACTGTAACTTTGTATCTACTTCAAAAAACCTGTAACTTTGTATAGCAGAAATTCACATCAGCACTGATGAATAAAATGAGCTATGATATGTTTTGACAAAGAAGTGAAATAATTAAAAAGTGCAATATCAACATACATATAACAAACAGGCTATTTTTTATAGAAAAGATGAGATTCAAGCAACCATTATAGTCTTTAAAGACAGACATGATAATGCATATTTTTTAATGTCTAATTCATTAGGCAGAATACTTGTGCAATGTGATAATTATTTATTCCAATTTATAATCAATCTTTTTTTACGAAGGTAAAGTCCAATAGAAACCCAGATATTAAAAAATAAAATAAGATAAGAGATGGAATACAGAATACTCCTAGCAATTTTTCTTTCTTTTAGAAATGCACTTTACTGTAATAAAAACCCATACAAGTCAATTATCTACAAAAAACAATGATATTAAAGTAATTAAACAAACTTTTATAGGTGTGATTGGAATACATTCACTTCAAGTAGGCAATTGAAGTCTAGCCAAACTTCAAAACCATCAATTTAAAAGATATCCTGCTTTCCAGTATTTATTAAAATTTAAAACACTAAGGGAAAAAGAAAAAAAATTCAGACGTCATACCGAGGCAGCAGATCGTGTGGTCATAGTTCTTTCAACTGATAAAGGTGCAAGGGTTGGTTCAACTGCAGAGATATGGTTCAGACGAGGCTCGAGATCAATAGTTCCACCACTTTTCTGTCAATAAAGTGACAGTTATCGTGGAAATACCATGCTCATAACTTGAATAATAAAAAGGCTTTAAGAAACTATAACTCAGAAGACAGGTGATGCAATAAAAGATCTCAGGAAAAGAAATTTGAAATTTGTTAATTAGTATTATACTGGTAGTCTTGTACCAAAAATCAATAATTGCAAAAATCTCATTTATTTGTAATACTTTGCAGTCTTGCAGAGTTGTAAGTGGCAATACTTAATTATGATGACGTAAAGTCGTAAACCTTATAGAGTTGTAGAAATTTATACCAAAGGTAATGATAAAAAACTATACTTGCCTTAACGATGCAACACTTCTCAATTCGAAAACTGCAAGAAATTCCAGCACTCCAAGCACGAGAACGCACATTGTTCCTCAAAGTGGAAGTGTAGCCTACATTATTGATATGTTGCTTATGCTGTCAAAATTTTCAAAAATATATAATTGCTATTAAAGTTCAGAAATCAAAGTTAGCAGCCTCTATTACAGTATTACCAATTCAAACTGAGAGTCGCTAATAGCAGTGCCGCTATTTTCATGTTTTTTTTTGCAAATATTAAACATTTTCGTTAAAAATAATGAAGGGCAATGCCCTGAATTACAAATGGACAGGAAGTAAAAGTACAAGTGGACAGATGGTGTGGTTTCCCACATCATCAACCTTCTCCTATATGGCTATCATTCTTAGCGATCAAGTAACTAAGAACTAAGCCTCAGGAGGTTTGTCTCCCAAACCTGCATAGTAGTCCTTTCCAATTATGAACTAGTCTTTTCTAAAGATATCAGCTCTGAAACATAGACTGGAGTCCCTAATGATCTCCTGAAATAGAACTTCTGGGGGGGCTGAGAGTATGCTGTCGTAGCCTCCTGTTTCTTTTAGACCATATGTGCCAAGTGAGGCAACCAATTGCATTCCAATGAAGGCCCCATGGGGGTGTCTGATGTATCAATTTTTGGCATGCTTCTATTACATCTCCCATTCTAATGTCTGGATGGGTAAGAGTGGGTGTAGGTAAATTTGAGATTTTCCAGAGAGCATGGTTGAGGTATTCAGTGAACAGTATAAGAAGTTCTCTGGTGTAAGAGCAGTTAAATAGGTGACAGATAGACTCAACTTCCTGACCACAAAGGAGACATGTTGTTTGGACGGGAACACCCCAGGCATTAAGCATTTGTAGAGTTTTAATTTCTTTGTTTTTGATTCTCCATAAAATTATCGAGAATTTTGTAGGCATATGGGACCATAATCCTTTTGCTAGTGGATCCTTAGGGACTTTAGTCCTTAGTGCTTCTATAATTGTTCCTAATTTTGTTTTCCATTACCTATTTTCCAGGTTACTGTGTTTCCTGCCCTACATTTGGAGTCTAGGATCTCCTTCAATTGGGAAGAATTAATGATGGATTTTGTGTCTATATTTGGAAAGGCACGTCCTTTAGTGTATCTCTTTTGCATCCACCCTGCAAATATGGATTGCTTACCCCATATTGTGGCTGCTTTTTTATTGGGCGCAGCAGTAGCTATCATGTGTAGGTTCCTCACCCCTAACCCCCTTCTACTTTAGGGAGGATCATTTTCCCCCAAGTTATCTCTTTCCTTCCATCCCAAATGAACTGGAATGCCAGACTTTGGATTTTTTTGTGAACTGAGGAAGGTAGGGAAATGTCTTGTGCCCAATAAGTGTATTTCCCAGCCAAGATCCAATTTACCAGTTGTATTCCCCCCATAGGAGAGGCATTTACCACTCCATTTGGCTAGCATCCTTTCTATAGGTCGTATAAGCTTCCAACATTGATTGTATGCCTTCTTTCCTGTTATGGGTAGTCGGAGTCCTAGGTAGTTTACGGGAAGTTTGGAGACAGGGAAGCCTAGAATTTGCTGAAGTTCTATGGAGTCCTCACATACCTTAGAGAAGGTGATAAAGCTCTTCTGTGGGCCGATCATTAGCCAATTCTGGAATCCAGGAACTTCCATTCTGGACCATCCTCTTGCAAGGTGTCCATCCTCTTGCAAGGTGTCCATCCTCTTGCAAGGTGTCCATCCTCTTGCAAGGTGTCCATCCTCTTGCAAGGTGTCCATCCTCTTGCAAGGTGTCCATCCTCTTGCAAGGTGTCCATCTCAGGTGTCTATCCTAGACCATGATATGCAAAAAAAAAAACTATTTAAGTTATCCCTACACGGGTAAATGGGTTGGCCCAACCCGTTTACCCGACCCAAGTACCCACTGGAATAAAGCGTTTGGCAAAGCGGTCCAAAAAAACCGCTTTGCCGCTATTTTCGCTTAAAGCGACGCTTAAGCGTTGCTTTTTGAACTATGATTCTGGTAAAGTTGATGAAGTGTAGAATTGTAGATACTAGATACATAAGGAACCGAAACCGACCCCTAGACCTAATCATGATTAAACCCACAGTGGACACTGCACTATAGAAAATTGGAAACATATCCTGTCTCAGAAAATAGAAATCAAGGAGACTAGATTGTGGGGGTAAAAGTAGACTAATCTAGAAAAAGGTAAATCTTAGCAACAACTTGGGAAGCATTGTCCGAACTCCAAAATATAAGGTCATCAAATATATGGTCACAAGAACCAGTTTGGCCGAAGGAATATATGATAACATATGTCCATCGAAGGGTCACATATGTCCATTGAATTCCCCATTATGCTATAGAGAGTGAAATGGGGATACTTAACCACCTTTGCCAAACTCCATGGGTGTAAAATAAACATCCTAACAACCTGTCTTTTATGTCAAAGTGGATAATAGAGTCAAGAGACAGTAAGGCGTCTCTTCTTCAACTGTGAATATATAGGCCATTTCATTTGGAAGATCTCCAACTTACATGTTCCAGCCATCCTTTAAACCGACATCAGAATCGGAGACCTGACAGAGGTCAGCCAGAATTTACACACAACCTCCACCTGCTGAGGATTGCACTGGAACATATTATGCAGCTTATCCTAGCACATCTGGACAGAGAGAAATAAAGGACTCAAAAGTCACACATTGAGGTCACCTGAAGTGGTCACCAGGAATATTATAGGCGACTCCAATATATCCTACAATCAGGAGTTCCACAGGAAGGAAAATTCAAGGCCTGAATTACAGTTTTTGGATAGGTGAGAAGTTTCAATTCTGAGGCATCTTTCCTAGTTACATAATCATTACGAATAATTCTAAATAGGATGCGAGTCAATGGGCATGACCATCTCTCACCCTTTTTGTAATTTTATGAGCTTTCTCCATTTTAATGGATTTTAACTTCATTAAAAAAAATTACCTTTTAAATATTAGGTAATATCTATCAACTAGTCATTGGCAAGTCACTAAGTTTAGAAAATTATAAACCTATTTGTAAGTGTTCGATCCCTCCCAAAATGTATTAGATTAGTTTATATACACTTGGGTGAATTAGATCTAACAGAATTCACTACCAATTCTTTTAGATCTTATTCATAAGAACATTCTAGAAGTTATAGCGTAGCTAATTAGTAAGCCTGTAAATGGTATACCAGAATCCGTATTTGAATCCGCATTCGAATTCGAATATGACTATCCGGATTCGGATACCTGAATTGAAATCTGGATTTTATTTGGTCGGATTCGGATATCCGGAAAATCTGCCGTTAAAATCCGAATTCGTTTAAGAATTTCGGATTCGGATATCCGGATAAAAATATAATAAATTAATATTATTATATTTATATATTTATATTTATATTATAAATCATTAAACACTTAAAATCTTAAACCTAATCACCTAAGTTATAATTATAAATCTTTATAGCTTATTAACTTATAATTATTAAATCTTAACCCTAACCCTAAAGTTATCCGGATTCGGATTATTCGGATATCCGGATAATTTATTCGGATTCAGATTTTCAAATCCGGATTTTATTCGGTCGGATTCGGATACCTGCATATCCGATCCGAATGCGACCGATATACAGACTTACTAATTACAAAGAAACTAAATGTAATTAACTATTTACATAATAATCCATTATTATATCACTAATACTATTTTCACAACTTTAATCTGTGGAACCTTCTAGTTTTAGTAAAACCAAATGTGTACTTTTTTTTACAATTTTTTTGGGTTTATAGAAAAATCCGAAAAATAAGATTTACTAAAAATAGTCAGCAGCTATAAAATTTTCAAAGCAATGATTAGCTTATTGGCTATTGCTAATAAAACTTCATCACTTTGATCGATACAAAACATACCCAAAAATACGAATGGACCAACAGAATAAAAACCAATGTACTTCTTCAAAGAAATTGATAACGACACCCAAGCCTTCAAAAAATAAATTACAAATGAAGTAATGCATGCAATCAGAATATCCGACCCCTTACAACTTACAAGCTTGTGGTGGTAATACTCGAATTGTAGCCCTTAACTCCTGAATAGCAGAGGGAGGTGGAATTGCTGTTGGTCGGCAGTAACCAGTGTGGATGAGAACTAAAATATAAATGTTAGTATAAGATTTTTACAACTTAAGAAATAACAGACAGTTTTAACTTGAGTACCAACATATATACCTGCAACGAGGTCTGAATCATCAGAGTAAATATCTGTTCCCCACAGTTGTCCTGCCCTTACCTGTAAAAACTAGAGCCTCTCAGTGAACTAATTGAAACTTGAAAGAATATCATGATCTTGTGTAGTCTTCATCACAATAAAAAAATCTAGAGATCTATCTCTGATACCATATAAGAGATGTAAATAAGTGGGAGAGATACTCGATCCCTTTTCATTCCCAATGAGTATCATATATATACAACTTAATACTAATTAGTATCGTATCATATCATATACATATCATATCATACATTATTATGATATGATATCATACATTATCATATCAGTAATACTCCTCCATATCATATCATATATATGTATCATATCACTAATACTCCTCCCTCAAGTCTGATGATGTGAACAAATCAGCTTGTCCTTGAGATTTTTGAAGAGTTTGGGCTTCAATGCTTTAGTGGGAATATCTGCTTGTTGTAGAACATTCGGTATGTGTTGCACAACAAGAGTTTTGTCCTCCATTCTTTCTCGAACAAATCAGAAATCCATGGCTGCATGTTTGATTTTGGAGTGATAAACCGGATTGCCAGCCAAATGAGTTGCTCCTAAGTGCACAAACAATGAAGGATCAGATTAGCTTGATATAAAACCTATTAAATTCAGCACCATTTTTAGTCTGCGAAACCACATCCTTAAAGATTGTTTGAGACCATAGATAGCTTTCTTCAATAGGCAGACGTGATTTGGACATAATTCATCCATAAAGCCTCTCTAGGTTGACGCATTAAAATCCTCTCTTCCAATTGACCATGTAAAAATGCATTGCCCATGTCAATTTGATTAAGTTTCCAACCTCTTAAGACTGCAATAGTTAATACTGCACAAATAGATACAGATTTTACAACTGGACTGAATTTCTCATTGTAATCTCCGCCTTCAATCTGATTACTCCCATTAGCCACTAGTCTTGCCTTCAATATGTCCACACTGCCATCTGATTTTTCTTTGACTTTAAACAGCCATATAGAATTAATCACATTGTCTGTTGGCATCCTTGGTACCAACTCCCATGTGCCATTATTAACAAGCACATCATATTCTTTCTTCATAACTGATTTCCATCCTTCATTCTCCAAAGCTTGCTTGACTGAAGATGGAACAGAAATTTCAGAAGCTGATATAGACAGTGCATACCTAGGATTAGGCTTCTTAATCCCTGCAGCTCCTCTAGTGAAGGGGCGCCTCTCATAATCAGTTAATTTTACTGATTTTGAAATTGAGAACTCATCTCTAGAGCTTGAATCTGAAGAAATTAGTGATATGATACATATGATTAGCCATCCTTGGATCAATTGATCTTGTTTTCTGGTCATAGCATCCGATAGGTCAATTCTTCCATGGATAAAATCCAGCAGCTCATGTCCTCGCAAGATGACGACGAATTGCGTGCGCCAAGCGAAGTAGTTTGAGCAGTCCAGCGTCGCAGTCTTCATATGCTTGATGAAAACGATCTTGGAAGCATCTGAATTTGAGACTCCACTCCTATCAACAGTGTCGTCCTCCATTGCAGCGGAATTCAAGAAAAGGAAGGACTGTTGAGGAGAAAATCCAGGATCGAGGAAGCTCTCTCTCTAACAAACTGATACCATATAAGAGATGTAAATAAGTGGGAGAGATACTCGATCCCTTTTCATTCCCAATGAGTATCATATATATACAACTTAATACTAATTAGTATCGCTATCGCATCACTAATTACTAATTAGTATCGTATCATATCATATATATGATATGATATGATATCATATATATGTATCATATCACTAATACTCCTCCATATCATATCATATCATACATATCATATCATATGTATGCATCATATCACTAATAATATCCTAGCTAAGAGTTAGAAAAAGAATGATAAACCATATAATATAAAACAGAAAAAATTCTTATTCTACATTTCTAAAAGACTAGAATGAGATATATAAAAAATTAACATGTAGCATTAATTACATTGAATATTATACATTTCTTAACCTTATACATTTCTACTGTATGATGCATGCTTCTTCAGGTCCCAAACTCATTAGTATTTTCATGAAATAGTCCAAGATAATTCCAATTTATGAAAGGTTTCTTAGATTTGTAGTCATGTTCAGCGACAATTAGTGGCAATATATTGTGACTTATGTCTTTGATGATCTAGAGAACCAACTAAAAGAATGGTGTTGGGTTACAAACAATATGTAAATAGTTAAAGTTTGTCTTTTACATTACTTGACGATTAGTGGCAATAACATGTTCGGCAGGTATTCGAATTTCCAGAATCGGACCATTTTCAAGACTATCTTCGGTACTCTCTTGGGTCTTTTTGAACTCTTTCCAGGACTTTAGAAGTTCTTGCAAGCACTCACCTACCTTATAAACAATAGAAGATGCTTCATTTTTTTCTGCATTGAGAACACATTCAAAATCATGAGTTAAGGAATAGATTAAAAAAAATACATACCAAAAGTTCAAAAATAAAGTAATTTGCAAATAAATAAAATTATAATAATATTGTGCTAAATTAAATTAAATTAAATTAAGAAAGTCATGGAAGAGTTGGTTTTGGCAGTATTATGGGAATCATGTATGTGTGATCAAGCATATAATTTAGATATATTTAACATGCACTTAACTAATAAGAAGGAATCAGGTACCAATACATTAATATTTAATACACAAAATCAATGAATAAATCACAATCATAAAGAATGGACAGAATAAAAGGTATAAATAAATCTACTAGAATCTGGGTGAATGAATTTCCGAAAACCTTTTTCTCCGGTTTACATCCAGTAAAGTAAACAACAGACAATAGAGTTTTATTTAAAAAGGATTCATTTTAGCTAACCTTGGGACCTGCAAGACAAAAAAAAACAGTTTTAATCTCAAAGACTGAAACATCCCAATAAAATAAACATTATAGCAATGAACTATAAAAGAAGGTGAAAAAATAATTTAATATTTATAATCATGGAAAGAGTTTTAAGGATAACACAGAGATTTATTTTTTTTTGAGAAATTAAAGCTTTCATTACTGAAAAAGGTGATTGGGCATAGCCCAAGATTACAGATATAGAGAAATGCAAGTACAGTAAATGTAAAAACATTGTCTATCTCTTATACAGCTATGGCCCTGACTAACTAGCCAAGGATTGAAGCCTCAAGAGGTTGGACTCCCATGAGTGTATAGCTTGTATTTCAATCTATGAAAGATTGTGCTTCTTATAGGATGTAGATTCATATGCAATGCTCACATCCTTTATAAGTGTGAAGTAATTGCAAAGGGGTGACTAGACAATAAACATTAAAGTGTGAAGTAAAGAAATAATAAAATCTTTAAGCCAGTTTTATCAGAAGAATATCACCAATTTCTGTAACAATCTTTGGAAAAAAATCTCTATATCGAAGAGAACATCAATTGATGGTATCTAATGATAATTATATAAATATATAACATAGACTCGGGTTTTATAGAAATTTTTCAGTTTATTATTCTATTATAACTGAGAAGACAGAAGTTTCCTATAAAAAACACTTGCGAAATAAAACATTGGATAGAGGTTTACTTAGATAGAGATTTCACGCATTATCTAAATATAGAAGATAGAAAAATATTTAAATATTTAAGGAATCAGGAATATTTTTAACGGAGAGAGCATGATTTTGAAAGTAAAAATGTTAGAAATCATACAAAAGAAAACTAATAACAAGACATACCCTTCGCTTTCTCTTGATCGAGACCGAAAACGGGCCTCTCGATGTGAAGGTTGGGGAGTCCCTTTCTGTCTTTGCATTCTCTTGCGTTGGTGGATACCATGACCAAATGGCTCTCTGTCCTGTTCTCTAGAACCATCCACTTCTGCACATCCTCCCTCAGGTTCCTTATCATTAGAATCTTTACTTTGTTTATCATGCCTATCTGATTCTACATCTTGATGATAGTCCCTATCCCTTTTTTGGTCTTTATTATCCCTGCCACACATTTTCCAGGCATCTATTTCTTTAGATTTTTTTGTATCTGATAGTGCATGATCTTTCTCAGATATTACAGTGCTAGTATCAACCGGATCACTTGCAACATGCAAATTTTCCCTCTCATTAAAATTGGATGATATTTTTTTACTAAGATCAATTTCCCTGTCTTTCAAATCTCTATCTTTCTGAATATCCTTTCTTTCTCTATCATAATTCTCAAGTTCTTTATCATCTCTCAACAACAACTTACTAGAAGAAGGATTAGTTAGATGCAAATTGTGGCGATCATGTCTATCCCTGCCTCTTTCTCCCCAACCTCTATATTTTTCGTCTTTCCTTTTCCTTTCCTTTTCTCTGATTTTTTCATCACCTTTCAACTCGATCTTATTCTCCCCAACTGCCTCGGATGCATCCAAGGACTCTCGCCTCTCTCTTGTTGGAATTTCCCTTGCAGATTCTAAAGGATTTAGTAAACCACTTCGAGGAGCGCGCCATGGATCTAAACCATCACCAGTGGATTCAGAATGTTGTAGAGCTTTCGGAGCCTCTTTAATCTCCTTCACATTTGAAAGGGAATTTATCAAATTATTGGTATCCTTTTCCAATTTAGAATCAGGCCTGAAATCGCCAAGAGATTTTCTGTCGGATTTTATCTCTTTACCGTCTATCTTATCTTCGGGTTTGCTAGCATTCTCCATCTCCATATTAGAGATTTGAGGATCAAATTTAGTTTCAGTATGTGTCTCCCTCTTTTCAACCTTGGTTTCTTTTGTCTCTACTTTGGAATCCCTAACATCTTTCACTCCACATGGTTCTGAGGAATGTTCTAACGATAAACGAGAAGTAGGTGGAGGAAGTGGATAAGGAATCAAAGATGATCTTTTATCAGATTCTCGAGAGTCAGTTCGTGGAATCTTGGTCATTCTACCATCTAGGTTTGGTTCGGTTGGTGGGCGGTATTCATTACTAGCAGGATTGAAAGGAATACGAATAACTCCACTAATTTCGTCGATTGGACGCTTTGCCGAGATTGGGTGTTCTTCCTCCTCGTTTGGTCTTTTAGGAGTACCAGACATGACGATTCAAATGTAATCACACAATGGTGATGGTGATGGTTTGGATTCTCCAAAAAAGATACAATCACCTTAATTCACGCCTAGAAGGAAACAAGTTTAAAATGATCGGAAATAGTAGGTATATCCGTATATCCACAATCATGAGAAAATAGAATGAATAGAAAGTTTAAAAATAATCTAAACCATCTACACCAATTTCATTAGGTAATCTGGAAATGTAAAAACATAATTCTCACAAAGTTCGAACATTTGGTTCGAACCAGACAAGTATAAAAGACGATCCATTATTCCATTTAGCAAGAAAATTAACCGATCCAATGATCAGCCTACCCAAATCTAAGCATGAAGCAAACAGTATACACAACAGAAAATTTACAAACAAGATGATGAACAAACAAAAAAGTAGGATGCATTATTTACTCACCTCCTATTTCCTAAATCCTACCCACAGAGAAATCAGTAAATATATTTTTTGGATCATCCCGAAAACGGAAACAAGAACAAAAAAAGAGATGATTTTTGCCCCCCGAAAAAAAAAAAGACTGATCGAAGACCACAAATAACTCATTCTAGAAACGATCACAAAGAAATCAACGATCGAACCACAATCATCAACTGGAAGAACCGAAGAATGGGGGCAAATACGGTGAGCATATCAATTAAAAACAACATGAATACAGATCCAAAATTCGTGCCGTGAAAGGACCCATCAGTAGATTACAATGGTGAGTATAACCGTGGGAAAGAATATTACCCGTCTTCTCCGATCCAAAACTCCAGCACTCCGACACTCCAACACTTGGAACCTCCAATAAAAATGAAGCGATTTCTTCTTCTCCAACTTCAACTTAGAGCTTTAGTACGGAAAATGTGTGTGAAGTTTGGGGATTCCATTTACTTCATTCTCCACCGTAGGATTGAAGTATAATAAAAATTAATTATTAATACAAAAAAAAAATTAGAACATATTTGCTATATGTCCTTTTATAAACGGAAAAATAATAAATTAGGCTCCAATGTAATTAGCATTATCGTCTAAACCCGCCTCAAAGAACCTGAACTTCACTCCGGCATATATCAGATTCCACAACCCTCCGACGATCGTCGCAACGCTCAAGAACATAGCGAGGATTCCGAGACCCCAATTCAAGTACCACATACCACTCCTTCTTTTAGGTTTCTTGATCAGAACCCACATGAAGCAGGGATACGCCAATGTCACCGGAAGTGCAATTCCACCCAGAAGCCCGCCGAGATCGGGGAGGAACGGAAACGCGTTCGCTATCAAAAACGTAATTCCGGCAAAAAGAGCTCGTAACGCAGTTCTAACCCACCACGGACAAGGCTCCTGCTTCTTCGCCGTGTAGACCATCTCCAAGTTATCAAACACGACCATCGCGTAGATTTGATACGTACCCATACAGCCGATGACAACCAGCAACGTAATCAGTCCCAGCACCGCCGCCGGGACTTGTTGGCCGTGGTACTTATGGAGAGCGGAAAGAATCCCGGCTCGAGGGATCAGATTGCCGTAGGACCAGTAACCCATGATTGCAGTAAGGAAAAGGCATAGGAAGATGAAAATCTTCGCAACTTTTACTCCGATCCACATCGGAACACGAGATGGAATTTTATCAGTCGACGGCAATGTTCCCTGAATCTCTAAGATGAGATTATGACCCTTGAAAGCGAAGGCGATGAGTCCCATTCCGTTGATGATACTGAGCATTCTTCCTATTGGAGTCTTCCCAGCTCCAGGATCATACGTGACTCCTTCCGGCCGTCCCTCGGCGACCGAGAAAGACCATATCAGAGTGCAGTAGATAAACGTTATCATCCCTCCGATGAACGAAATCACGGCCATGGAATGGAGATTAGGTATCTGTGCGATCAGAAACACGACACAGATGAACACCAAGTACCATTCTACACCGGTTAAATTTCGAACAGTACTGCACGAAGATCCATCACCGCAAATAATCTCGAAGAACAACTTCAAGCTATTCCCACCCAGGATTATAAGCGTCGTACATGTCCCACCGGAGAGGTACATTATCGGAAACTTCCCGGCGATGTTCGCCATCTTCGGACCAAAAGCCGTGGAGAGAAGATGAAGATATCTGCTGTGGCGAATTCCACGAAAATCATCTTCGTGTAATCTTGTAAGAATCCAAATGGTATACAACTGCCAGAAGAACATCGCCAAGAACACAAGGATCCCCCATGTCCTGTAAAATTAGAACCCAATAATTTAAATTTGTATTAAAGATTTAAACTTTACAGATATATATAAATCTTAGTGTTTAGTTCCTCACCATCCAAGAGCAGCAAAGGCGACGGGAAGCAGTAAAGTCTGGAATCCGATTCCGGCACACAACACATGTAACGAAGCGAAGAAAGCATTTCCTTTCCTCGCTTCTGTAATCGGAAGCCAGTGATCTATTCCGGTAGGTGGTTGGGTTTGGGTGTTGAAATCATCTACGTAACTTCGCAGACTGTTAATCGCATTTAGTACCGGACCAGTGCCCGTAACACTGCCGTTTGTCGACATACGAGACGAACCCAACTGTATCGTCTCCCTCCATGCCGTCGACCTACTCCTCTGTAAGTCGGGTATATGTACGAAATGTAATGTTTTGGCGATGGGGAGTGATGGTGAGTTTCTTATTTGCATCGGTGGAGCTGATATTAATGCCGGAGTCATTATCGGAGTTGGCTCCTCACCGTTCAAGTGCGATAATTTAGAGTCATCACTCTTGATCTTCATTTTTCCGGTAAGTTTCGGATGGAGTGTGTTGGTGGAGTTTAAATAAGAACCATCCATGTCCGACCAGATTGAAAACGATGACTGTCGTCTCTGCTGACCAAAAGTAACACTGTTTGAAAGAAAATACCAAATTACGACCGGAATATTCTTATTGAGTGTCGATGATGTAAGTCTGATGATGTAATCCATCTTACATCATCAAAAAACTGCTGTAAATGCGAAAATGGCAGACAGCCGGAAAATGGGAATATGGAATAATGTCGTCAATTTTGACGGCGCTGATTAGATTACAGTAGTTAAGTGGAAGAAGATGGGAAGATAAATAGAAAGGATTGAAATAAAATTTTCAAAAGAATAAGGATCTATTTGTAAAATATAATTCAGGGACATTTTAATATTATATTTGACAGTAAGACCAAATAGTAATTAAGTCAATAAAATCCTATATAACGTAATTTTCAACTTGGTTGACCAAATCATATTTGACCAAATCACATTTGACCAAACCTAGTCATTAATCGAAAATTAACCTCGTCATTAACAAATTAATTTAAATGATTCGAAACGTGTGAAGTCATTGTGTGGCTACAATGAAGCTTAATTCTAAAATCTTCAATTTTCCACCGTCGGATTGAAGTTTAATGAAAATTGATTATTATGCGATTTCATTAGATTACTTACTAATCGATTTTTACCCAATTGACTCTCAGATTCCTATTTTACCATCAATTTTATCTTCTCAATTACCAATTAAAAATTGTCAATTGGTATCAGAGCCTTAATGTCGTCAGAGTCGAACCAATCAAACTGCGCATTTCGAATCTCGGTTTAATTTATCAACTATCAAAACTTTAACTTCTTATTAGATGATATTGGGTGTTTATCGTGACATATATGGACAGAAAAAATAAAAAATACAGACAACACATTAGTAGGTCTTTTCTTAAAGTAATTTTTAAAAATGTCATTAAAAACACCAGTCTTTAATTTGATCTGGAATGTTGTAAAAAAAGTTATTATCACATTTTAAAAACATCTATGATAAAAGTATGAGAAACCAATCTTTTGAACCAAGAAAAAAAAAATTAACTTCATTTTTTATTACTTTAAAAAAAAATTATAACCATTGATTTTAACTTCTAACTTACAAAATATAAAATAACTATAAAGTAAAAGTAAAACTTATGTATAGTTCATTAAATTATGTATAGTTTTTGAAACTTATTACTTATTAGATAGATAAAAAATAAATGAAATTAGCGCAATATTTTCTAAACCAGGAGAAAAGAACAAGGGCTTAATTGTAATTTACTACCTGGACCCGATGTAATTAGCATGATCGTCTAAACCTGCATTGAAGAACCTGAACTTCAATCCGGCATAAATCAGATTCCAAAACCCTCCGACGATGATCGCGACGCTCAAAATCATAGCAAGAATTCCAAGACCCCAATTCAAGTACCACATACCACTCCTTCTTTTGGGTTTCTTGATCAAAACCCACATGAAGCAGGGATACGCCAATGTCACCGGAAGTGCAATTCCACCCAGAAGTCCGCCGAGATCGGGGAGGAACGGAAACGCATTCGCTATCAAAAACGAAGTTCCGGCAAAAATCGCACGTAATAGGATTCTAACCCACCACGGGCATGGTTTCTTCTTTTTCGCCGTATAGATCATCTCCAGATTATCAAATACAACCATCGCGTAGATTTGATACGTACCCATGCAGCCGATGACAACCAGCAACGTAATCAGTCCCAGCACCGCTGCTGGGACTTGTTGGCCGTGGTACTTATGGAGAGCGGAAAGAATCCCGGAACGAGGGATCAGATTTCCGTAAGACCAGTATCCCATGATTGCAGTAAGGAAAAGGCATAGGAAGATGAAAATCTTCGCAACTTTTACTCCGATCCACATCGGAACACGAGATGGAGTTTTATCAGTCGACGGCAATGTTCCCTGGATCTCTAAGATGAGATTATGACCCTTGAAAGCGAAAGAAATGAGTCCTATTCCGTTGATGATACTGAGCATCCTTCCTACATGAGTCCTCCCTGCTCCAGGATCATACGTGATTCCTTCCGGCCGTCCCTCGGCGACGGAGAAAACCCAAATGAGAGTGCAGTAGATAAACGTTATTGTCCCTCCAATGAAAGACATTGCCACCATGGAGTGAAGATTAGGTATCTGTGCGATCAGAAACACGGCACAGATGAACACCAAGTACCATTCAACAGCGGTTAAATTTCGAACATTGCAAGAACCATGGCCACAAACAATCTCGAAGAACAACTTCAAGCTATTTCCACCCAGGATTAAAAGCGTCGTGCATGTCCCTCCGGAGAGGTACATTATCGGGAACTTCCCGGCAATCTTCGCCATCTTCGGACCAAAAGCCGTGGAGAGAAGATGAAGATATCTGCTGTAGCGAGTTCCACGAAAATCTTGTTCGTGTAATCTTGTTAGAATCCAAATGGTATACAGCTGCCAGAAGAACATCGCCAAGAACACAAGGATCCCCCATGTCCTGTAAAATTAGAACCCAATAATTTAAATTTGTATTAAAGATTTAAACTTTACAGATATATATAAATCTTAGTGTTTAGTTCCTCACCATCCAAGAGCAGCAAAGGCTACGGGAAGCAGTAAAGTCTGGAATCCGATTCCGGCGCACAACACATGAAACGAAGCGAAAAAGGCATTTCCTTTCCTCGCTTCTGTAATTGGAAGCCAGTGATCGGTTCCGGTAGGTGGTTGGGTTTGGATGTTGAAATCATCTACGTAACTTCGCAGACTGTTAATCGCGTTTAGTACCGGAGCAGTACTCAAAACGCTGCCGTTTCTCGACATACGAGACGAACCCAATTGTATCGTCTTCCCCATCGCCGTCCTACTCCTCGGCAACTCGGGCATTTGTAGGAAATGCGATGTTCTTGCGATGGGGAGTGACGGCGAGCTACTTATTTGCTTCTTTTGAGCTGGTTCCACCGCCGGAGTCGGCTCACTATCACGGATCAGTACTTTAGAGTTATTCTCTTCAAGTCCCATTTTTCCGGTATGTTTCTGACAGAATGTGTGGTTCGAGTTTAAATAAGAAGAATGAAGATGTAGGCTGAAGCAAATTTGAAGATCTCATAGTCAGATTTGCTTGAACAATATCGCCATCGATGTTGACCAAAAACCCTAGTACTCTAGTACCGTTTTTGATACTACTCTAATAATGCAGATACTACTTACTCTATATCAGAAATATATAATATATCATCGGATAAATCTAAGTGAAAATGTACAAATAAGATTGAACCTTGTTCAAGATATTTCTCCCGACTATTGTGGAAATACCATTGACGGACTCATATAGCCTGCCGGCGGTCGGGAGGGAGCCGTCAGAATTACACTGTTTTTTTGTAATGCTTGGAACTCAAAAACTTTAATAATTCATGAAACCAATGAGTCAATCTTACTTTGTTAATATCACTGTATATAGTATGTTGATGACATATCTATGCTAATGTAATTACGTCATCAAAAATATTCATAAAATGTTCGGTAATTTTGTCGCTTCATCGACCATGACTGGCCGGCCCACCAACCAAATAATGCAGCTTCATGAAAGAGGGATTCGGTCTTCTTAGGGATTTCCTAAAGGCGACAGGAGGATATTACGAATCTGAAAGTCATCTCAATTAACTTACCATGTTGTAGACTATCCTGGTCATTCCTGACAATTCTATCATGGAGGTTATGGAAAAAAAGAAGTTACAGAGTTAAAAAGAATGTGAAGACGTGACGAATCTGATCTTCAAACAGAATCTGTAAATACTTCACACGACGTTGAGAGACTGTGTTCATCGAGTAACAAACAATAGAAAATAAACAACAAGTAAAATAAGAATTAACTGATACCATGTCTTCCTAATGGGATTGGCGAGAGTCTCGACCATGACACACCCTATCGTATGATAACAGAGAATGATGATGACACACCTATTACGGAACAAGTTTATTCACAAGCAAGTTAAACTAGATTAATTATTTATTATTTGGATATCTATAAAAAATATATTTTTTTAACTGTTTGTAAATTTTTATTTTCAATTAATACAATATACAGAATACCATGTGTTGAATTTTGTCCTTTTTATATATTTTTAAGGCAATATTGTCTATTTTGATGGATTGAAACGCATTTTTCAAAATATTAAGGATTTCTTGCAAATAATCCTTTGACAGTTAGATAGTAGTCAAACTCAAATTATATGATTAAAATCTCCTGGAAAGTAATTCTCTACTCGGTTGGCAAAATCAAATTCAAGTTTGATCTGGATATTTTTCAGTCAATATAAAATTAAGTAATCAAACTGGAATAAACTATGTATTATTTCAATCAATATGTTTTTCTTGTTCTCTTTGAAGATAGACTCTATCAACAATCAATAGACAGACAAAATAACTAACTAACGAACGAACTAACTTAAACGCCGCAATTTCAAGGATTCGAAACGTGCAGTCAGTTTCTCGTAATCTGGAAGTTTGGGATGGACTCTAGAATTTGAGCCATGTTCAACCACATTCAGATCATCAGTAGTGTTTCTATCTTCATCCGAAGCAGTGAAATCGTTATGTGACTGCAGTGGAGGTCGACTCTCGAAATCTTCAAACTCAAAACCACCACCACCACCTTCATTGCCGTAACAACCAGATGATTCAAATCCATCAGACTTGTCAAAACTTATAACAGAATCAACGTTCCCAAGGTTTTCATTGTTTTCATTGTTTTTTTTCCGACGATCTACGCGCACTTCTTCTGCAGCCGGCGGCAGAGGAGGTTTATAAGAATCTCCATCACTAGAAACGTCGGTAAAATTTCTATTGGGGAGTGTGGATGTCACAGAGTGATTGCTAGAATTTGAATTCACGGAAGACGATCTCTGTTGTTGTTGCTTCTCTTGAGTACCAACAAAGCCAGTGAAATGTTGAGTCGCAGACGACGTCTGGTTGTTCAAAAATTGAGCTGCAGTATGAGCAATCTCTACTGCTTTCTCAGCCAACTCCATGGCTGCTTTGGCCGTGATCACGGCGTTATTATTCGGAATTTTTGTACTGCAAAACCCCAAAATTCAAAAATTTGGTAATTAAAAAAACTCAGCAATATTAATCAGATGGAATAAAATCTAACCTCTTCCACTCAGGTTGCATAGGCACAGTGGTTGAAAGCATCACAGGCATGGTAGCAGTGGAGGAAGGCATCACAGGCATTGTGGCAGTGGTGGATGCCAACACAGGTTTTGTGGGAGTGGTGGTCGAATTACCGAATGACCTTGGTCCATCCTACATAAAAGATGAAATGTTAAAATATTTTAATGGCAGATAGAACATGAATTTACGAGAGAAGAAAATATGGTCAAACCAGGAGTTCTGCCGATGGCTTCAATAGCTCATGCTCAGTATCGGTGACATCCCAATCTACTTGATATTCCTTTGCTATTTCTTTTAAAATCTTCAATTTCACCTCACCAGTTGGTGTTCTGGCTGATAACTTCTCAATGAGCTTCATTAAGGAAAAGAACAACAATGGCAATACTATTAACAAAAAATTAGGAATCTCACATTAAATAAACTGACTGAATTTTCTTCTAACCGTGCGATTAACAGAAGAATTAGGACGGAGGTCAATGGCAGCAGAAACAAAATCTTTCCCATATTTCTTTTCAAAATTGTCTCGTATTCTCAAAAGTTCTGGAATTTCTGAGCATCTTGGAGACGCAAATATAAGACTGGATATTCCTTCTTTGAGATCTGCAGGGCAATCCCTTTGTTTAGTAAGTATTGAAAGGCGTGTTACCAGTAATTCACAGAAGAGCTCAATAATATCATTTGCTTGCAGTGTTTTTTCTTCTCTTATCACATGCTCAACCTACAGAGAAATAATAATCCACGGCACCAAAGACACCATTTAATAATTTAGAAGGTGGTGAAATAATGTCATGCTACAATTAAAATACAACTCAATTAAATCCAAGGCAGTGAAATAGATCTGTATATAGAGATTGGTTTTAAATACCAGAGATGTTAGATTATAATATAAAATAGGAAATAAAGAATATATGGGTTACTTGTCTCTGCAATCCAACATTATCAGAATTAACAATCAGAGAGTGTGGAAGGATATATACCAGATCACGCTCAATGAATCATCAGGTAAATTCATATATAAGATGGAAAATCTTTGCCACCAAATGTTTAAAAGACAAGAATCTCATCTATGTATAAGCATAGAATTATTTAACCTAAAAAGGATTATAAAAAGCAGGTAAAAGGAAAGATAGACATGCATTTTTTATCAATTATTAATTGACAGTCCCTAACCAACTCAATTATGGAAGGAATAGCGTGTTAATTTTTGAAAATCCAACTAAAGCTCTCTAAATATGCAAATCTTCGATCAAACTTTTGAAAATTGCAGAAATCTCTACAACACAAGAATAATGTGTTTGCCTATAGTTGAAGATTGATGATCTTTAGGGTTTCAGGGTTTAACGTCCTTAAAATCTTCGATCAACCTTTTGAAAATTACAGAAATCTCGACAACACGAGAATAATATTTTTGCCTATAGTAGAAGATAGATGATTTAGGATTTCAGTGTTTAAGCTCTCTAAAATCGAAACATTTTAATCAAACTTTAGAAAATTGCAGAAATCTCTACAACACAAGAATAATATGTTTGCCTATGACAGAAGATTGATGATCTTTAGGGTTTCAGGGTTTAAGCTCCCTAAAATCTAAAATCTTCAATCAAACTTTTGAAAATTACAGAAATCTCTACAACACAAGAATAATGTGTTTGCCTATGACAGAAGATTGATGGTTTTTAGGGTTTCAAGGTTTAAGCTCCCTAAAACCTAAAATCTTCTATCAAATTTTAGAAAATTACAGAAATCTCTACAACACAAGAATAATGTGTTTTCCTATAGTAGAAGATCCATTCGATAATCTTTAGGACTTCAGATGTTGGACAGTTGGAAAAGAGATTGATCTTTCATTCTTTCTTACTTTCTAGAAGAAATTCAAAATTTCAATATAAAAATCTGCATTCCTAACTCCATATTATAACATTCAGATGGTGTAAATATGAGTATTTAGGATTTTAAAACCCTAATTGTAAACCCTAAGAAATAGGAATAATAGATCCAAATGGCGAGCACTAACAAGCCATTAAACCTAAAAACAGAAACATTAATTAGAAAATACAATACAGATGGGGACGATCTAAAAATCATCAATCAAGAATCCAAAAAATTAAAATCCCAGGAAAAAAAGAAAGAAATATACACATAACACATTACACACCCTTATCCTTGCAGTGGTCTCCTGTCCGGATTTGAGAAGTGCAGCAATATCACGACGCATCATCCGGATCTGAGCCTCTCTCCGATTCCTCAAGAGCTTTATCCTCGCAGTCGTCAATTTTAGTTCCGTCTTGCTGAAAAGAAGAAGAAAACGATCATATATAAATAAGAAGTGAAGAGCGTGCGAGAGAGGTAATATAGTAATACCATTTGGATGATTTAAAGCCTGTTCCGAGAAGAACCGCCAATCCCGCATTGATCTTTTTCTTGAACAAACCTGAAGCGGCAGTTCCAGCACCACCATCGTTCAACGACATCATCACCAAACTACTGAACGAGGGAGGAGTGGTGGATCTGAGGTTTTGTGATTTGTGAATATTCAGATTTGCAACGGTAACCTTATTATTTCAATTTTTCCACCCGTTGGGGTTGTGGATTCGTGTTATTGTGTAATTTTCGAAATTTACCCAATTGGATGGAAATTGATAGAATATATTATAGGGTCAGTTTATAGGGAGAACCATAAAAATGAAAACTATATGAGAACTTTGCATCTTGATCCTTACATCATTTAGGGTGAAGATTTTTATGTAGACATTTCAACGATCGTGATCTGATTCTCACATATCCGGTTCTCACTAAAATCGTTCTCATATATTATATATACGTCATTAAATCGTATTTATTAATATTTAATTCAATGGTTAAAATAATATACTGCACATAGGGTGTCAAACGAGCCGAGTTTTTGTTTATAAAGTCAGGTTCGAACTCGGCTCGTTAAGAAATTATCCAGACTCAACTCGTTAAAGCATTGTCCGGACTCGAACTTGAAATTTAATTTACAATTCTGCAAATTAAAAAAAAAAATTATATCTATATTTATTTGATTTAGGTTTTTATTTATGTTTTCTTATAATTTATTCAATAGTCTTTGTCAATTAATATTAATATTTTATTTAATTATTAAAAAGCCTTTAACAAAGTTAACGAGTCGAACTTTATTTGACACTTTAACTGCACAAAACACTAACACATGTACAACACAAAATAATGTACTGTAAAAGAACTAAGACACTAAGAAATAAAACTCTCTCAGATTTTTCTTTTCATAAATTTTCAGATAAAAAAAAATGAAGATCCCAAGATATTTGACCTTTACAATGGGTTGAATTCAAATGATAATAACTAGGGATGGATGGGACGAAGTGATCGATGATAATTAGGGTTGGACCTGATGGTCCTGATCAATAAATAGCCTCCTTTTCTTACCTTGATATCATCGTCATTCTGACTTGTTTCTTGATTCTTGGTCCGTCGGTTCTTTCAACAGAACAAACCCTTATCATAATTCATAACATTTTATTGCAATTTTTAAATTTGCAATACGTCTATGGACCATCAACCCATAAATTATTTCATGTGATCTATGGGTTAGTTGGTCGGTTGGTTGTTCGTTTTTTTTTAAGTTTGAAAACATGTGTCAATTTATTGATTTCAAACCTAAATTCTTACAAACTCTTCCCCTTGGAAGCTATTATGGAATGCTATTGATAGTTATTAAAGACATCAGTTTCTCTTTTGATTCAGTGTATTACAAAAATAGCTGTCGTCACCCTTTGAAAACATCTATGATGGAAGTATGATAGACTAATCTTCTGAGACAGCGTATCTAGTTACTATATAACTAGATTACATAGCTAATGAGAGAGAGTCAATGAGCTTTTTGCTCATTTTTTTTACTTCTGTTTTATTTATATACTCTATTTTTGTAAATTGGACATTAGTTTTATTTTTTAATGAAATTTAATTGTTTCAAAAAAAAAATCTTGATTGGTTCAATGTGTGGTCTTTTTCATCATTTTTTCTTGATTTTATGACGTCTAGTGTTATTACAATTACTGAATTTAAATGAGATTCAGATTTGTTATCACATTGATTCTGAAACCTGATTAATTAAATTAAAGTGATATATAAGTGGCAAGTATGAGGCTTCACAATCTCACATGACATCTTTCTTTTCTTGCTTTCTTTCTGACAAACATAGTAAGTTTTTACAAACCAAAAGTCTCTACCTGCTTTGCTGCTCCTGTGTTTTATTATTATTCTGCACATCATTTGTCATTTGAGTAATCAAATTAACTTACCTTTGCTGCTTTGGATTTGCATTTGGTTTACTGAACTGCAATAAATGTCATTTAAACTCATGTCATCACTCTTATGACCACATACACTATTTAAATACAACCCATCAAAAAGAAGAGTTTTAAAATTATTAATTTATGACCACAGCTGCACAAGGTAGAAAGTGGTGGAGATGTGTTTTCTTGGAATTATAAAAAGATAAAACACAACAACAACATTAAGACAGAGAAGGTGTGGAAATTTTCCATTTTTTTATAAACAATCTAAAATGAAACCCTGTCAAAAACCTCTATTTCGAAAGAAATACTGATGATACATGACTGTATACCTGTCATTTTTATCAACAGAAATTAAGGTTTCGTTCGTTTTATGTTGGACCTCCGAAAAGTTTCCACAGAAGCAGAACCAAAGGTTTTCGTTAAGATCCAAATCAACCCCTAAATCGTCGATTGAGTCAGGCAAATCGTCGATTTTGGGAGAAGGTTGTCGGAGTCTGCTAACTTGACGATTTCTCTTTTAACTCGTCGATTGGGTCAGGCAAATCGTCGATTCTGGGAGAAGGTCGTCGGAGTCTGCTAACTTGACGATTTTTCCTTCAATTCGTCGATTTCTCCTTCAACTCGTCGATTTTATCCTGAATCGTCGATTCTGAAACGTTATTTGCGTGCAGTTTGACCGATTTAATAGCCCAAGTGCAATCTCCGCTGCAAATGTCGCCCTCCACATTTGCGACCACATCTAAGAGACATTCAGGGCGACATTTAAGAAATACTCAGAGCACATCTAAGACATCTAAGAGACATTCAGAGCTTTAGGGTTTATAAAAAGAGACATTCATAGCACATCTAAGACATCAGTTCTATACATTTCAGAGCGACATTTACGAAATACTCAAATCGTCGATCATTCTCTGAAAATTTGACATAGAGCGAATTTTGTAGAATCCAAAACTTTCGACACAATAAGACGATCGCACCATCGCGATTCGCGAATGTTGATGAGTGATTAAGAGAGATATCTTATAAACTATCTTAAAATGTTATGTAATGAGATTATAAAGATTTATCTTTTAGAAATTGACCATAAGAGGTCCACTACCGCCACAACCACCACACTCGGACGACCTGTTTCTCTTTTTTCACCGTCACAAACCGCCATTAGATCTTTCTAGTTTCAAGTTTCTCCACCACCACAGACAAAACAAACAAATGAAGGGCATAAAGAAAAAGGTACGAGATTCTCCACTGCTCCACTACACACGATCCCTCTAAAACCCAACACCACAACCGACTGGTTCGATTCAAACCCCATGAGGCCACGACGTCCGGCGTGATCAAATGGGCTGTGCTGAATCAAAGCTCGATGATCTCCAAGCAGTCGCGCTTTGCCGGGCAAGGTCGCAGTGCCTTGCCGATGCAATCCTCCACCGACAAGCTTTTGCTAATGCACAAGCTACATACGTCTACTCTCTTCGCACTGTTGCCGTTTCGCTCGATCGATTCTTCCACATTCCTCAAACTGATTTGTCCTTCTGTTCTTCGTCGTCTTCCTCTCCCGTTCTCACTCTCCCCCAATCTGTCTGGAGAAAAAATGTTGCTGGTGGTGGTGGTGGTGATGGTGGGGGGTTTGAATTTGACACCTCATTTCGTTCGTTTAACAATTCCACCGGTCATATCCGATTCTACGATGATGATGAAGACGACGAGGATGATTACGGCGTTGTGATTTCTAGAGCGAATCGGTTCGACTATGCTCGTAGGGATGGGACTCCTTCGTCCACCGCTGTAACTCGCCAACAGAGACCTTCTACTCCAGATGTGCTTCCGATCCATGTCGGTGTGTTCGATGGATATGGAAACAAAACTCAATCTCGTCGTCCATCTCCGGCTTCCAGTTTTCACCACTACGGCTACGGTCAGTTCGGTGGCAGTGGATTCTCTTACCAAAACACCAGCAATAGGTACAATTTTGATTATTGCTATCATAACCCGACTTCTTACGACGCAAATGGCGGAGGTGGCTATTTTGGATCGACGACGGCAATGTATTCACCATCACCTTCTTCTTCAAGTCGATTCCGGCCACCTCCGTCGCCTCCTAAACCTTCCTCCTCCGCTTGGGATTTCCTCAATCCATTCGAGTCATATCCTGTTTACAATCGGATATACACACCGAGTTGGAGCTCAAAGGAGGTGAGAGACATGGAAGGCATCCCTGACCTCGAGCCGGTGGATGATGATATCGTCGTTAAGGAGATGTACAGAGATAGAGACTTCAAGTTACCGTCTAATGCCACTTCACTTTCTCCCGCCATGTGGTCTTCTTCCGGAAAACAGAAAGAGATAACGGTCGAAGAAGAGAGGGACACCGGAGAAGTGGTGGAGGTGAGAGAGGAAGAGAATAATAAACATCAAATTGTTCCCGGAACGAGATCTGTTTCAGACACAATGCATGAGATCAGGATCTTGTTCGATAGAGCATCCATGTCCGGCAAGGAAGTTTCGAAGATCCTCGGTTCTGGAAAATTCACCCGAAAAAAGGAAGTTCAATCGAAGTCCATCTCCATGAATTCCGAAGATCATTCGCTTTGCTCCAGCTCTGGTTATTTCGACCTTGGCAAGCCACCCACCACTCATAATCATTCCTCGACATTACAGAAACTCCATGTTTGGGAGAAGAAACTCCACGAGGAAGTCAGAGTATGCTTCTTCTTCAGTTCTCGTCATCTGAGTTTTATCTGAAATAATTAATTCGTTTCTGACGGGATGTTTCAATTGCAGGCAGAGGAGAAACTACGATTACTCCATGAAAAGAAATGCAAGCTTTTGAAGAGATTAGCCGATCACGGCGGAATTGGCAATGACAATGACGCTGTAAAAATAGAATCCATCAGAGCTTCGATCGGAAAGTTATCCACCAAAATCAGAATTGCGATCAAGTTCATCGATTCCATATCAAACAAACTCAACAGATTGCGAGACGAAGAGTTTTGGCCCCAGATCATTGACCTAATTCGAGGGTATGTTCGTATTTTGATCAACCAAATATACATATATTTCGAGGGTGTATTTATAATTATCACGTGATTCGGGCGCAGATTGAGTGAAATGTGGCGAATCATGAGCGAGTGTCACCGGCGTCAATGGCAAGCCATTTCAGAAGCAAGGAACATGGACGTGATTGTATCGGAGAACACCGGAAGACTGAACGACTGGCATATGAACGTGACCGAGGAGTTATTACTCGAACTGCTTGATCTGGTTGCCAAATTCTCGAATTGGATCGAAACTCAGAAGAATTACTCGAATTCGTTGAATGGATGGCTTAAAAAATGCCTCTGTGATGAGGAAGAAGCACTTCACTCACCGCCTCCACCTCCAGTGTTCGCTGCCTGCAAATACTGGTCGGAATTGAACCAAGGGTTATCGGAAGAGGAGGTTGTAGACGCAATGCAGGGGTTTACGACGAGTGTGCTGCAGGTATGGCGGCAGCATTATTACGAGAGACGTCAAATTGTAGCGGATGAAGACAAAGAGACGACCAGTATGGTGAAAGGCTTGGAAAAACGTGATAGGATGATACAGAAAGCTGTAAACACCGTGAACAAGAGATTCTCCTCCGGCAGTGAGAACGATGATAGATTTTTTTCCTCCTCCTCCTACGACGTTCTCCGACTCAGTCATGTAAGCAAACCGAACAATCTCAAACTGGGTCTAAAACGCGTATGCCAGGCGATGGAGAGATTTACGGTCCGGGCGTTGAAAGGATATGAGAAACTACACGTTCTCTGCGATGCC
Organism: Zostera marina; assembly: GCA_001185155.1. NCBI lineage: Eukaryota > Viridiplantae > Streptophyta > Magnoliopsida > Alismatales > Zosteraceae > Zostera > Zostera marina. The sequence goes on along the minus strand of LFYR01001173.1, from coordinate 425,873 downwards.
GGCGGCGGTGGAAGTGGTGATCGGAATAAGTTTTAAGTTTTTTTTTTGTAAAGTTCTGCCATAGATTTAGATCGATTTTACTGATAGTGATAGTTTTTTTTGTTAGCAGATCCATCCTGGTTTTCTTCGTTAATTTTTCGAGCGTTGTCATTTTATAAAATAATCATGTAAATCACCCTCTAATTTCCAGAGATTACATTCCTACCCTTATATATTTTATCTACGAGCCGTTGCCAGTTTGCCACTAACCCAAAACCTAGCTAGCTATAAATTCCAAACTTCATCTGAGATTTAACTCACTTCGTTTACTGCGCTTCCGCTGCTCCATCTCCATTCAAGCGTCGAAGATCATCCTCCGGCCAGAACACTAGGAATCATCTTCTCGCCTCGTCTGCGGAAGCATAAGCTTCTTCTCGGATCTTAAACTACAAGTCAGTAACGGCATTGGTAATTCCGTGTTTATTGTTATATCTGTTATAATGACTCCTCCTTCTCAAATGATCTCTGATTCTTGATCTTCTTTCTTCTCCTTCTCTCCGGCGATTTTCCTCCCTTCTGTTTTCCGTTGCTCATGATCGCTTGAGCTAGTCGAGGACTCCAGGTGCTGGTTTGGGTCTTGTCTTTATAGACTCATTCTGTTATACTTTCGCTATCTTGATTCATTTGTTGGGCATAAATCATCCCCCCTGAATCCTCTCTGTTTGACTGTTTCTATTCGCACTGTTTTTTACTGTTCTCTGATTGCTTGACAGCCGTACAGCTTAGGTCGTCTCCAAATTAGGTGATTATATTTTTGTACACGACTGGTATTTATTTATTTTATCAATACTTAGTGTGTGTGTTTCTTTTTTAATTTCCGTATGATATAAAATCCAAATCTGAATATTGTGATTTTTTTGAAGATTTCAGGTTTAAATCTGTTAGTCTGTTAATGTGAAGTTTTCTGAAATCTAATTTTTTTTACCAAAAATGACTATCTAGATTTCCTTGATTCTATTATCTGAATTAAATTGGTTGTTAAAATTGAAATTGATTTGATTGTGCTAAAAGTAAAATTTGAATATTGGAATTTGGGTATATTGAAGGTAAAGCAAACAACTTGGAACAGAGGAATATATTTGATAACTTGAACTCAGATGATAATTTTTCTTTTTTTAGGCTTTTTCTACATTGCTATAAGAGATTGTGATTGCTTAAAATTCCTTGATAATTATATATGTGCTATTATCTGATTGTATAATTGTTTGAAATTGAAATTGTATGTGTGCTATTGTGAAATTGAAATTAAATTAGTCATTAAATATGGTTGTGTGCTTTTAGGTATTTGAATATAATGGATAAAATCTCTCTGTCACCTCAGATCATCAGATGTCCTAGAGTCCAAATCATATTTTTCTAAGCATGGTCCCAGACATATCATATTTATTTCCAGCAAAATCAGACATTCTTAACATTCTTTTCTAAGTTGTTTTGATCTGTTTCCCTTCCTGCCAAAATATAGTTAATTCATAGTGCATCATTTCTAATATATCTACATAACACAAGCACATTTAAAAGTTTTTCATATCATTCAGAATCAGATCAGTCTTAGAATCACTAAGACTATTAATAGATCTCATCCCATCATTGTTATCATCTGGAATCCTTCCATTCCATCATCCATCATTCCACTATTCCAATGCATCACAGCATGTTGCCTTTCATCAAGCATGTCTCTAACATCTATTACCAATAAATTCCACTATAATACTAATTTCTTTTCTTCTTCAGGATCTTCAGAATATGTCGACCAACTTATCTTCAAATGACCCATACAACATATCAACAGAAAATCCGAACTCCCAGTTAATCCCATTCAAGATGGATGGGAACAATTTTCGCCAATGGAGTAAACGATTTAAAATGGCAGTCACTGCTAGGGGAAAGTTGGATTTCCTCACTGGAGAAGAAGTAGAACCAGATAAAGAAAAGAAACCAAAGGAACACAAACAATGGAGGTCATGCAATGCCATGGTGCAATCTTGGATCCTTAATGGGTTAACACCTGAATTGTCTGAAGCGTTTCTCTACTCAGACAATGCACATGCCCTATGGACAGAATTACTAGAGAGCTTCAACACACCATATAACTTTCTCCGGTATGAACTCTTTTACAACCTCTCAAATTGCGTACAAGGACAAGACTCTATTGGTGCATACTATACAAAATTCTTGAATCATTGGAATGCTAATGAAGGTTGCAAAGAAACGACCGTTTGCACAGATTGCCAGAAAACTACCTTGTGCACAGATTGTCTCAAATGGAAAGAAGAAGAAAAGCTCATGAAATTCCTAATAGGCGTAAATGAGAGTTTTGAGTCTGTCATAACTCAGATTCTCCTAATGGATCCCTTACCATCTACTAATAATGCATACTTTCTCTTAAGGTTTGCCTCTATGTTTGGCAAATCTCTATGATGACTAAAGAAAGACGTTTCTGCTGATATCTTAGGCGAATCTACCAATGATATAATCTACTTTGTTACCAGAGATTATTTGGGCAATCAAACTCTTGAATTTCTTCTTTACATGATCATTCTTGTAATGAATGTTATAAACCTTTTTCTTTACTGGAAATCTGTTGTGTATCTTCAGCACTAGCAAATGAAATCTATTTTGCTTACTAATTTTGAAATCAGGTTTGCTATCATTGATATTGGATAATCTTTATTAGTGATTGGGATGCCAATATAATCTTTTGATATTCCTAATTTCAGGAACAGGGTAACATGAATATATGTTGTGATTGCTGATAGAACATTCAAAATTTGGAAGATGAAACACATCCAAGGGTTTAATTTATTGGTCAAAATCTAAATTTTGTGTGCAATTTAAATTTAAGAATTATATGAATTATGATGTTTTTTTATTTGTCTGATGATATGTCATGTCACATTTGTTAATTTGTTTGCCTACTTTAGTCAGTTTTGACTGGTCATGGTTTTTGATTGCGTTTCTCGATCTGAATCACTGTCTCTCATGCAACTGGATCTATCACATCAACAGTTCCATTCCATAACTCCGCCACACTGCTCCTGACTTTCTGGTCGAGCAACTTGCCTGCGCGCTCACCGCCGGCGGATGATCCCAGTAATGCTACCCATCCATTCTCAGATTCTCAGAACAACTGTACTACACTGCACCCAACATGTGCTAGCATGAAAACGATTATGGAAAGATGGACAGATAATGGGCGATTATATATATTACATGTCGTCTCTTTAAAATTAATCAGCCATGGTCTGTGATTTTTTATTCATTGTTTAATTGTTGGTAGACAAGGAGGCAATTTTAAGATTTATAATCAGTTTAATTAAATAGATTATAGATATACATAGCGTAATTACAAATCAGGAAGCATGGTATCAGAGATTTTGTCTCCTCAATGTCTCATCGTCCTTCTGAAACCCTTATAAAAACCAGCGACTTACTTATCCAGTTATCCACATCTCATCATCAGAATGGCTGCCTCTTCCTCCTCCACTACAGTGCCTTCTAGGTCAACTAGCTTGCCCACACGATCCCATCCTTTTCCGGCATCGATTGAAGAAGAGCTGACCAAGCTGAAAGCTTGGGTTTCTTCACCACTTCCCATGCCGACAGAATCTATTATCAGTGTTGGCATTCAGGGTCTTGTCAACTTACACCACTCCATAGACGACCTTCTTCTACTACCTCGAATCCAGAAAGCCATCACCGTGCATCTTCGTGGGGATAAGTATATCGAAGAGCTCCTCGACGGATATGTGAAGCTCCTCGACGTCTGTAACGCCATGAAAGACACAATCTCCTCCGTCAAAGACTATACCAGAGCTGCTCGTTCCGCGTTGATTCGTCGAGGAACTACAGGTTCCGATCATCATCGATATCTTTATCCTCGAAAGATCGGGAAGAATGATGAGACGAGCAAGTGTTTGAAAGAATTGAACCATAGCAGCAGCAGTAGTAGTAGTAGTGAGCTTCTTTGTAAGAATAACGTCGATGAGATGGATGTATCGATGATGTTGGTGAAACTATTGAAAGACGTGAGACTCGTCTCTGTCTCCGTCTTCCGATCCATTTTCTCCTTCCTTACGGCGTCGGATGTTTCTAGACGCGGCGGGAGATGGTCGACTGTTTCGAAAGCTTTGGGAAGAAGAATCAAAGGAAGAAACAGTGACGATCGTTTGGTGGAATTTGAAGAGAACGTCGATGGCTCCATGGCTTGTGTGGAAAAGATTCTTTCTTCCGACAAAGATTTAAAGATTGATGACGTGGCAATTGTTCAGAGAAGATTAGAGTGTTTGGAAAAATCCATCCACGGCGTCGACGATGGAGTTGACTCCATCTACAGAAGATTGATTCAGAATAGAGTCAATATTCTTAATATTCTTAGTTTCTGTAATTAATAATAATTAATTAACTTACAAAAACTAAATTATGCATTCTCCAATCTTCACCTTACAATTTTAATCGTAAGGTGGAAATATATCATTTATCACCGGAGTGAAAAATATAACATTATAACGAGACTCGAATTATGAATTCTCATAAACTTCAATAGCATCACAAATTGTCCGATTTGGCGACTTAATTGGACCTGTCCCAGAATATAGTTAGTAAGAAGATCAGGATGGGGCGAAAAGATCAGTATTAGACTCAGATCTGACTTGTTCAAGTTATAGGATTAGTTATTGAGCTTGGAGGTTGATAAATACGTACCGAAATATCTCACCAACACTCGTGGTGATGCGAGCAGTCGTTTTCTTGTATCGGAGGCTCTGAAATCCACAAAAACCGTTTTACGTTAAGTCTTCAGAAAAGAATCGACGATTTGAACGTCGCTCTGAAAAATGTGAAACTCATGTCTTAGATGTGCTATGTGGGTCTCCTTTTATAGAGCTTCGAGAGACGACATCTGCGACGGAGATCGTGCCTGGACCATTAAAATGACAGACTGGATGCAAGTAACGTCCCAAAATCGACGAGTTGAGAAAGAAATCGCCAAGTTGTCAGGTCTTCGACGACCTTCTCCCAAAATCGACGATTTACCTGATTCAATCGACGATTTGGGGGTTGACTTGAATCTCGACGCAGAACTTTGGTTATGCTTTCGTGAAAGCCTTTCGAGAGTCCGATATAAAGTAAACGGAACCCTAATTTATGTTGATGATAATAACAGATGTACAGTCTTGTATCACCAAAGGTAAAGTCGAATCCAATGCTCACCTGCCCTTACCTGATGATACCCCTGACTCAACATGCCTGGGATATTAGGACTGACTCGACTCCAAGCGTGACACTTGAGGGACCTTTGGCTACCTATATGAACCAATATACATTATTTATTTTCGGAGGATACCTCTCCACAAATATAGAACTGTCAACTTCCGAATGATATATCAGAGTCAAATAATATATCATCGGGTAAATTTAAGTGAAAATATTTAAAGTAAGATTCGAATCCTGAACCTCAAAAACCTTAATAGTTTCTGAAACTAATGAGTCAACCTTACATTAAAGACAGAGAGAAAACTACTAATTGAGAGTAAGTCATGACAGAAGATTTTTATTGGTGGGCTTTTTTTGTTGAAAGCCTGACCCAAGAGTTTTTTATTGGTGGGCCTTTGTGAATCTAAATGGTTGTCGAAAGCCTGACCCACCATTTACCATCCAAAATCGAATTAACAAACAGACAAATAAAAAAATAGCAGACAGGGAAGGTCGGGTACTCTGGTTCGATTCCCTTGCCTTGAAAATAGAAACATGACAACATGACATCTAGTAATCGCCGGTCGGTTTGTTCAGATTTCGACGAACCAATCTGATCAAACGTACGATTAAAAAACAACAATTTATTATTGGGCTCCATAATTTCGTACCATGATTTCGTGATAGTTATTCGATTTCTATCTATTTTGGAAATGTCTAACTTGTCCTCATCGAGTTGAATTATTTACGTGGTTAAATAAATCATATCCATCCCAAATCCCAATACGTGGTTGGATGAGCACTTGGATGGTTAGTCAATGGTTTGGAAAAATATTCGATTTAATTAATTGGGTTAGCACACTTGATGCTGACCTGTCCGATTTTGTTCCACGTATTATACATTCCACTTCCACACCCACTACTCAAGTTTCAAATACATAACGAAACGTACCGTATTTTCATCGTAACGGTCTCGGATTACGATTAATGGCGAACTCATCGGCGTTGAAGGCGGTGGTCAGAGTGAGTCGGGTGGTGGATGCGGCAAACACCGTCTCCATATGTTGCGCGGCGATGCTGGTGATGCTCATCTTGCTCAGTCCTCTGATGGAATCTTGTCTTCTAAGCAGGAAGGGGAATAATCGGCGCCGCGCGTGTGATGAGATCTACATGGTTCGTGAGGGAGAGACTCTGAACAGCATTAGCGACAAGTGTAACGATCCCTACATCATCGAGCACATACAAGATCCAGATGATGTCTTCCCTGGACTCGTCGTTTGGATAATCCCGGCAAAATCAACCTAGCTCGATCGATCTGCTTCTTCTTGTAAAATAGATACAGGAATGAACAGACACGTTCTTCTGCTGTTATTTTATTTATACATGAGGAGAACATTTCATTACACCATTAATTGTAAATATTTGTACAACACACAACAAGAAGCAGATCCTTGAATATAGAGGCAATGACCTCAACTATACATTATGTATGTGAAATTACGTGGTTACATTATTTTTTAAATGATTTACAGGTCAAACCTGAAGAAACCATACTACACTGTGATAACATGACAACAATCCATATTGTCTCTAATCCTGTGTTTCATGAACACACCAAACACATTGAAATTGATTGTCACTTGGTACGTGATCACTTAACTATTCAAATTAAAACATGTATCATCCACTTTACAGATGGCTGACATGCATTCTCATTAAATACCTTGTTGTAAATACCTTTTATTTATAATACAAAAATCGGGACTTTCGTTATTAAAAAAACAAGGCTCTACGCCCACGAGCTTAATTAGCCACTGATTTCAAAAGTCGTGGTTAATTGTTCAATAATAGCCACGACTTTTTTATTCATTGTTAAGACCGTGATTATTTTGAAAATTTAATCACGAATTCTACTATTCGTAACTAATTTAGGGTTAAAATTCTCGAAAAAAAATCCCTCCATTGTTTCACTAATATTTAGCCACGGAAAATCAATTCTGTGTCTGAAAAACAGTAACCACCAGACTTACATCCACGACCATTCCCGTGGTTTTTTTTTTATAGTGTTATTTGGTATTAAATAAACAAAGAGTTTTTACAACATGAAAGTAAAATTAAAACAAAGAATTTTTATAGCATATAAACAATAAAATCAAACTAAATGAAAATAAAGATCTAATTAACTTCCCTGAGCATCGTTACCACTAGCAAGCAACATGTGAGTATCCCATAACGCGATACTTTGCTGCTCTTTATTGGTTCGATGTTTTTTTTTGTATATTTCTTTCCGAAGGTTGAATTGATTTAGCTATGGATTTGATCAAATAGTCACGGATCTTGGCTGTGGACGTATCCTTGTTTTCTTGTAGTGTTTCTCTCTCAAATCGCTGAGCGTCTTTCTTTCTTTCTCTCGCCCTCTTCTTCTCCACTTTGTCGCCATTGTCGACCCTCAATCCACACCATCTCCTCAGCTCTCGACTTTGACAAACCGATGGTAATCGTCGAAGGGTGTTTAAGATGAAGTACTTTGGTTTAAAGTGAAGATATTGGAATATTGTTTGGGAATTGGAAATCGGAATGTAGAAGATGATTGAAAAAGTTAAGTTTACTGAATGCTGACATTTGATATTTATATATGAAACGCCGACGGAAAGTAGAAGATAACAGTAGATCGTGTGTGGGCCTTAATATTTGTTACATAAGAACCGCATATCGATATAAAACTCAGATCTGGCCGTTAAATCTAAAACTTAAAACTCAAATTGATTAAATAAAATAGTATGTTATTCAACCGCCAGAAGGCAAAGAAGACCACTCGTGTGTTCAATTACTGCTTATCAACTTGACCTTCGGATTCCCTGATCTTCTGCAAAAATAACCGCCGACCGACCGACTAATCGATCGATCGATCTCATTCTTCTTCCAATCCGTTACTGTATGTTCTTGCTTCTCTTGATTGTATTGGAGCTGTCAGTGGTTTTCTGAAGATAGGACTTCGGTGTCCGTCGTCTTCAACAGCAGGGGTTTTCTTCTTTTTATCACCGATTTCGTCACACTTTCAATAACGTAATGCATCTGTATACCCCCCTTCCTTTTTGGTACATCAGTCAGTGAATCGAGGAATTGGTTGTGTAGATGTCTTTTTTCCCCGGTTCATTATGTTTTGTTAAGGATCGATCATTTAATTATTCGCGCAGTTAACTTAAGTTTTCATCGGATTATGCAGGTTCTTAACTTTTTTTTTGTTATTGTTCATTGTCAAACTGTAAGAATGTTAATGTTTCCACACTTATTTACATGGTTTGATTTTTTTCCTCTTCACTATTTTAAAGATCTACATTTTTTTTTTGCAGATTTTCTTACATTAAATCAAAAGAAATGGTTAGATTTGGTAAGAAGCTTCAAGCTCATCAAGTTGAGGGATGGCATTGGTATGTTCAACAAGTTCCCCCCCCCTTCTCCATACACCTGTAGCTGTACTTTTCATTGTCAACACTTTCATTCATTACTGTTATTTGTTCTCATTATTTTGATATTTTCTTTTATGGTTTCTAATTTTTATTGTCAAATACTTTTTATTTTGTAAATGCTTTACATTATCGTCAACATCTACCATTCTGTCATCTCCAGCTATTATATAGACTACAAGATGATGAAGAAGAAAGTAAATCTATTTGCTAGATCATTGAGGGATTATCCAAGCGAACGTCGTCATATTCTCAAGGAGTTTTCGAGAATTCTTGATGATCAGGTTTGCTTTACTGTAAATTTAACGTAAAATGGCTTTTACAGAGTTCCTGGACTACATTTTATTGATATTCTCTTTCTGGAAACAGCGCTACTTCTGTATTATGTAATTATATATTGGTAATCTACACTTTAAGAGATTTGACATTTCATATCTATATATGCATTTAATTCCTCTCCTCTTTGGAAATTAGAATCATGATTTTGTTTGGTGATTTCAAATAGACAGTGTTTACTTTAGGTTCATACTTTATAATATTGAAGCCGAACACAACAGTTATAAAATTTATTTATTTATTGCACACTTTATGATTCCAGATTGAGAAGACAGTGCTTTTCATGTTGGAACAACAAGGTCACCTTGCTAGCAGAATAGAAAAATTAGGAGAAGAGCGTGCAAGTCTTCAAGATGCACCTGAAATATCACGTGTATGTGTATTATGTGAAAAATATAGAGAAGTCGGATGGGATCTCTTAAAGCTTATCAAATTTGTTGATATTAACGCAATTGGTATTCGTAAAATACTAAAGAAGTTCGATAAGCGAATTGGATATGGATTTACTGATTACTATGTAAGGACCCGATCCAATCATCCTTATTCTCAACTCCAGCAAGTATTCAAACATGTGGTAATTTCTCTATCTCTAAATGCTTCAAAAAAAAATCTCTATTTCCTATACGGTTCTCTCTAAATATTTTCTTATAATATAATGATAATGTGCTATATATAAGTTTTTGACAAACATCAATATTTATTAAGGCAAACAGACATTTTTAAATATTTTATATGTAAATTGTTAGATATATAATTGGGAAGCATAGTTAATTAGTTAGAGTAGTTTAGTTACAGTAGCTAATTGGTTATTACTAATAGAGATATGATATAAAACTGAAAATTCAAATCATTTTCAATACAAATTGATCTCTGTTTTGATAATATTCACACGACCAAAATTTTCTAGACTATCAAATATATTTTATTATCTGCAAACAAATATTTCAGGGAATAGGTGCTGTTGTAGGAGCCATATCTCGTAATTTAGTAGAATTGCAACACCGTCAGGGAAGCTACCTATCGATTTATGATCAACCTTCTGTTATTACGAAGGTAGCTTACAAAGTGTTTGTCTCTCTTTTCTAATTTTTCATTTGTTTAGATTCTTTTTTTTAACTGTCTTTTCTTCTCATGTGCCTCTGCAGGAACCTGTGATTGAATCAATTGAAGCAGCCGTAGACAAGATCACACACACAACAAGTTTAATAGAGTTTGTAGGAACGCATGCATTGATTATTCAAGAAGAGATACCAGCTTTAGAAGAGGAGCAGGTTGAAGATAAAGAATATCATCTTCAGTCTCTCCTCCTAAACTTGGTCAATGCTTTCCTTTATATGGTGAACACCTACATTGTTGTTCCCACTGCTGACGACTATGCAATTAGTCTTGGAGCTGCAGCAACGGTTTGTGGAGTCATTATTGGGTCAATGGCTGTTGCACAAGTATTTTCTTCGGTCTATTTTAGTGCATGGTCTAATAAATCATACTACCAGCCACTCATTTTTAGCAGCATCGTGCTTCTGATAGGGAATCTCTTGTATGCTTGCGCTTTCGACCTTGATAGCATTACAATTCTTCTGATCGGCCGTCTTCTCTGTGGGTCAGTTTTATTTCATTCCATCTATCTAGAAAATTGAACATACAGAAGACTCGTGCCAATTCAGTAATAATATTATATTCTTATGTTGTGAATCATTTGAGATGAATTTTAATCAAATGCAGGTTGGGTTCTGCCAGAGCTGTTAACCGCCGTTATATTAGTGATTGTGTGCCTCTTAAAAATAGAATGCAGGCTTCTGCTTCTTTTGTTAGTGCCAGTGCTCTTGGAATGGCTTGCGGCCCAGCTCTTGCAGGACTTCTTCAAACCAACTTCAAGTTTTATATTTTCTCCATCAACCAAAACACATCGCCAGGATGGGTAATGGGTTTCACTTGGCTTATTTATTTAGTTTGGTTATTAATTTCCTTCAAAGAACCAGTTCGTGAGCCTGAAGTTCCACACAGAGGTGAGCTTATATACTTTTTTTTAATGATTTCAACCAACAACGAAAAATGTAACGGATGATTAATTGTGGAAATTATAATACAGGTGAGTCTAGTGATGTTGTGAGCATTTTGAATATAGAAAATGGTAATGCACAACCATTGCTCCAGACGGATTTGGAGGAGATACAAGAAGCTGAGGATGATGACCTAGACGTTAATGTCAGTGAAAAATCTGCTGAAGAGTCACGGAAACCTGCCACTTCATTTAGATCTGCCTATAGACTACTCACACCCTCTGTAAAGGTATGTTTTTATTATTCTCTTTATCCACCTCATTCTAATATATTTCAGCATATCTCAATAACATTTATGATATTTCATTCTACAGAGTTAATATTGATTATACAGAATATAGATGATATAATTCTCACCTGTTGTTATAATTTTCTTACCTACAATAGGTTCAATTGTTGATCTATTTCATGCTCAAATATGCAATGGAGATCTTACTTGCTGAATCCAGTGTTGTTACTTCATACTACTTCAATTGGACTACAAGCCATATTGCAATATTTTTATCATTACTAGGAATAACTGTTCTCCCAGTAAATATTGCCATTGGGAGCTATATCGGTAACATATTCGAAGATAGGTAAGTTCGCACACACAGTGATTATATTTTAATCGATGTTTTTTTAAAACGTCATTAAGGTTTACAGTGCATTTTGGCTCTATTGGATTTGTTTTTCAATATGCAAGGTATTAAAAAGGTTTTCAGGTTTATATTTAACATTTTTGCAGGCAAATTTTGCTAGCATCTCAAATAACGCTTCTCATTGGGATACTTATGAGCTTCAATATAACAGTTACATATACTATTCCACAGTATGTGATATCGGCATTAATCACATTTATTTCTGCTGAAGTACTTGAAGGTGAGTGACCGAGGGAGGTTTAATCATTGCCAATTATCTATTTATCAAATTTCAACTGCTTCTTTAATCCCATGATATGAGAGCACTAGCTTTTTCTTTCAACACTATGCAGGTGTAAATCTATCATTGCTTTCACAAGTTATGTCTTCTCGACTTGCCCGTGGAACGTTTAATGGTGGCTTGCTGTCTACAGAAGCAGGAACACTTGCTAGAGTTGCTGCGGATGGTACAATAACAGCAGTTGGTTATCTGGGTGAAAGCATGCTTTTAAATATTACCCTGATCCCTTCTTTCTTAATTTGTATTATTTCTATTATTGCCACCTTTTTCACCTACAATTCCATGTATTGAGAACTTAGAAATCTTTTGTTTACTGTTACTTTTATCAAACTACACTCAATTATTTGAAACAATGAAAATAACCCCAAAATGGAATAATCAAATCAAATTCAGTAATGTGTGTAATATCCTAGTATTTATAGTTTGACTAATCTACTTCAAAAAAAAAAAAAATAGTTTGACTAATCTATGTAGTTAGAGTTAATCTACTTATTACAAAGTAGACCATGAGTTATATGTTAATTAGTCTTTTGTCAACTTTATAATATGAAATCCATTTCTAAAATCATTTTTGTAAGCAATCGATCTATGCATAAATGGATTTAAGCAATTGTTATAAATTAAAATAAATTGATTAGTTGTTTCGTTTGATTTTTTTTTAATTATGATATATATTTATTTAGGGTAAACTTCTGGTGCAATATCATTAAATGCGATATCTGCGACATGCGAATGTGGGCAGTCGAATCTCTTGATTGAATAAAAGTCGTCGGATGTCAGATAAACGGGTAGGTTGGAGGACGATACATTTATCATATTTATTGATATTGCACCTGATAATTTCTCTATTTATTTAATCGGTAATTTTCCGGTAGTCCTGTTGACCCACCGCTTAGATAGTTGGGTTGAAGATAATGGGGCTAATTTTATATTTCATTGTCGTTATTGACAAATTTTACAGACTTTTTTCACAATTTACCCCCATATCTCTTGAACTCTCGACTCAACTGTAATCCCCTTTTTTTACTCAATCTCTCAAAATCTCAAACCCTAAAACATCTGAAACTGAGCATAAACCCATCCCGACGGGAGGCTAGCCTACGATTATATCTATTCTCGCAGCGATATTTCTTGAGAACTCAGGTGAGATTCGACCGTCACCATGTTTTTGTCGGTTGATTATTTGGTTTCTGAGTTTCTCTATTCATCGTAACAGTACGACGAACGAATAAGTTTTTTTTTTTGGGGAATTGAGATTGAAATGAAATCTGTTTTTATTTTTGTATGTTTTCTTTTTTAAATCGTTGTCTATTTTATATTAATTTGATTTTTACGCATTCAATTACCAATTCTGTCTAAGCCTGCAGATATGAGCAGCAGTAGGAATAAGAACTTCCGGCGACGGAATGATGAAGAAGACAGTGTAGACGATAAGCATAAATCGAAATCTTCTGTACTATCATCTTCCACTCCTAAAAGTTTAAAGAACCAAACACGAACAAAACCAAGACCCCCAAAACTCTTAAGTTTTGCTGATGATGATGATGAAGATGATAATCCTGCTCCAATTCGTACCAATAGAAGAACTTCTTCTTCCTCATCATTGAAACCGGCTTCTGTTCACAAACACACCTTTGCCTCTGGGCCCTCCTTGCTTCCGATTCCCACCAATGTCCAGCCTCAGACGGGAGAGTACACCACCGAGAAGCTACGTGAGCTTCGGAAAAACACCCGTCCTCTCGGTGGTGTCACAAAATCATCGTCTCAATTGGGTTCGTTGTCTACTTCTGGGATGAATCCACCGAAAGTTAAAAAAACAGAAGCCTCGGCTGGAGCATCCTTTATACTCAAAGGACTTGTAAAGCCTGTGACTGTACAAGAAACACCCACTGGGGTAGTGGAATCTGATGAAGATGAAGAGGATGTTAATGGATACATGTTCTCAAAGTTAGGGATCAAAATCAAAGGAAAAGATTCATCTGGTATACCAGATCAGGCTTATATTAATGCTATAAAAGCTAAAAAGGAACAAAAACGACAACTGGGTGCGGCTTTGCCTGACTATATCTCTTTGGATGGGGGTGGAGTGACCAGTACCAGGATTTCTGGTGGGTCAAGTGATGACGAGGATAATGATTTTAGAGGAAGGATGTCTTTGTTTCCGGACACAAAGGATGCTGAAAGCAAAAAGGGTATTTTTGAGGCTTTAACAGAAACAAGGGTGGTTGATGGTGGATTAGAGAAGATGGATAATGACGACGAGGATGATGAGGAGAGGATATGGGAAGAAGAGCAGTTCAGAAAGGGATTGGGAAAGAGATTAGATGATCCCACCTCAAGCCATGGAGTAACCAATGCTGTCACTGCAATCCCTCCTACGATAGAGACCCAAGCTTTTGCTTATCCTCATCAGGATATGTTTAGCAGTGGTTCTTTGGAAACTGGTTTTGGTGTTTCACGAAGTGCAGAGGCTTTAACTATTTCCCAACAGGCTGAGATTGCATCAAAGGCTTTCCGTGAAAACATTAACAGGTTGAAGGATTCTCACAAAGAAACACTCTCATCTTTGGTCAAGGTGGAAGATAATCTGTTTGAATCACTATCAAATATCACTCATCTTGAGAAATCTCTAGAGGATGCGGGCAAAAAATTTGTTTACATGCAAGAACTCCGCAATTTCATCTCTGTCATGTGTGATTTCTTACAATACAAAGCACCGTTCATTGAGGAACTTGAAGAGCACATGCAGAGACTTCATGAAGATCGAATATCAGGTATTCTTGAAAGAAGGGCAGCTAATGTTTCTGATGAAACTGATGAAGTTGATGCTTCTGTTAATGCTGCAATGTCTGTTCTGAGCAAGGGCTCAGGTTCATCATATGTTTCTGCTGCAACTACTGCAGCACATGCTGCTTCTGCAGCTTCTAAAGAGAGCTCAAATATTCCAGTTCAGCTGGATGAGTTTGGTCGGGATCTCAACTTACAAAAGCGCATGGATTTAGCAAGGAGAGCAGACATGAGGAAGAATAGGAAAGAAAGGTCTGAAGCTAAAAGGATTGCAATGGGAGGTAACAATGCATGCTGTCTTGTTGAGGGAGAGTGCAGTACCGACGAGAGCGACTCTGAGAGCAAAGCTTATCAATCAAATCAGGACGAATTGCTTCAAACTTCTGAGCAAATTTTCAGTGATGCAGCGGACGATTATTCAAATCTTTCTGTTGTCAAAGAAAAGTTCGAGGAGTGGAAGAAGCTACATCCTTCTGCCTATCGGGATTCGTACATGACGCTCAGTGCACCAGATATATTTTCTCCCTATGTCAGATTGGAGCTTCTTAAATGGGATCCACTTTACGAGGATATAGACTTTAATGACATGAAGTGGCATACTGAACTGTTTGACTATGGGATGGGAGATAATGATAAAAACTTTGATTCTGATGATGCTGATTCTAATCTCATTCCAGAGCTAATTGAGAAGATAGCACTTCCTATTTTGCATCATGAAATTGCACATTGTTGGGATGTCTTGAGTACTAAAAAGACAAGAAATGCAGTATCTGCTACCAAGATGATTGTTAATTATGTTCAGCCTTTTAGTGCGGGCCTTCGGGATTTGTTAGTTGTAGTCCGTAACCGTCTGATAGAGTCTGTTAAGAACCTTAAAGTCCCGACTTGGAGCCCTACTGTGATGAAGATTGTTCCAGATTCCGCACAAGTTGCAGCATTTCGATTTGGAGTTTCTGTTCGTCAGCTTAGAAATATCTGTCTCTGGAAAAATATTCTATCATTTCCAGTGCTTGAGGAGATTGCTATAGATATGCTATTAATTGAAAAGGTTCTACCTCATTTGTATAGTGTAATGCCTAATATTCATGATGCAGTCACGAGGACAGAGAGAGTTGTGGCTTCATTGTCAGGGGTTTGGTCTGGACCCAAAGTGGAAGATCGTCGGAAGCTACCGCCCTTGGTGAATTATGTTACGGAATTGACGAGGAAGTTAGAAAAGAGGCATGCATTAGGGGCAATTAGTGATACAACTGGGCTTGTACGACGCTTGAAGAAAATGATGGTAGACCTGAACGAATATGATAAAGCGAGGGCTATCTTGAGGACCTTCCAGATTAAAGAAGCTCTTTAATTGGATATATTTTTCAAAAAATATGTAAGCATTTCCTCATTTGGTCAGAGTAGTCTATGTTTTTTTATTCATTTGAAATATTGAATGTGCATTCCAATAGTCTTAATCAAGCTTTTTCACGCGGCCAGGCGATGCCTGGGACCGCATATGCGGCATTTAAAATTTTTTTTTTTTCAATATACCTCCTGTATTTTCTATATTTTAAATAAATCCCTGATATTATAAGTCATAATAAAAATCATAATTAAAATAATATAGTGATTAATGATACTTAAACTCTTAAAATCTCAAAAACTTAAAGAAACATTCAAAGTACAAGTGTAATTCAAACACTTAGTTTCAAGTTCTAAGTTCTAACTAAGTTCTAAGTTCTAACTAAGTTCTAAATATTCAAGTTCTAAGTTCTAAGTTCTAATTCAAACATTTAGTAAGGTCCTTAAGTTGTAAAAAAATAATATAATTCATTCATTTAATTATTTCAATTTTAATATTTTGTACTTGGGAAAATGGATCGGGTTTAGCCAGATCCGACCCGGATCCGGCTAAGCCCCATAATATGCGACCCCCCAAATATGCGGTGGGGGGTTACTGCCTGGTCGCATATGCGCGCATATGCGACAAATCAAAAACCTTGGTCTTAATATCAATAACCCATATTATTTCAAGCCTTTTCCTTTTAAATTAAAGCGAATCACTCTGGTTAGTTTCTTCTTCTATTGTTTTAAATTTTGATCACTGAATCTTTTACACGAATCATTTTGCAATAAAAACTTACGTTTTTTTCATAAAATTCTGTGTGACTGAAAGGTATTTCCGGTGAGTCTGACTGACATTGCATAAAAAATACCCCCAAACTTGGTTTGCACATATATTCAATTTCTTTACCATATATGGTCCAAAATTAACAAATATTTGGAATGCAGGACTCCAGGATTGCATGTTGCTTTATCGTGATGAATGGAAATTAAAATGTTTTGTTAGCAATTTGCCATCGTATTTGCCTTAAACTCATGTGCAAGGTAAAACTCTATTTGCTCTTATGTTCTAACTTTCTTGTGATGGAGTATCTGATTAGTTGATATAAGAGCAACTAAAAAGATAAGAAATGTGAAGATGAGGTTGTCTCTGTAATTATCTATTTATCAAATTTTAACTGCTGCTTCTTTATAGACACTTTACAGATGTAAATCTATTGTTCTTTCCACAAGTTTTCTGGGCTTGCTCGTGGAAGCTTTAATGGTGTGAGTTGCTGTCTACGGAAGCAGGAACATTCGGCAGAGTGGCTGCGGGGGTGGTACGCTAACATTAGTTGGTTATCTGGGTGAAAACATGCTTTTAAATATTACCCTGATTGACTGATTCCATGTATCTTAATTTTTGTTACATCAGTCAGAGATGGTAACAAAAGCTGTGACTATTTTCTCTGATGCTGGGAAGTTTTGGAAATTTAATTGAAGATAGAGCTATAATAACTGTTTGCGACAATAGTTTTTGGTTACCAATTGTATGAATATTGAATCATTTTGGATTTCTTATGGATTTATTATTCATGTATTCGATTTAAGTTTCATGTACTTCGTATTTCGATGTATCAAATTAATCTTCTTCATTTTCGTCGTGTATGTGTTAGTGTCTTATGTAGTATATTATTATAAATATTTGATTAAATATTAATGAACAGATTTGATAATGGATTTTGATGCATCGGACGTATCTTTTTTTATTTACTTGAACATTTTTATAAATAATTTTATATTGTGATTTTAATTTTTATGTGATATAAACAAAAATAGACGGTCAAGATATAATCTAAGTTTGTACTACATATTTCTAATTCCTTCCCTACTACGGCTACACGTCTTGTCTCTCCGTCGCACTACCGAAAGAGAGAGAGAGAAAGGGAGAGGGCGGGAGATCAATTATGGATGGGATGCCGGAGGGAACAGTTAATAATATATTGAAGCAGGAAACCCTAAAATGGGTGTTCGTCGGTGGTAAAGGAGGGGTTGGGAAGACGACATGCAGTTCGATTTTGTCAATCCTTTTATCCCAAGTTCGTCAGTCGGTTCTCATCATCTCCACCGATCCAGCGCATAATCTCAGCGATGCTTTTCAGCAGCGATTCACGAAGATCCCTACTCTTGTTTATGGATTCAACAATCTCTATGCGATGGTACGTCATTTCTATCATTATTCATTATTTTTCCCCTTCATCTTCTCGCTTCCTTATTTAGGGTATCAATTCACTGAATTTAGGGTTTAGTTTGTGCAGTTTGGGTTTCCTTTTTTTTTTGTATATTTTGTTAAACACGTGAATTTTTTCTATGTCTCTGGATTTAGATTCTGTATATAAATTGGTAAAACTGTCTTAGAAATGCTCCAACTTCTACGTAGAACTGTAGAGGCAGGTTTTACTTTTCAGTTACTTTATTTAGGTACTTTACAATTTACAAAGTACAAACCATTGATCCTTTGGTCATTTAGATAATGAATGATGTTCGTGTTACTTTTTTAGAAACAAATCCATTTAACAAGATGGAACAAACCTAATCATATATTGAGTATCATGAAGCTTTTGTTTATTGTGCGCCACATATCCAAATAAAGAAAACAAGTGTTTATCATATTTTTTGTAGTCAATTTAGTCATGCTACCTATTATGTCAACTAGTCAAAGAAGAAGAAACTGCATAATTACATACATAATGAAGGTATGTCTCTACGACTCTATTGAATCATGTGAAATAGAGGTTACAAGTGGAGTGTAGTTTGTAATTATGATTACAGGTAAGCATGTACTCTACAAGGAAAGACATTACAATAAATTATCCATTTTTTAATCTGATATTGGTTTATAGGATGTTTTGTCATTATTTTTTTAACTTATTCATTATTTTTTAACTTATTCATATTTAAATAATTTTAACCCTTAAATGCTTGTACAGTATGATATTTTAGATTATAATATGTTTCTTTGATTTATCATGGGTTTATCTATTGATACACAGGAGGTGGATCCTAAGGTTGAAAATGATGAACCACTTGAAGCAGAGGGAATGGAGAGCTTTATTTCTGATTTGACAAATGCAATTCCTGGAATAGATGAGGCTATGAGTTTTGCTGAAATGCTGAAGTGGGTATCTGTTTTATCAACTTTTACGTGCAGTAAATATTTGACTTTTTAACATGCTCTCAAAATTGTCCTACATCGGATATTTTCCCATGACTCTTCAATTGTTCGATGTTCTACATATGAAAGCATATGTTATACTTCAAACACATAAGCTGGGCAATTTTTTTTTTACGATGGATATTTAGAGGACATCACTATATCTGTCCCTTTTCTACTTGTATTTTTCGTATAAAAACTACAAATTAGTTAGGAATGATTCTTATTTAATGATTAGCATTATTTTAATCATTTTTGTTATTATTTTCAACAAATCAGTGTTCCGTTATTTGTAAGTTGTAAGTGATTATACCACTCCTTCCATTGATTTATTATATCACGTGCCATTAATCTTTATCATTTTACTATAGAAGTATAGATTGCGCCTATTAATACAATGCAGTGGATTATAAATTTACGATATCCCTGCTTTTTGAATTTTTACACGGATTTGTTATTGACAAAGATTTATATTGTAGGTTGGTACAAACGATGGATTATTCTGTTATTGTATTTGACACTGCACCAACTGGTCATACTCTTCGGTTATTGCAGTTCCCATCAACTTTAGAGAAGGGACTTTCAAA
Organism: Zostera marina; assembly: GCA_001185155.1. Classification (NCBI taxonomy): domain Eukaryota; kingdom Viridiplantae; phylum Streptophyta; class Magnoliopsida; order Alismatales; family Zosteraceae; genus Zostera; species Zostera marina. Next base: position 405,967 of record LFYR01001173.1, on the reverse strand, counting down.
AATGATGGCTTTGAAGAATAGATTCGGTGGTCTACTGACCCAGGTATTGTATTTTATAGACAACCTCATACTTAGAACCTAAATTGTATACAATCTGTCCAATCACATGAATAATGTGAGACGATATATTTGAAGTGTTACAAACTTATATTTATTTATACTCCATGTTCTCGTCATTGAACCTAAATTTATATAGTCCAATCACTTTTATTCTACAAGTAATGTGCGACTAAAATTGATAAGCTTTATAACGTTTTGTTGCCATTATATATTTGTTCATTTTAATGGGAAGTGAAAATACAGACTTCCTAAGATGCAAACCACATTCAATACATGTATTTTTTCTTTTTGTTGCAGGCTACACGTCTTTTTGGACTCGGTGATGAGTTCAATGAAGATGCATTATTAGGAAAACTCGAGGGAATGAAAGATGTAATTGAGCAAGTGAATCAGCAGTTTAAAGATCCAGTAAATACTCATTTATTCTATCAAATTGCCAATTCCTTTTGCTTTAATTTTACCACTTTCTTAGTTTCTTCTAGTTGATGCTTTTGCTGCCTACTTTTATAATAGGTTTGCATATAAATGATAAATTTTTTTGAGGTAATGATAAATGTGCAGGTTATAATAATATTCATAAGAGTGGGTTGCTAAATCTTCAAAAACATATTGTTATTTAAAACATATTGACTATTATACAGAGATAATTTGATATTTCCCCTGATTTTTCTACCTGATATATTGATAATCCAATTTCATTTCATGCACTCACTCTGTCTATGGTATTTCTGTGGTTGCTGCACAGGATTTGACGACATTTGTTTGTGTTTGTATCCCGGAGTTCCTATCTCTCTATGAAACAGAAAGGTTGGTACAAGAGCTTACCAAGTTTGAAATTGATGCCCACAATATCATCATAAATCAAGTTCTTTACGAGGATGAAGGTTTTCTTTTTCTTGTTTAATTTTAATTATTCAATCTGATCCTCAGACCTAAACTCATTTTTTGATTTTGTTCTTATAAAATATCTTATACTTACAAATCATATTATTTCTTGCAGCCATCGAATCTAAATTGATAAAAGCAAGAATGAAGATGCAACAGAAATACTTGGATCAATTTTACACGTTATATGATGATTTCCATATTACCAGTTTGCCTTTGCTTCCAGAAGAGGTACACGGATATTTTATAGAATTTAATGTCGTGGTAAATTCTGTCTATCAAATATCAATCAATCATTATTAATTGTTGCAGGTTTGTGGAGTTGATGCTTTGAAACAATTTTCTGCCAAATTTCTCAAGCCCCACAAGGCAATCTTTTCTCAAGGGTCAGTCGATGAGGCTGAAAAGCGGGTGGCTTTAATAAGAGTACAGCTAGAATGTGCCATTTCAGAGCTCGATAAATTAAAGAAGGGTAAACAAAAGGCCCGATGATTCAACTTATTTACATATGTATTCCGTGTTTCAATTCTTTCCTTGCATTTTTTGATAGGATCAATTCTATAATTTTAATCATCACACCTGAGTCGAGTTCAGTAAATTTTTTTTTATTACACTCCAAAACTAAATTTGAAGACATTAAGTTTGTTTACTCTGTTTTTTATTATGCAAATCAATACATGAATTGACATTTAATGATTGCGATTTTTAAAGATCTTCCAGGCATCTGCCATTAATGAATTCAACAACCTGGGTAACTTTCTGTTGAAGTGTAGCAGTGACTGCCGCCAAGTTATTTAAGAATTCTTCTGCAGTTGGTTTGCCCCCATCAACGATATCTGTCACAGCTTTAATAAATATTATTGGGACTGACAAGATGTCGGCTACATATGCAATTGCTGCTCCCTGTCAATAAAAACCTTTAGGATTAAGGATAAGTTACCAAAACTTGATAAGTTGGTTTATAAAGTGTTTACCTCCATATCTTTGATTGCAGCATCATTATTTTCAATTGATTCTTTCTCTACCGGTGACATTTCCAATGAATCACCGGTGGACAGTTTGTCCACCTGTGATAATTAGTAAATGATTAGTATGTAGTTAAATCTAAGAATTAAGCTTTGACCCATATATAATAAATACCTTTAAATTGAGATTAGTAACCAGATTAGGTGTTGCAAAGGATTTTCGAAATCCAATTCCATATTGATCGAAAATCTTAAGGAAGAAACATGGCAATAAATGTTAAGTAAAAATGAAGTAAAATAAATTAAAAACACAAATTCAGAACTCACAGGAATAGGAATTCTCCTATCATGGAAGGCAACCTCAGAAACTATGTAAACATCACCAATGTCTGCTCCTTTCGCCTAAAAATGAATCACAGTCACTAATCTTAATCATAATTCATAACTGGTAATTATTATTTTATTTGCATTCAGTAATGAACCTTACAAATTTAGCACCGTTTTTTTTTTGTACAAGTGTCCAGTATTTAAAAAAAAAACAGGTAAAGTTTATCAACATATTAACAAATAGGTTCAAGTAAACAAACAATGACAAACATCATTTTGGGTTTGTGAAATTTTATTGACTAATTTATCAGACATTCTTTAAAACATTAATAATTTTATTATTAAAAAAAAAAAAAACCTTGAAGCCACCAGCCGTGCCTGTGTTTATTATGAGATCTGGCTTTAATGCTAGAACAGAAGCATACGTAACAAGTGACGCCGAGATTGTGCCAACACTGTCAACTCCTAAAAATAAATAATCGAATTATTTCTAAGGTAAGACTAATCCCAAGCAGACGAATTAATTATTGAGAGTGAAGTTTGAAGACGAACCAAGTGTACGATCTTTCCCTGGCCAGATTATATTAATTTTCAGATCTTTATACATCCCGTGATACCGCACCCATGGAACACCTACAGGAAACCTGTAAGTACAAACAAAATCCATAGAAATCAGATCGGATCAAACTGTTTATTCAACAACAGATCAAATCAAATCAAAGGGATAATAAAAAAAAGACAGTGAATCGGTGTCTTCCAAGAGCTTGAATGTGTTGACAAGTGGGAGAGCTTCGGACCGCATTGCTGAAATCAGACACACAAAAGAAGAGATAAACACACAGACAACAGAAGAAGGGGAAAGGTGTGTGTAAGAAAGAAACCATAGGCGAAGCTGCCGTAATACCGATAATGATGACGATGGTGGAGATCGGTTTGGAGTCTGTGACTGCGCACTCTTCTGCTATATCCGCCATTTTGTGGGAAATGAAAAAAAAAAGAATGGAAGTCACAAAAGTGACGAAACATTAGAAGTCAGTGATTGGGGTACTTTTTAAACCTTCGACCCGGACCCAAAATCAGACCCGAATTTTAAACGTCAGTGATTGGGGTACTTTTTACTCTTTGGGAGAAATAAATGAAGAAATTGTTGACTTTTGTATATACATAGTGGTATTATTTAGGGTTATAGAGTTGATGATACCCTCGACCCAAGAGTAGTTTAAGGATAATAGCAGTGAACTCGATCCAGAAAATGTTCAATACTCGACACAAACCAAATCCGACATAGAGGACAGACAATGACTCGAACCCAGCCCAGCTCAGAAACCACGGCTCGGTTCAAGGGAAGGGAAAACTTTATCTTGATTGTAACACCAGCATTTCGATTTTGCGCCATCAAAAATTATAGGTTATAATACATGAATGATGGATTTTCTATTTTTGAACTTAACAGAAAATAGATTATAGTACCTTTTTCATTCAAGGTAAAGATGGGATTCGAAACATGAACTTCAAGTACCAATGAAATTAGTTGAATGGACAAGTCTTCCAAAATATTCTTCTTTGTTTTGATCAAATAAACTCCACCAATGGGGCCAGGCCAATATGATCAATCAATCGATCGATCTATGTAATCAATAACAACCAGTAATTCATCTGACCCAATTTTAAAGCAGAGTTACAAACCTTCCCATGTCAAAAAAACAAGTTCAATTAATCAGAACAAAATATTTTCGAAATAGAATTTTTTTTCATATACTGAGTTCCGTTTGCCATATGCACTTTTGGTGGACGCACTAGACTAGAAGCTAGGACACTCAGCGCTGAGAACTGTTCTCATTGCAGTACTTTTTGAAGGTCAGCAACTCCTCACCAATGTATTCACTAGTAGAATATATGAATTCATTCGTTTATGTTAATAAATGACAACCCATAATTCAATAACAGCAGTCTGGAGGATACTTACAAGATTCGTTCAACCATAATTGACGGTTCCCATCTTGGACTCCAGGGATAAGTCCGCAGAGAGGGAGATGAGATTGGAGTTCCTTGGGAGGTAAAATGCTGTAAACAAATTAAGTTTAGCGAAATAAATAATCTTAACAATCATCAAATTTATTTTCTTATCCAAGAAAAAAAACTACATACACAAGAACTCTGCATGGTCAGGATAGGTTGCTGCTTAGGAAACTGAGGCGTGAGAGCAAAATGAACCTGCAATAATGTTTTTGGCAACATAAATATTCTAAATTTTTTCATCACAAATCTTACCATCCTAATAATTCTCTAGAAATATGAACCAGATAAAACAATCGGTGATGCCAATTTGCAAGTATTTCAAAATTTATAACATACAAGAAAAGAGAAAGTCCCTGCAACCAGTACAGTGGCTCTCCTACAATATACCTGTTTAAAAAATATATCAGTTCTATTTTTTTTCTTTGAGACCATGGAATAGATAACTACATACTCAAACATACCGAATCAGCTTCTACGGGTCTTCCAAATACAGGAGCTAGAGCTTCAATGAAACGTCTTCTGGCACCAATTGATGCACCGGCCGCTAAAATCTTATAAATATACATAATCAGACTACTTGTGAGTTTTGACACAAATACCAAATGATAATAAGTTCAAAGAGAAAAAAGTCACAGAATATCTACCTGTGCCTCTAAGCTATTCTCTAAGTTGGGAAGGTATTCAGCCATGCACCTAAAATTATTTCCATGGCCAAGACACAGATTATATAAACAAAAATAGATCTATAAACTAGGATTTATAAAGTGAATACGTGATTTAAGTCTATTCCAAAAAAACATACATTCCGTTTATCCATATAGGAAGTTTGACATCATCAATAGAAAAAACTATCTTCAGTTCTGAAGTACAAACCAAGTTTAGACGTGGTGCTGAAGGAGCAGAATACTTTTGGGTAATGGGGAATATAGCCTGAAAGTATCATATTCAAAATATGATGAACACAAATTTCTATTCTTCATATTCAAAATATCATGTAAACTTAAAAATCTCCAAAGAACGTCGTTAAATAATAAATATAGTAACATCCATTAGATAGACTCAAAACTCACAAGAATAAAGCTTTTCCGTAAAAAAATCTTCATCTTAAAAAGGACAGGTAATAGGTAAAAAGGCAGTTAATTTTTCAAAAAAGTACAAACTTGTAGGTAGATCTTTTGTTCTTGCTTCCATGGGCAACATTGAACAATCTTATTTAACGGGATATTTTCCAGCAAAGGTATTGCAAATTTCACTTCCTGGGGCTGCACATGATTTTAGGAGTGAACCAATATTAGAAGTGATCGTTTTCATTTCAGCAGGTTTTAAAACAGGATGCTATGTAAAAAAAATCAACATACTCTATCTGAGGCAAAGAGCAAAAGGACTTCCAGTCCCTGTCAAATCATGAAAAAGCATTAGATTGAATCTGTCTTGTTATCAATATATAGTATCATAAACTTATCATTTCAAAAAAAAAAAATTGAATGTTAATTACAGAGTAATAGATCTAAAATTCATAAATCAACATTTGACAGAGTTTCATGAATTGAGGTTCATTGTCAAATTAACATGTGAAAATCTGATATTTCCCTTTAATAAAATCTGATTTACCTTATTATCTATCATAATATTTCACGAAGCTTAATTTGATAAATGATAACTGAATGAACACTCTTTAATTCAATCCTTAACTACCAAGAACAAGTGGGGGGGGGATCAAAGCTATGTTCTCCCTCTCCTCAATATTGAGATGATTTAACATTTGAACTTCTGAATTTAAAAAGTGTTATAATCAATCCAATTCACTGCAACGAACGTCAAGTAACGATTTTTGATCTAAGAAATTGAAAGTTATTAATACATATGGCAGTTTTATAATTAAAAAAAGCATATATGACACTGAAAAATAAAAGTGTCACCGAAATCCATCGATACTGATTAGTACTACCTACATCCTTAAACATTTCAGAATCATTACCTCCCTTGAGAGGAGCGTGCTAATCTCAAATTTCAACCGATCATCATCAAGCTCGGCAACTCGCTTCTTCTGATAATCTAAATACTTTTTCCTTAACGAAAAAAAAAGAATAGAGCCAATAAATATACTGAATGAAATGAGTAATGACCATAAAAAAATAAATAAATCTGAACCTTAATTCGTTAACAACCAAAAGCAACCGTGATGGGTCCTTGATATTCCAATTGCATAAGCTACCCATTTCAAACCTCGTACGTCCCTTATCTCCAAACAAAAGAGGATGAAAATCTTCGTCCTCCGGCGAGAAAATAAAATCAGGTGCTACCAAAGGGTACTGCGCATTGTAAATCACATCCCCTGCGAAATCACAGAATACTAAATCAGTATCTGTTCATTACAAAGATGAGATGCTTCTAGATTTCAAAAGGGAACCTCATCTTCCCTCACATTTGATGTAATCAAGACAGAATGGGATCTGAAGTGTGAACCGATCGGAATGTTTTCCGATCTTATCACCAGACCTGAGTTGTTCGATTTTGAAGGGAAGAGGCGATTTCGTTGATAGATACTTGATCTGAGAATAGATGAGAGGCGGTGGTGCCTTAACTGACATAGCTGACTGCAAATCTATGCTTCTTTTTCCCCCTTCGTCACCTTCGTCCGTTTCCGTCGACAGCTTGCTTGACTTATTTTGACAGAAATTGCATTTTAATACCAGTAAGTAATAATAATTAATTTTACAGACCCTTTATCTGAAACGTGTACAATCCAACGGTTCACATGCCATTGGAAATTCACTGCCCAGTATATATATACACACACGCCCTACCAAAAAAATACATCTCGTCGCATCTCTCAAAACCCTAGGTGTTCAATCCTTTCTCAGTTTCTCGTAATGGCAAATCCAAGAGTCTTCTTCGATATGTCGATCGGTGGTTCCCCGGCTGGTCGGATTGTTATGGAGCTATTTGCCGATGTCGTCCCACGTACAGCTGAGAACTTCCGTGCTCTCTGCACTGGAGAGAAAGGTATTGGTCGTTCTGGGAAACCACTACATTTCAAAGGATCTACCTTCCACCGTGTGATCCCCGGGTTCATGTGCCAAGGAGGTGATTTCACCGCTGGGAATGGTACAGGAGGTGAATCGATCTACGGTTCTAAGTTTGCCGATGAGAACTTTGTGAAGAAGCATACTGGAGCTGGTGTTCTCTCTATGGCTAATGCTGGACCTGGAACTAATGGATCGCAGTTTTTCATGTGCACTGCCAAGACTTCATGGCTTGATGGGAAACACGTTGTGTTTGGACAGATTGTTGAGGGTATGAATGTCGTTACTGAAATCGAGAAGGTTGGATCTTCAGGTGGTGCTACCAAAAAGAAGGTTGTTATTGACTCGTGCGGTCAGCTCTGAAGCAATGAAAAATCGTTACTTCCTTCTAAGATAAATAAGATTTAGATTTTAGTTGTTTGCTCTCTTTTTTATTAACTGTTTGTTTGTGTTTCGAAATGATGCTTTTATCAGTAGTACTCAATGATTTTGCGTAATTTTTCTTCAATCGTAACAGAATGAAATTACCAATCTTAATTTAGAATTTTCGAGAAAAACGTCCAGGTCCAGCTATCTTTTTTTGAAAATCTTCCATCCGAATCTGAGCTAGTTGAAGTAATTCTTCAGCGTTAGGGCCATGACGACTCCACCCATCAATTGCGAGTTTCTGGAATTCAATTGCAACGTCGTAGTTTCCGATGGAGTCGTAGGCGTTGGCGATGTGTTGACATAGGTTGATGGAATCACGGTGATCACACCCAAGGGTGTCGTCAATAATATCTCTGGCAATCGCGAATACCTGCGCGGCGGATTCAGGTAGATCCAGATCCATATAAGCTATTCCGAGAATTTTATAAGCATATCCGATCGTATAATGTTTCGGTCCGAAGCTTTCCTTCAGGCCTTCAACGGCGTTCTTCAGGTATGGTGTCGCTTCTTCAGCTTTTCCGGTCATGAGAAGTAGCATTCCGATTCTACCATACGCATTCGCTTGTGCGTATATCTCTTGAGGAATTTTATCGAATAAGCAGATTGATTTTTTCAAGAGAGATATCGCAATGTCGAAATCACTGATTTTCTCGTAAATCTCAGCGATGTCTGTGTAGCCTTCCGCGATTTCGCCGGATAGTTCCGGTGATTGATCATTTTCTTCCCTACTCTTTAGAATCTCTGAGGCTATCTCCAAACACCGTTTTGCGTCGACGGACTTCTCCTGATAACAAAGAGCTCTAGCCATTGTTATGTAAACCGAAACCTTCGTCCGGCTCTTATCCTCTTCTTCAGTGCTCTTCCCTACCTGCTTCATGACGTTTTTCAAAGTCGTTATCGCATCATCGTACTTCCCCAACGCGATTTGGATGTTGGCAGCTTCGATCTCGGCGTCATTAAAATCGGAATCCACGTTCAAATTCTTCATCAATTTTTGGGAAAGCTGGTTCTGCTCCAAAGCCTTATGGTGTTCTTCCAATCCGGTGTAAATAACTCCGAGCAACCGCCTGCAGTGCGCGATCTCCACTGAATTTGACCCGAGTTTACCGGCATGGTTCTCCATCGCCTTGAGACAAAGCGGGAGAGCCTCCTTAAATTTGATGATGGCGACATAGGCCTCGGCTAAATCTCGATAAGCAGCGCCAACTTCGGTACTGTCCGATCCAAACATCTTAATCTTGAGATCCAAGCATCGACGGAGATGGAGTATAGCTTCTTCTCGTCTTCCCATCGCGGTTTTGGTGGTGGCGAGTTGAAGCTGAATAGCGAGCATAATAGGTTTAGCATCAAAACTTTCGGAATCGCGTTGGCATTTAACGAGAATCTTGTCGGCTTTGTTCAAGAACCCTAAGCTCTCATCGAACCTCTTCATACCGTAGTTAACTGAACCTAAAACATGTAATGCCATCACAACTTTGATCGACCGATGTTCATCATCTCCTCCATGATCGTTCAGAATCCGGAAAGCTTTATCGGCAAAATCTAGAGTCTTCTGACGATCCTCAAACCCTATCGAATCCAGATGTTGAGCTACCTTCAGACAAGCCAGACCATATTTCATCTCATCCCCTTTGCCCAAAGTAGATTCCAATGCTTCGAACGACTCGAGTATCTCCTCCGTACCTACTTCCGATCCGAATATCGAATCATTCGAATGTAGGTTCTGGTTCCGGTAGTTGGGGACGGGATTTGTGGCGATATTTCGAATATCAAATGTCGACGGCGACGGTAGCGGCGATGGTTTTTTTAGGGTTGGGGGAAGAAAATCGGAGAGTATTCTGGAGAAATTTTGGATGATGGGTTGTGTTAATCTTCTCATGGTTACAGTGTATTCGTTTGGTCTTGTTTTCGTATGTGTTTATATACATGATACATCCAATCCTGAAAGCTTCCCTGTATTATTTTCATTTTATATATTTTTTACTGTATCTATATTGATCTTACGTATCTTTATAAAAGGTACTTGTCTTTATAAAACCCTGACCGGCTCGCCGGAGAAAAACCCTTGAAGCTTTTAAGCAACATGAGTAAAAATAATCCTGAATTAAGAAGGTAGAGCAAGAAAGAGTTGTTACCTGGTGATAGATGGAGCCATTGATTGCTGATGCAGCATCATCAAGATTCTCATCGAAAGTAAGATATATAGATAGATAGATCAAAGTCCATGTGAATCTTCATGATGCTGCTTCCGCAAACACTGACAGATTTGGAGGCCGGCGGGGGGGTGAGGAATGAGGAGTATGACCGGAGGAGATGGAGCTAGGCAACTGGCTGTTACAGCCATACAGGTTGAATCCAAAGCATAAGATATCTCTCTGTATATATATATATATATTATCTCCGCCCACCTACCGACTGACTACGGCTTATTGGTGGTGGTTAAACTGTTTTGTTGGTCCCAACTTTCCAATGGATGGAATTGAAACTCTAGAAATAAAATCCAGGGTTAACAATGGGGAGAAGGGAAATTATCCGTTCATGCTTAGCTGTAGTAAAATGTCTTGCCAATCAAATGCTGGGATCTCTAATTAACAGGGACCATTTTTCTCAATAAGCTGCTCAGCGGGCAGCGGCTGAGGTAATGATTAATAATATTGTGCGTCACTTTGGACCACTGAAAATGAGTTAATGGCCATTGCCGGAGCCCCACCGACATTCACATTCGACTGCAAGTAGAATGGAGAACCTTTTTGAATTCGACACGGTTCGTCATCGTTGTCGGACCAATAACCATTATCTTGGCCATCTAGAATCGCTAAGTCATCGTATTCCTCGTCGGATTTCGTAGACTCGTCAACCGATCCTTCCTATCAACATTTCAAGACAATTCTTAATTATTATCCATGAGTGTAAAACAAAACAAAAAAAGACTGCTTGTTTATATTTTACCTCGTCATCATTCATCCCATTGTTGGCAAAATCTGTGAGATCGTCGTCGGTATCTTCTAGTATATGAGGATTGTCCTCTGTGTCTTCCTCTTCGCTACCGCTACCGGAAACAGAAAATTCTTTCTTAAGCTGAAATCAAGGGCTAAAAAGCATTACCTTCAATACCAACCAACGTCTGTAAAAAAAATAATATAAATTTACCTCCTTTGCTGGCCCGTCGAGTGTTCTAGGCGAGCAGCAGTCTGGGTGACCATTATCAGTAGCAGACCCATCAATACTTGTAGTGTGACTGGTACCACCTGCATCGGTAGGCCATGCACCAATGCCAAAATTGCCAAATTGGAGATTGACCTGTTCAACCTTATCAATTTGCAATGCTCCATACTTGTCATTCCAATTTACCAATTCCGAACTCTCAGAAGAATCCACTGACCATGCCTTGGCGAACGATCCTTTCCGTTGAATAAGCTGGAGCATCCCTTTTGAACTCAAAGAATTAGCAGCACACTGTTTCATGTACTCCTCGTATACCATTGGGACAGTGTTTGTAATTGGGTCGTAGACTTGTTCACCTGCCTCTTTCCTTCGCAGGCAACTGAAAACAGTGGCATGAATAGTGGCGACACTTCGATCCACATTGGTGTTGTTTACTTTGGGAACATCATGCTTGTCAGCTCGGTTGCACAGATACTCTTGAATGGTTCGTATATTTCGGATGTACTTTATGTATTTGTTCTTCGACGGATCTAATGTCATGTGTTTTGCACGCACTGCAAATCGCTCCATGTGTTTCTCCTCATTTACGATGTAAATCATAAACGGTATTATCGAAGGATGTTTCTTCATCAAACCCACCACAAAATTTAAACTCAAGTGAACACCTTCGACGATGACAGATTCTTTTCGGTCTTCCCATGCAGTGATAAGTTGATCGAGACTGTCAATGACCATTTCACTTTGAGCTTTGAATCCCTCGATTGCCATCTGCTTCTCACTTATCAATCCAGTCCTGGAAGCTATGTCCAACTCAAGGGAATTCGTCTGACTTGAAAAATCATCATCACCCACTGTAGTTGTTTTTTTAGCCTTACGTTTCGCTTTCGCATCGGCAACAGCCACAGGGTCTAAAAACTCCCCAGCATGGTATGTTGATGCCCAAAGAAGCGGACTTTTCTTCTCATCTACGAAACTCCTCTTCACGTGTCGTATGGAGTCTGTTGAAATCACGGTGGTAACACCCAATCGGCTACCCTATACATATCCAATATTTTTACCAACTTTAAGGTGGTAAAAATCAAAAACAAAAATCAAGAGGTAGGTGGTAATGTGAATATATACCAGCAGTGCAGATAATGTAGACTTGCCACAGCCGCTAGTGCCGCAAAGAAGAACGGTGACAGACTCCTTCCTTTCCTTGATTCTGATGAAGAAATGAAGATACAATGATTGAATTGAACGGAAATGTTTTCGAAATTCAAAACAATTCAGCCAACCAGTGTTGTTAACATACATGCACACAAAATTCAGCATATTTGCATACTAAGGACTATAAATCTAGTAGCAAATGGGAAAAAAATGAACCTGCAAGCAAGAACCAAATCAGCTCGTTGGTTAGGTCCTAAGTACTTGTACTGGGTGAGAGCATCACAGACGACATCCAAAAACTTCTCCCTAAGGATGACTATAGTGGTCCGTCTCTTGTACAATTCAAAATTTACAGAGTTACCTGTTTCAATCCTATTTTCAGATGACAAGATATGCCGAATCGAGTTGATGGAACCCTCGTTTAGATCGTCAATTGATTCTACGATTCTCATGAACTCAAACACTCTTCGGCTCATCTGAATGATAATTCTATGTGCTGAAATTGAAAAACTATACAATAAAAAAGAATAAAAATTACGTTCCCATTTATTTTTACCTTGAAAGCGTGTCTGGCCTTACAACCCATGAGCTGTAAACAACTCTGGAGAACAGGTCTCGTGTACCGGAACGACGACGTAGAACGAGTCCCATCTTCGCCATCGACGACTACAACGTACAGAAGCTTCGGAACCTCCGCCATTCTCTCTGAAATCTCAATCAACTTTGCTGTCTACAAAAAAAAAAGAGGGAAAACACAGGATTTTCATCAACTAAATGGGGGGAGAACAATGTATGAGATGATAATCGAATATTTTCGTTACTCTGTAAGGAATAGAGATCGGTTTGTTGTGGCGGTGGATTCCGCGAAATTGAGTTAGGTTTTGGCATCAGTGGCAAGAACTTAGAGAAATAGCATCTCCCACCGACACGATCGAACGGTGTTCTGTCACTGTACGCACACATTACCCCTTTCTGTCCTACAAATGTCACCTCACCGCCCTTCTCCGGTCTCAAGAACAACCGTATTGATTTCTTCTTCGTTAGGGTCTTTGAGAGGGAATACGCACGTTATTAACGTTTTTTTTGTTTACAACAAAATTATCAATTTAATGAAAAAAACAATATATATATTTAAGGGTTAGAACGGGTTAGGGTTAGGGACGGGTTGAAGATATATAAATTCCGTGTCTCGATGGTAACGGGTAAGCAAGGCAGATAGTTTTTTATTTTTTGCCCCGTTGCCCAGATGCTGCAAGAATGAAAAAACTTATATTTTCATCATATATGTCTTCAAAAGTTTTTCTTGTAACATTTCGAATTAAAGAAAAGACTGATGTCTTTAAGGCTTACTACTAATGTGTTATCTCTGTGTCTTTTATTACTTTTTTGTTCATATATGACATGACAAACACTCAATAACATTCTATAATAGCTCTCAAAGGGGAGAGTGGTGTGCGACTTTTTTGCACAGTCTTTTTAAGATCTCACAATCTAATATCTGAACTAGATTGGATGGAAACTGAAATATTTATTATTTTTCAGAAGACGAAATTCAGGTACTTATCCAACGAAATTAGGAAATACCTGAAATAAAAGCAGTTAAAGAAAAGATGATTTTTAAATTCATGTTTCAGATTGGATAATAAGCAAATACTTGAATTCTTCACTATCTCAATTTTTTTAATCATACATATTCCTCAGTATGTTTTGAAATTTGAGTAATTTTAACTCTAATAATCTACTATGTTTGTACTTTGTATTGATTAATTTCTTATTTGTGTCAATCATTATTAATATTTTTTTACACTGGGTGCGGTATATCCGTCTCTCAAACCGAATGCGGTACCTCACATTGATGGCCTTCAATGGCAATCTGACGGTTGCCGATGAGCTACCGCATTGAGGGACAATGGAAGATGGCCCTCCCAAACCGTGATGAACAAACAACCGCGTTGGTTTCCCAGACGCGGTTCATTGCGGTTCCGGATTCCCGAACCTATCACGAACTCGCGATTCCTGAACTCCATTCCGATTTCAGACTCTCGATGGTGGACGGCACTCTCGAACTCTACTCGCAATGGTATCTGCAGCGAGTCGCAGTTCGGATGTGTCGTACTAAAAATGGGTCATATTTTTTTAATATATCATCCTGACCTTTGAATTCATTTTATCTTAAAAAAATTTCGCTTCATCTTACACGAGGATTTTTAAAAAAATAAAGGACCGAGATTAAACAGGCGGCTGGTAGAAGATGAGTTTCTATCAATTTTTTTTTTTTAATTAAATGGGAATGTGTGACGTATTGGCAAAGTAACTTTGCTCAGTTCTGCTTTCCCTTACTAAAATCTAAAATTGTCATTTAAACAATGAAATTCATGCATATTATATGAACATGCAAACACAGTCTCAGTTCTGACTGATTCACGAGTAACGAGAAAATAGTTAATGTGAAATAATAGAAAAGTTAACTAGAATTTGACAGCAAAAAACAAAGATTTAAGTTATATTTATACTTAATAGTATGTATAACTTCAAAAAGGTTAGATGACACTAAAATTTTACTATATATCATCCATATTCAATTAGAAAACATCAAAACTCTGGATGGTATTCCATTAGTTAGAGAGAGAGAGAGAAAAATCTGAAAGTGAATAGAAAGGAAAAGCTCTCTAATGTCGACTGAAAATTAAAAGAGTTTTGTATAAAATGATAGGATGTTTATATGATTGGTTTGTTTTCTCACTCTTCCTTGATTCTTTCATTAACGCTTTTGTCTTGAGATAAAGAAGAGTTCTCCATGTTGTCGGTATCTTCTTTGGAAGCCTTTGCTTCATCGAACTCCAAAAGCTACAATTACATAAAACCGATATTTTAGGGTAGTTTTAATTGTCTTTCATAATCAAAGATTAGATAGATCATAGCAAAAGGGTTTATCATCAATATTCCTAATATTCAAAAACAAAATGTGGTGGGGAAATTATTCATTTCATTAACATTATTATTATTCATGATCATATTATCATATATATAATTAAATATAAATCAGTATGTATTTCGATTAAAAAAATGGCTTAATAATGTGTTGTAATTTGTAAATGAAATTAATTTTTTTTGATCAAACAAAATTAGCAAGTTGATATTAAAAATAAGTACATCCCTATTTTCATTTTTTGAAGATTTTATAATGTTAGTTTCGTTGAATGAAATTATTATTTTATAATTAAACAAAAACAATTATATCGACAAGCGTTATGTAGTAAACCTCAGTTTTGAATTTTTTTAGGGTTTAAGAATAATATTAACAAAATATATAAGAAAAAAAATATATGGACAGAAAACAAACCGGTTTAACTTCACCATTCCACAAGCAGTGAACACCCATAAAACCAATGACCCCAGGTACTATATATAATAGTGCAGGCTGCAATGAGCAAATGCAAAAAATTAAAAGAGTGCCAATTGTAATGTAATTAGAGAGTTAAGGGATATCGTTTCTTAGATTTAGATAAATAGATGATAATTCTAAATGAATGAAACAATATATAGGATTAAATTTTATTAAATATTAACTCTAGAGGAATAATAATATTAATGACTTTAATTAAATCCTTAAACTCAAAATAACAAATAATGAGTAGTAGTTGCAAACATAAAAACTATTAAAATGGAACAGTTAAAAAACATGCATTAATAAATTATAACCTGTGCTGCTTGGAACCAGTTCATCACAATAATTGTAGCTATCAAGCCTACTGAGTATCCAGCAAAAGCACTTTTGAAGTATCTAATCTCTTTTCCTCTGGAAACATCAAAACGCAATGCCAAAGCCACAAAGATACCTGGTAAAAAAAGCAAAATCTCAATTTCATCAAATCTCTTTTCCTCTATGAAACTAATTGGTGCATTAGTTTCATAGAGATAACTTAAATCTCAATTTTTTTATCAAACAAGAAGTTCGCTGCCAATGCCATTATACCAAGGTTTCTTTTTTGATGAAGATACCAAGTGATTTTATACAATATAAATCAGGATTAATTTAGTTTTCATGATACTCTTAAAGTAAGTTTTTAAGGTTTTTTCCTTTTAAGAATATCAAATTCAAAGTTAAAGGAAAAAAAGCTTACCTGGGATGACAATATCACCAAGACCTAGCATATTAAATGGTCTAGTAAGATCTGATGTTGGAAATAGAAGCTGCAATAGTTTAGTATAAGACAGACAAAACAGGTATTATTATTGAAGCACAATGCTTATATCTTTATAGATTTGTAATTTTTATTTTTATATTAGCATATAAATATATAAAAGGATGGTGAATGATTCCCATAGAGGAGATTAGATAGAAGTAAACCGACCTTTATAGGAGCATCGAAAGATTTAGCAACACTAACCATCACAGGTGTGAAGAAAACCCAGAAAATGTCGTAAAAAAAAAGACCAGACTGCACATGAAAATAGTGGCTAATCAACACAATTGATAGTACTGTAGAACACAACAGCATTATGACAGACAGTCACAATTCATCAATTTGATTTAGAATGGCCTATATTACACTAAACAATTCAGACATTTACAAGCAAAAGAAATGTGTAAAACATTTACAATTAACCGTATTACTGAAAAAATAGCAAGCTTGACAAGAGTCTAGGAAGAGACATCAAATATTGGTGATTTGGTATAAACAAAGAAAAAATCACAATGCCTTAATATTTAATTCAAACAAAGATATATTACATTTCCAACATTACTATACTATATTTTAATTTAATCCTTGATGAATTTAACTTTTGTCACTATCAATTATTCATAATTTATACTGTTAGTTATTATGGTCGGGTTTAGATTATTCAAGTGCATACAAATATCATTGCCATTGATAGTTGAAAGATTTGGTTAGGTTTGCAATGCTGCTTCTTTTTTATGTTTGATATTGGTGTTTATCTTCCAGAAAATGATGAATAGATTTTTTTTACAAACAATGAATGGATGTTACAATCAAAGCTTTATATAAGACATAAATTAGATTTTAATTTTGAATCATAAAAGTGACTCTTTACTATTTGCAATGCATCACCAACAATAAGATATGAATGATAAGACATATCGTGTATACATTAAAACATGATAAAATGATATATAACTATAGAAATATGTACACATTAAAACAGTACCATGATTATTGTATCACTTATCTACACATGATTTTAATATTGCACATGAATTTTAAACATTTGTTGACCAAGGGTCTCTTACCAAAAGTATGGCACCTGTTTTGAATGATCCAAGTGATAGCATTTCAATTCCCTAAGAAGAAGAAAAATCCTTTAAAATTAAAAGTAATAGCAATATGATTTAGCATGACACTACGAAGGAAAATTAAAACTATGATTGTCGAGGCATGCAATCAATTAATAAAGAGGAAATGTTTCTTGTACAAAACATAATGATATAATAGAAGGAAAATGAATGTTTAATACTTGCTAGAAAATAGTCAGAATACATTAAGAAGTACAGTTAAATAATAAATATTTGAGCTAAAATATAATTTTTTGTACAAAAAGTGCCAGTTTTCCATAAAACAAATTCTGAAGCATTTTAACATTGCATATGACATTTTCCATAAAAACTAATTCTGAAGCATTTTAACATTGCATATGACATTTTCCATAAAACTAATTCTGAAGCATTTTAACATTGCATATGACATGAAGAACTCAGATATACAAACCTGAATACAGAATGCAATTCCCAGTACATTGTTTGCCAACCAATGTTTCTTCAATACGTACCACAAACAGAAAAATGTTCCTGGAATTCCAGCAATAACTTGAGATATCGTGAATTCTACGGATACAGCTGCAACGAATATTTAGAATGATTCCAATTTGAAAAGAGCAGTGAAAGAGGAAAGGATGAATACTCTAGTAAATTAGTAATCGATGTGAAGATGAAAAAAATATCATAAATAAAAGAATAAAAAATCAAGAAAACAGAGGGCAAAATTGAATTCATTGCATTGGTAATTTAGAATAAGTATCACGTTGCGTAAATATTAAACAAATTTTATTAATAATATGAATGTAGTTAACTATCTATGCTTGTATTTTTATGGGTAGTGTTTAGGCCTGTAAATGGTATACCGAAATTCAAGATTGGATTTTCAGATTCCGGATACGGATTCGGATACCAAAAATGATATCCGGAAATTACCCGGACGGATTCGAATATCTGTAATATCAGCCGTTAAAATTTGAATTCTATTGATAATTCTAGATACGGATATCCGGATATCCGAATAAATATATAATAACAATATTTAGTAACATTATCAGTAATCAATAATTGTTATTCATAAACTTATATTATTATTTAGGATTTTAGGGTGATTAATTGACTATTAATTAACTTTATTAAGGGTGATTTTATACTTTTATAATTTTATTTTAAGGTTTTCTAGAATTTTCTATAAAAAGTTATCCGAATTCGGATTTTCCAGATATCCAGAAATTTATCCGAATTCGGATTCGAATTTTCCTATCCAGGTATTATTCGGACGGATTAGGATTATCAGGATTCAAATTCCAGGGTATCCGAGTCGAATCCATCCGATATACAGGCCTAGTAGTGTTGTCTGTAAAACGATCGAGTAAACTATAGGAAGAATGATTATATTCACTTGTTAATCCGTTCCCATATGGAGGGTATTCACAGGTATTTATGGATGGTTAGAACCACTAAATACATATCACAGTCCAAAGTGATTAAGCTATTATACTTTGGGGTTACATGATTGTGGTTGTCTTGTGATTAGGTTAGTTAAATCATTTTTATATACACATCTGTGGTGCTATAAACAACCTAGTTAACTTCTGATGCTACACGGCACTCTGCATACTTTCAAGCAAACATGATGTCACATGCTCAAATCCAAATAGATTTACTCAGGGTTCTAAACCTTAAACAATAATGGTAGTATGGTACCATATGATGACAATTCTTTTCCATGATACAATAATATAACCAAGGTTTTTGATTTGTCGCATATGCGACCAGGCGGTAACCCCCCATCGCATATTTGGGGGGTCGCATATTATGGGGCTTAGCCGGATTGAGTGATGGTTCCTGTTCCTAGCATGTCCTCAGTTGCTTTTTCCGAGATTGGTCGCGTGATCTCCGTCGGAGATGGCATAGCCCGTGTTTATGGATTAAAGGATATTCAAGCTGGGGAAATGGTAGAATTTGCCAATGCCAACACCAGCGGGGTCAAAGTCAAAGGAATCGCTTTGAATCTTGAAAATGAGAATGTGGGTATTGTTGTCTTTGGTAGTGATACAGCTATTAAAGAAGGAGATCTTGTCAAGCGCACTGGGTCTATTGTGGATGTTCCCGCGGGAAAATCCTTGTTAGGCCGTGTGGTCGATGCTCTGGGAGTACCCATTGATGGCAGAGGTTCTCTAAGCGATCACGAACGAAGACGGGTCGAAGTGAAAGCCCCAGGTATTATTGAGCGTCGATCCGTGCACGAACCCATGCAAACAGGCTTAAAAGCGGTGGATAGCCTGGTTCCTATAGGTCGTGGTCAACGAGAATTGATAATTGGAGACAGGCAAACAGGAAAAACCGCTATAGCGGTAGATACCATATTAAACCAAAAAGAACTGAATGCAACGGCAAAAGAAAATGCAAAATTGTATTGTGTCTATGTGGCGATTGGGCAGAAACGCTCGACTGTGGCACAATTAGTGCAAATTCTTTCATCAGCAAATGCATTGGAATATTCAATTATTGTAGCTGCCACCGCTTCGGATCCTGCTCCCCTCCAATTTTTGGCCCCATATTCGGGCTGTGCCCTGGGGGAATATTTCCTCGATAATGGAATGCACGCATTAATAATATATGATGATTTGAGTAAACAAGCAGTAGCATATCGCCAAATGTCATTATTGTTACGCCGACCACCAGGCCGAGAGGCTTTCCCCGGGGACGTCTTCTACTTGCATTCCCGTCTTTTAGAAAGAGCGGCTAAACGATCAGAAGAGACAGGAGCGGGTAGCTTGACGGCCTTACCTGTCATTGAAACACAAGCTGGAGACGTATCGGCATATATCCCAACCAATGTTATTCCCATTACAGATGAACAAATCTGTTTAGAAACAGAGCTCTTTTATCGTGGACTCCGACCGGCTATTAACGTGGGCTTATCCGTCAGTCGCGTCGGGTCGGCAGCTCAGTTGAAAGCTATGAAACAAGTCCGCGGGAGTTCAAAACTGGAATCGGCACAATATCGAGAAGTAGCAGCCTTCGCGCAATTTGGCTCAGACCTTGATGCTGCCACTCAAGCATTACTAAAACTCACCATTTACCCAAGTACAAAATATTAAAATTGAAATAATTAAATGAATTATATTATTTTTTTACAACTTAAGGACCTTACTAAATGTTTGAATTAGAACTTAGAACTTAGAACTTGAATATTTAGAACATAGTTAGAACTTAGAACTTAGTTAGAACTTAGAACTTGAAACTAAGTGTTTGAATTACACTTGTACTTTGAATGTTTCTTTAAGTTTTTGAGATTTTAAGAGTTTAAGTATCATTAATCACTATATTATTTCAATTATGATTTTTATTATGACTTATAATATCAGGGATTTATTTAAAATATAGAAAATACAGGGGGGTATATTGAAAAAAATATATATAAAAAATAAAAAAAAAATGTCGCATATTGGGCCGCATATGCGACCGCCTGGTCGCCTGGCCGCGTGAAAAAGCTTGAATATAACCATCAATGGATACACTTAATATGTGTTCAATTCAAGGTTTTTTAGGCGACCATGCGGTCATGCGATGGCTATGACCGCATGGCCGCCTAGGCGCTTCAGGCGACGCCTAGGCGGTCGCCTGAAAATAGGGTAAATTTTGCAAATTTACCCTAAACTTATATATATTTGCTAAAAAATATGGGTAAATTCAGAAACATTTAAAAAAATATATGCATAAATTTTAAAACCTGAAATTACTAATACAAAGTGATAGACCTATTAATCTAAAATTTAAAATTTAAATACATAGATTATAAGACTTCTATGAATTTATGGTTAGAAAGGTGCAAAAAACAAGAAAGAAAAGAGGTTAGGGTTTTTTAAAACCCTCAACCTCTTATTTAAATGACTTAAATCATTTAAATGGGTGATTGGGCCTTATATTTAAATTTTAAAAAAAAATTAAAAAAATTAAAATAAAACAAACCTATTGGGTTAGGTGGGTCCGGGTCAGATCCGACCCGGACCCGTCTAACCCGTTCCAGCGCATGAAGGCAAACGCCTACATGCGCTGGAACGCATGGTCGCCTATGCGACGTCTAGGCGATGCCTAGGCGTCGCATGAAAAACTATGGTTCAATTACTTCAGTATAATCATAAATTACAAAGTATGCTGTAATCTATATCCAACTGTTGTTTATTTATTAGTGGAGACTGAAGAGTGAGAACCATTAAAGACAATAAAGGATTAAATCACATTTCTAATTTTATATTAAATATGAATATCGCACAGTGAGAAAATATGTTGTAATCTTTTAGTGTTTTATTTTAACAACATATTGAATAAACGAAAATAATCAAAAAAAATCTAAACCAATACAGATTCCAGATGTATGTATGAAATTAAAATGTTATTCACAAAAAAGAAACTAATTTAAAGAATATATAAAAACAAGATGTAAGAAAGAAAGAGATTCAAATGCCATTAACATAACAACCTCTTAATCATATTGAAGATTTGGTGACAGTCATGAAAAAAAATGAATATACAATAATAAAAGGGCAAACTACGTACATGGAAAATATGGAAGAGTCCAGGTTATTTCATTTTCATTCCAGTTCTTAGGAAGAAAACCTTTAATAGAAGGTAACAATGTCGCTCTGCAGACATTGTTAATCGAAAAAATATAAGTCTGTGGTGTTATGTAATTTGAAAAAAATGATGGAATTTAAATAGCGAGACAGAACAACATACGAAAAAGCAAGTATTCCAAGTACAAAAAAGTAGCACGTCAAAACAGAATTAACCAAGTCTTTTGACAAAAACTTGAACAGAAAGAACAGTGACAACAGCATTGCACTTCCAACTAAAGGAAAGCGCATTGCATGTTCTTTTGACATTGTCTCCTGCGTGAGAAAGATTAATGTTTTAAGTGATGATGGATTGAAAAAATATCAAATATTTAATGAATAACTAGCACCTCAAAATTAAAAAATGTTAATTACTCACAGTCGGTGGCGTAGGCTTCACAGACCGGTAACATCCAACAAGAAGAGTGAGGCATGCAGTCAGAACCACATTTAAATTGGAGTTTACAGGTACTACAAGAGGTGCAACGGTCAAAGCTGCAAAAACAACAGGAAAACTAATGAGAATACCAACATTTTAAACATAAAAAACACAGCCAAACTAATTACTAAAGATTCTTAGAAAATCAAAATTTGATATCATTCAAAAGAGCTTTTTTTTCCAAATTTGGTTAAACAAATTTGGATCCAACCTATCAACCCATTTCCTACAAATTAACCCTCTAGCAGAAAAAAATGAAAACCAATCATAATACTCTTTCTACATTAGTCAATTTCCCAGATCTAATCAAAAAAACTGAAGAAGAAGAATAAGAAAAGATTGGCAAAAAATGATTAATATATAGTGTTCATCGTATAGAGCGCGAATTGAAGATCGAGTACCAGAGAGAAAGGGCAATCCTGCGCTCACAGATGGTTATATTTTAAATGAAAAAAACCCAGATCGATCAGAAACCAGAAATCTATGAATCCCCTAGCAAGAAAAAAAAATGTACACCAGAGATGAAAGTAAAATCAAAGCCTAAATCCACATATAACACTCTTTCTACATCAGTGAAATTCCCAGATCTACTCACAAAACAGAAAGAAAAAAGTTGCCGAAAAACGGTTAACATGTACGATCATCGCGTAGTTCGGATTGAATGAAAAAGATGAAAAAAGGATAGAAAAGCAAACCTGCAAGAACAAGATTGGCGGCGCGCTCACAGTTCATCATATTCGGCATACAAAAACGCAGATCGATCAGCAGCAACACACACCTCAAAAAATACCTAATCGATCGATCGATCGACCTAAAAAGACGTGGAAGAAAAAGATCGAACTAGAAGAAGTGGGATCGGGGAGAATCCAGTTTTCTTCTCTCGGAGTCGATCTTGTAGAGAGAGAAAACTGGAGTCTTTTCAGTTTTTTTTTTGGTATTTAAAATTAAGGAATAATGGTTAAATGAAATAAATGAATTTATGATTCTGAAATCTGAATTAATAAATAAATAAATATATCAAAATCTACAAATCATCTTTTTTTTTAATTATAAAATAAATAATGAAATTGTAACTCTATATATAATTGACCTAAACTTGCCGGCTGCAAACGGTAACTGTGGTCAATCTATGATTTCCGGCAAGAGAGGGCGAAATTTGTTGAAGGTAATGTACTGCACAAGACATTAATTCATGTACGACGAAAAAATGTACAACAAAAGACACTAACTCATATACGACGAAATGCCGATTTAATGGTCAGGATTTTTTGACGCATTTCGATGCATTAAAATTCGACGCATAAGAAACTTACCCTATTTTTATATTGTGATATTTTCATTTAACCTTCCTAAAATATTAATTCAGTGTAAAAATTATTTTAACATCAATATATTTATTTGATGATGCCCCTGGTCAATCAAACCAGGTCCACCTCAAATCAAGACCAATACATCCACTGGGCTTAACATAATGTGCCCGACTCATTTGATTGTAGGTCCGGCGGGGGAACTCGATTTAGGAGTTTCGCGGAACTGCAACCGAGCATGGAGACCAGATTGCGTTGGAAACTTGGTGATCGGAGGAGTTCCGTTTTTGAACTCACTTCGTTGGGGTTTTCTTCTCCGTCTGTTCTGTTGCAATAGCCATCATTTGAACCGGAAACTTGATGCACGGAATCTCTATCCAGGACAGAGACTGGACTTGAATTCTGCGAACTTGAATTAGAATCTATTTTCGTCCTTCTCCCGTGAAAATCTTCTTCCTCCGATGTCACCAGACATGCTTCGATCTTCGTCTCTTTTCTTTTTTTGTTGCCATCACTATCGTGTCACCAAAATTTAGAATCCAAAACCCATCATTCTCATACGGCAACCAGAAAACTCCGGGGTTCCTGAAAAGAAGATGACTTGTTCAAGCAACTCAATTCCGAAGACGCCATAACTTGAAATCTTTGTCTCTCGACAGAACTCATCGATCTGCTTCTTCCACGAACACCTCAAGAATCCACAGTCACCTGCTCCAGCATTGTATCAAGACCCATCAGTCTCGCAACAACACCGAGTGCCGGACTTGCGTGATTGCCTCTCCCTTTCTTCTCCTAGACGATTTCTTCGTCGTTAACAAAGTCGAGATTTCCTCCATACCGGCGGCCGCCACGAAGACGATTACTCACATGGAAACCCGTATGGAAAAACAAACCTACACAACCCATTCCATGGGCGCCGAATACCATAGTGATTGTTAATATTCGAAATGGGAGTGGAGTGATGGCCAGGTGGGGTGGGTTTTGATTTTTGAATTACAACTGAAGTTAGAAGGAGAATTTGTGTGCAGAAAAAGGTGAACCGAGCATGGTAACCTTACCGCGGGCCACATGATACGGGCGTCCGTCTGTGATCCACACTGTATATATATATAGAGAGAGAGAGAGAGGAAAAACTTCGGTACTGCATCTGGCCGTAGATTATCTCGTCCGATTGTGGCCGTCCATCCCATTTTTCTGCAATTGAGTGTTCGATGAGACCTTAGGACGTACGGCGGTCGTGGTCTTCCTGTCAAAGCCATACTCTTTCTCTGTACATTGGTTGGTCTAAAATTAATGCATCAAAATGCATTCAGAAGTACCGATTTCTCCCCTTTCATATCCATATCGTCGAATCATTCTTCACCCATTTCGTTCACTGTTGGATTGCGATTTCATCATCACCCCCTTCAGAATCAATACTGCCGATCTTAGGTAGGCGTCTCTGATTATCGTTCGCCCTCTGCTTTATTCATTTCCACCACTCCACCGCCCCGCCCCCCACATACCCCCAATAATCGTAATTGTCTCTACTCATTGTTTGATCATCTTGAAAGAACAGTTTTTTATGCGCTAAAATTCCAGAGAATTGCAAGATTCAGTATGTAATGGTCGCCAGATTCATCATTTTATTTTTTTTGTTCTATGTAGGTCCACATACCCTGGTCGTTCATGATAAATCCTGTGTGATCACCAGTAGATCTGGATATATATATATATATATGCTTCGGATATACTGAGCGAATATAAAATGCTAAATAGCAAGCCTTGTAGATCACCAGTAGTCCTAGGGTCTGAGTGAGAGAAAGATAAAGGAGAATTATTAAGAAATGTGACAGTTTATAAAACTCTTTTGGGTTCTTTACATTAACTTTCTCAAACAAGAACGGATCTGATTTATGCTATAAACCAGGTAGCACAGTTTGTGGAAGAACCTAGAACTTCACATCTAATTACAGTCAAAAGAGTACTCTTAATCATGCATGGACTTCATTTTACTAAATCCTCATGTTTTGATAGGATTCAAGGATTTTGTGATGCTGATTATGCTAGTGATCCAGACACCAGAAAATTAACTACATATATATTAGAGGAAACTTAATCAATTATTTCTAAATCTAATGCTGAGTATAGGGTTCTAGCCTCAATGACCACTGAAATCAGATGGTCAAGTTTTATCTGTAAAGATTTATGATATGAATTGCATATCCTGGTATTTTAAGTATCTGAATTCGGATTTGATCTGAACTAAATTTAAATTTATTTAGGTAAATATATATTTTTTTGATAACGGAAGGTATCTTTCCACAGATGTAGAACTCTCAACCTTCGAATGATATATCAGAACCACATAATATATCATCCGATAAACTTAAACTAAAATGTACATTGTAAGAGTAGTATTAAAACACTTAAAAGTCTTCAACCACTTAAGTTGACTTTGAAATGTCTTTCGGTTATTCCGACCAATTCCAAGTTATCATTCTTCTTTGTCCTATTTACCTCTCCCACAAAAGGAAGCAAACGAGATAGAGAAGCAGCCAAGTCTGGAATCGGAATGACAACGAACCTAAAACTAGAAGCGAGTTTCAAACTGGAGGAAGAATCATCTGCAACAATAGATTCACTGTCCAAACATGTGTCAGTGATATCGGATCTTCGAGAATACCGAGGACCGCTCAAGGTTCCCTACAGCGACCTGCTCCGACGAGTGAAGCTTCTTGCGCCTTTGTTTGAGGAGTTGAAGGATGGAGGAGTCAAGATCGGGGAGGAGGATTCCGATGGATTACTTTTGATTGAATCTGCACTTGGTTCCGTCAGAAACGTCTTCGAATTCATCCTTGATGAAAGCAACATCTTTCAGGTACACCCAAAATCCAAATCTGGAATCATGGTTTTGATTGGGGATTCGAGATCTGTGCTGTTTTTGTTGGTTTGATTAATCAACTGTTGAATTAAAATTCTTAAACACTTGATAAAATCTCCAAATTTTATAGACTTTCCATATTCGATCGGTAGATTTATGATCAAAATCCAGAAATTTAATCAAAACTTTTCAACTTTGTAGCCTGAAAGATTGTTTTTTTTCTTCTCTTTCTAAATTATTGTATTGGTCAAGCTGATTATATTTCCATCATTCATTCACATGGTTTCAGAGTGGGTTGATTATTGTGTGCACACCAGATGATCCATTAAACCCTAGTAGTTTTTCCTTTGCTCAATTTCCTCCCTGATATAAGTAAATAACATAGCATGGGCATGTATGGTGGTGTTTTCACAGGCAATAGAATATCAGTATTTTGCAAATAAGATTTTGGAGGTAACCAAACAGCTCGACAAGGCGCTAGACGGATTTTCCTACAAAGAGCTTGATATATTACTTGAAGTCAAAGAGCAGGTTTCGATATGTTCTTTGTCTTAATAAATGAAGTAGATCACTAGATGGGTGGATTTTGTTTTTTACGATACTTGAGGGTGGTAAATTTTGCAGGTGGAGCTCATCCATTCCCAGTTGAAGAGAGCAGAAGAAAATTTAGATTGTCTTGATGAAGAAATATCATGGCTTCTTGCTATGGCATTTTCCGAGAAGGCGAAAGACAGTTTGATCCTCAAGAAGCTTTCTGAGAGACTTGATATCCTGACAATAAATGATCTGCGAAAGGAGCAAACATATTTTGATGAGAAGATCAAGGATGGTAATGGTCAGGAAAATACAGCTTTGGAGGACATGTCAGTGGTATTGAAGAAATTAACAGATTATGCTCCAAAAATCCTAAACAACAATGCTCTTCGAAAGGATGCAGATGCGCCAAAACTCAAGTCTCCTGTCATACCAGATGATTTCCGTTGTTCAATATCCCTTGAACTGATGAAAGACCCTGTTATTGTCTCGTCGGGACATACATACGAGAGAGTTAGCATCCAGAGATGGCTCAACACCGGACACAAGACGTGCCCCAAAACTCAACAGGTTCTCTCAAAAACTCTAACTTCAAACTATGTGTTGAAGAGTCTGATTGCACAATGGTGTGAGAGCAATGGTCTTGAACTTCCCCAACAACATGGCACTTCTCATGACAACAAGTCGGCTAAATCTAAATCAGATTGTGACACTGCAAGCATCAACTCACTTCTGCAAAAACTCAAATACGGAGGAATAGAAGAACAGCGAGCAGTTTCTGGTCATCTTCGATTGCTGGCGAAAAGGAATGCTGATAATAGGGTATGTATCGCTGAAGCTGGAGCAATCCCTCTTCTTGTAAGTTATCTAGCGTCCAGTGATGCAAGAACCCAAGAACACATCGTGACTGCCCTTCTCAACTTATCGATAAATGAGGTGAACAAAAGACGCATAGTTGACGCCGATGCAATACCTGGGATTGTCCAAGTTGTAAAGAATGGAAGTATGGAGGCAAGAGAGAATGCTGCAGCCACTCTTTTCAGTTTATCTGTTATCGATTCAAGTAAAGTAAAGATAGGCGAAGTCGGCGCTATGCCTGCTCTGATAAAATTACTGTCTGAAGGGAGTCCAAGGGGAAAAAAGGATGCTGTTACTGCTATTTACAACCTCTCAATCAATAATGAAAACAAAGTGAGAGCTATCAAGGCAGATATAGTGATCCATCTGATGAAAATGTTGAAGGATTCTAGTGGAGGAATGGTGGATGAAGCTCTTACCATAATGTCGATTCTCGCCAGTCATCCAGAAGGAAAGTCTGCTATTGCAAATGCCAAACCAATCCCAATATTGGTTGTGCTCTTGAGAACAGGTTCTCCCCGTAACAGAGAAAATTCCGCAGCTGTGTTGTCATCTCTTTGTACTGACGATGAAGGACAGGTGATGATTGCCAGACTATGTGGAGCTGAAGAAGCACTTAAGGATCTATCTAATTGCGGCACCGACCGCGCTAAGCGAAAAGCCACCACTCTTTTGGAATTTCTACATAAAAATGATCAACCGAAAGAAGTTCCAAAACCTAGGCTTCCTTGATCGATCATTCGTTCTCTTCTAGGGTTCCAGGTACTCCTGAATTTACCCCCCTTCTCCCTTTCTTGAACTCCCATGTAATTGGGATGCAATATATATACACATAAACAGAGAACAGTCAATAATTTGTCTGTAATGTAAAAAAAATACAAATTCCACAAGGACCTGATTGAAATATTTAAAATTACATCGGATTGAAAAGGCAAATTGTGAAATTAGAAAACAGTTAATTTATACTCGGCTATTTTTTTTCTTCTGTAAAATTAACTCACCGGCGAACCACCGGCGGACGGCGGTGGATATTTTCGATGGATTGCTCGTTCTTCTCAGAAGCGACTCTCGAAGTATTTGAGAATTTCGGACGTTTGTTGAAAGAAAAGATCATCGAGATCTTAACAAGATTCGCCGCCAATGTTCGAACCAAGTTTTTTGAATCCATCGATTACGTTAAAAACAAATCCATCCAGTTTAAAGAGTTTGTTAGATTGACGATCGTAGATATCCGCATCACAGTCGGTATTTGGATGAGAGGTCCGACGCGTTTGTACTGGACAATCATTCGCATCTTCCGACGATTGGACGACAATTGCGCCGACAAGGAGAAATCTTTGCTACATTACTTCGACGGAAACCACACCTACGGCACTCTATCTATCGCCACAGCACACGCACACGTACCTACTCAAGACAAAGGTCAGATCTTATCCGGACCCTTCGGTACTTTCTTCGGCGTCTTCGACGGACACAACGGCAATAAAACCGCCATTTTCGTATCTGACATGATCTTCGGCTACGTCACCAGTAAGAAAGAAACCCTAATTCAAGAAACGTACAGTAATTCAAGAAACCCTAATTCCACTCATTTGTTGCAGAATTTGCAAGTTTTGAAAGAAAGGTATCGCGGGAAATTCTGGCAGACGCCATAGCAGAAGCGGAAAGGGAATACATAAAGTACATAGAACGTGTTGATCCAGGAAGAACAACAGGTATGTCCACCATGGGAACTTGCTGCTCGATTGGTTTCATCTGGAGAAACACTCTGTACATCGCCAACATAGGAGATTCTCAAGCTGTAATAGGTCGATTGAGTGGCCGAAATAACAGCAAGAATATCATAAGCGATGTACTGACGGCAAATCACAGCACAAGAATGGAAAAAGTGAGACAAGGATACCAGACATCATTTCCAAGAGATAAATCTGTACTTGTATACGATCATTCTTCATGGCGAGTGAAGGGTTTCATTCCTGTAAGTATCTGGATTAATTCATTGATGGGTTTCTGGATTTGGATCTGAATTCTGATTGTATGTAATTTTATCGATTGATTTAGGTTTCAAGAACGATAGGAGATGCATATTTGAAGTACAGCAAACACAGAGTGAAAGACAAACGGAGTAAATTCTACTTTCCTAATGATCTCACTGCACCTCTTCTCAGCTCCCAACCTTACACACTGTCTTATGATCTGGATCCTGCTGATAAATTCATAATCGTAGCATCACATGGATTCTGGGATCAGATTTCGATACACAAAGCTGTTCAAATCGTTCATGATTCTTCTTCTTCTTCCTCTTCCAGAGAAGTAATTAATTAGCTTAATTAATTAGTTTGTTGATTGAATTGAATTGAATTGAATTGATTGTGTGATCGAACAGGGAATAGCGGGAAGATTGGTGGAGGAAGCTCTGAAACAGGCTATTCGATATACCGGCATTCGCTACTCGGAGCTTGTGAAGAAAAAATGCAGAATCAGACTGAGATCTTACTACGACGACATGACGGTCATGGTTATTTTTTTGGATCGGTTATTGGACGGTCCAGATCATAACGCACTACATCAGTGCGTGAGATCAAGTAACCAATGCATTTCGACCGCATTTGATCCGGACCATTCAGATTTGTTCAAAATGCTCAATGCAATCCAATTGACGGAAAAAACTAGTGTTGCTAGATTTACGGTTGCTGACTTTATGTAATTTTGCATTTATAGGATTGAATTCAGGTGGGTCGTGGTATAATGCGTTGAAATACGTCAAATAAATCCTGACCGTCGTATATAGGTTTTCAAATGTACTGGTCTAATACACAGATTTAAATTTTTTTTTTTCCGATTCCCCCTATCCCTATGCCCTTATTTCACAACTGCATCTAGAAAAACTTCAACATACACATCATATCAAATCAACAATTAATTAGCTAGGGCGCATTTTTCATGCGGTTCACTATCCTTGTTGTGAATTACTGCGGATTGGGTGATCCACCGTCTGTCGAATGCGTTGATTCTCAGCTGTCCGTGACAAGGAGCAGGAAACAGTACGTTATCGGACATCTGGGAGACGGCCGTACGGGATCCCACAATCGGTCCGAGAGCAAGTTCCGACATCACAAGTCGCAGAATCGCGAGTCCCGGACATCGCAGGAACAGTACCACGTACTCATACCGCGTGCTGTTTTCATGTGGATGCTAGTCGAGAACCTGTAGACGCGGTTCTTCCCTCTGCGTTACCGAACACATGCCGTCGGATTGTCAATTCTGTCAATTTGAGAAGCGTTTGCAGCCCAGGTGAAGCGAGCTGTAATTAGCTAAGTGGACAGTAGTCAAGCGATTTAATGTAATGTTCATACGAAAAACATAATTCGTACAAAAGTGTGATATGGTTTTGGCAGTAAGGTTTGATTTTGGTTTCGAGAGATCTGTGCAAGGTGATGTTCAAGGGAGTGTTTCAGTGCATATAGAGACGACGCATATAGAGATAACTTTAACGAGCAACAGTGAAAGACGAATATACTCCAGTTAGTTAATGAGTTATTCAGAAATAAAAGATCTGATGTTGGTGAGATTTACAAGATTTTTGATTGTCGCTAAAACGCAATAATCAAAAATAGAAGACAGAAGTAGCTGACTTCAATGCAATAGACAGAAGTAGCTCGGATCTTCTCCGGACGAATTGGTAACTTTTATTCCGTGCTGATCTGATCTGACATACAAGGGTTTCGCGGCAGAATCAGCTTCTTCTAGCAAACGGTCGATGAAAATGACCATCACAGTTATATCATCAAGGAACGCTTTACGCGTACCTTTTCGCATCTTCTTCAGATCGGAGTAACTGACGTCGGAATTTTTAACGGATCTCTTCATCGCGACCGTCGCCAGCCTCGTCGCAGCCCCTTTTTTTGGATAACGGTGAACGATCTTAACGGCTTGTTCTTTGGAGATGAGATCCCAAAGACCGTGAGATGCAATTATGACGAACCGATCGGTTTCTTCATCGAGCCTGTGCTCGCAGGTTTCTTGTTTAGACAGTAGCAATGGTTTCCGAATCCGAGGACCGGAATAGTAAAACCGATTACTCTTGTCTTTCATCCTGAAATCGTTGAATTTCAGGTAAGTATCTCCGATCGTTCCCGACAGTGGAATGAAACCCTTAACTTTCCACGCCATGTTCTTCCACACAAGGATTTTATTGTGCGATGAAGAATCCTCCGGCGACGGCCAATGAGACGCTTGGTAATCGTTCAGGATCTTCTGTTTCTTCGTACTGTGAACGGGATGCAGTGGTTTCACCATCATCGTCTTTGTTTTTTTATCTAAACGACCCATTACAGCTTCGGAATCTCCAAGATTGGCGATATAAAGGATCTTCTTCCAAATGAGACAGATTAGACAGCAGGTTCCGACGGTGGAAAGAGGTCCTCTTGGATTATCCATTCTCACGTATTCCTTGTATTCTTCTTCCATCATGCTAATCGTTCTATCGAAGATTAAGGAGAATCTAGGGCCGCGTTCCAAAACACGTCCGACTATGTTGGAGAAAATCTTCTCGGAGACGAATTCCGTCGCTTGTGAGCCCATATGTCCATCGTAAATACCGAAGAAGGTACCTGGCCCGCTCACGATCTCCGCACGGTCGAGCGTCGGAGAATGAGAATGCACCGACGCGATGGAGAATGTGCCGTGCGTATGGATTCCGTCCATGCTGTACAGCTTATTCTCTTCTTCTTCGACGGAATAATATTCTTCTTCTTCTTCTTCTTCTTCCTCCTCCTCTTCTTTATCTTTATCCTCGCCGTCGAATCCAAGACAATTCATTTTCAATTCTCGACGATCGGAGATGATTGGAGATGATAAAGAAATGAACAACGGTGAATAAAAATAAATAAAAATTGGATTTTTATAGTCAAAAGTCTAAAAATGAAAATAAATAAAAACACTAGTCGTTTTCTCCTTGCGCGATATTACCTATCGAAGCTATGAAAAGCTCATCTTCTTCACTGACCACTGTGGAGATAACGCCGGTTTCATTCGATCGGACACATACAGAATTAAAAGAGTTGTTTTTTACATGAACTTGATTGTCGAAGTAGATGACGATGACATTCATTATATCATGGTACTTTGATCTAACATCACCGGTCATCTTTAGCAGAACGGAGTACTTCAGATAAGAACGATGTAAACATCTTTTGAGAGCAAATCTTATCAATGTTTTTGCTATTCCGAATCTTGAGTTCTTCTGCACCATTTTAACAGCTACCTTCGGTGATACATGTTTCCAGAATTCATATGATGCTACGATGATGAATCGATCGTTTGGTTTAAGAATGTATGTGAAACGATGTGGGTACACATGTTTTCGTGCTCGTTTGCTTAGTAAATCTTCTCCTTCGTCTTCTACGCTCACTGCTTTTATTTTGTTCTTGCGAGAGTTTAATCTGCCGATTGTTACTTGTTTTCCTGCGAGAGGACTCATGTATAGTTGGTTTCTCCAGATCAAACCGAAAAGGTACGTATTTTCGACGTCGATGAGATCATATTCGCTGGTAGAAGCTACTCCGGTTCGGATGGCACGCTCGATTATCCTTCCGGTGATGTATTGCTTTTTATTGATAATAGCTGCATTCAAAGTTTAGGATTTAGGGTTAGTGATTAATAGTAAAAAATTCTAGCCAGAAGTAAATTGCCCAAAACTTTTCATTACAAGAAATTTAGTCAAAACTAGTTTTTTTTGTTGTTAAATAAGTCTGATAGATTCGACTCGGATACGAATAAATTTTCGGATATCTGAAAAATTCAAATTCGGATAACTTTTTATATATAAAGGATCTTAAAAAATCTTAAAATAAATTTATAAAATCATTTTTAATAAAGTTAATTAATAGTCAATTAATCACATTAAAATACAGATATTTGAAAGTTAATTTATATTTATTTAGATATGCATCTATTCAGATCCGTATTTAGAATTATCAACAGAATTCGGATTTTAACGACGGATATTGCAGATATCTGAATCCGTCTAAATAGTTTTCGGATAATATTTTTGGTATCCAGATCTGAAAATTCGAATTCCAATAAACATATTCGAAAACGGATACAAATACGAATTTTGGTATACGACTTCGATCATCATACAATTAGATAAAATTCATGCGATGCTATATACTAGATAAAGAAAGAAAAACAAAGATGTAGGAGATATTACCTGCAAGTTTGAGAAGAATTGATCGATAAATATGTTTCAAGGTTTCTAATGGGAATTTAGTTTTGCCGTCACAGATACTAAAGAAGGTGATATTCGGACCGCTCATCAACTCAGTCAATTCCGTCGTCTGTGCATAGTTGTGCAACGAACACAAGGAATAATGTCCGTAGAGTTGTTTACCATCAATGGGAGGCAATACATCCTGATCATCGAATCTCTCTATATCTAATCCCAATGTTTTTCTCACTATTTTCCAATATAAATCCATCATTGTTACACTGTCAAGCTGCTGCTGGAGAAATCACCAAATCATTGTTTACTCATAATGAAATAATGGAGGATCAAATTAACCTGAGGTTATTAGGAAGTTGCAACAGATTGGTTAGATTCAGTTACTATCTTCAAAAAATTCACCATATAATTTATAATCCAATCGGTTAACTGTGTAAAAAAATCGATCTAACCGTCCAATATTATCGAGCAAATTAATAAGATTAAAATTGGTTTATTTTAGAAAAACAATACAAAAATCTGCTGTTGGTAATTGGTATTCACAAATCTACATTAAAAAGAACACAAGGAACTCAACCCAGCAGCAAATCTCAGGATACTGTTGCGAAAAATTGATGCAATTTCTCATCAATTTCTGACAGTGGTGTCCAAAAGTGTCTCAAGCAATGTATTGCCATTCACAACTTTGGTGGTTGCAACAATGAAGTCATGACCCATTCCTTCCTGCAATTAAGAAGACTTGGTAATAAATATGTATTCTGAATGGATAGATGGATGGATGGATGGATAAATGAATGGATGGATGGATGGATAAATGAATGGATGGATGATGAAAGATATACAAGAGCATTGTGCTGCATTTAAGGAAATAGGGTAAATGATCAACTAAATGGTTGAAAATAATATTTTCCATATCCCAACATACTTGAGAACTGAGAAATCGTAGAGCAGATAGTTCCCCAGATGTCACCCCTCCAATAAATACAACAAGTGCGACTGAACGTCGCCCATCTGATGGCCTGCTAAAACTCATCAAATTATAACTTAGCCATGATTTAGAAAAAATATCCAAGGGACGAATCATTAAGATGACTTATTAGTTATTATTCTCTCAAATTCTAACTAAAATATGCATATCAACCTCCCAAGATTAGCATGGACATTCCGCATATCCGATGTAGTGGAATCACCACCCTAAAGAAACAGTAAATTAAAAAGAAAAGTTTAGAAATATACAACCATGTTGTTAATTAATGAAAAAATTCAGTCAGTGTAAAAACTAACTCTCTTCATGGGCCCAGGTAAAAGCTTCAATACTTCTTCAATTGAACGCCTAAAGAGCACACAATAAATTATTACTGAAATAAAAGCAAGGGGCAATACATGGAATATCATGTTTCATTTTTGTAAGGTAATAATAATCAGGAAAATAAACAGTAAACCAATGAGTGGAATTATGCTAGTTTTTTTTTGACGAAATTAAAACATTTCATTACAAATGAAGGGCAGTGCCCGAAATTACAGGAGATCATTACAAGAAATTATGATAATATTAATTTTAACTTTAAGATGTAAGAAATTCGACAAAAATGTAATAGTAAATGAAATTTTAGAATTGAAATAAATTATGACACTTGTTCCACTCTGCTAAAAGGTATAATACTTAAGATACAATGGGTCTACCTAATGGGCATAAGTTAAGGTTGCAGTATAGGTCTGAATGTTTGATTAAGCAAGTAAATAAAATAAATGGCAGTCTTCAGAATTATGGAAAATTAAAATACAGTGAATGGAGATAAAATCAAAATTATGATACCAGCCAGATCTAATTGCATGTTGAACAAGGCGAATGCTTAAAGGTGCATATCCAGAGTAGAGGTGTGCAATGTCATTAGGGCTGCAAAATAAATAATATTAATTATTTTAAACTGTATGATTTAGAGAAGAACAATAAAAATATTACACACTAAGAAGCATACATTTACCCTCACTCATTAGTCATCAAAGATCAAATTTTATATTATCCATCAATAGATTGGAACAGAAAGTATACTTTCCCTAATATATCTTTCGTCATATATAAATGCATGTAAAATTAAAATAAAAAACATAAATATTATCTTACATTTTAAGTTTTAACACAAAATAAACCATTCAGTTTTTTTTATAAAGTTAAAATTTCATTAGAAATGAAGCGGAGGCCTGGTCAGGTTTTACAGATATAAACCATTCAGTTCATATAGAAGAAAAACTAAAAGGCAGGGGAGACCAGATCGAAGGAGGGGAGATCAGGGAAGAGGATCTAATCTTTGAGAGAACAGGATCTAAATTTTGTGAGGTTTGTTAATTATTTTTGGACAATGTTTCAAAAAGGCAGGATCTAAATTTTTTTGTTTATATTCCTTGTCATAAATATTAGATAGTAGCTAGTTTTAAACGATGTTAACTGAGTTGTTTCACTATTAATGAATAAAATATACCATTTGCAAAAAATGACGATATCATAATCAATTAATCATGCAGTCATAAAATGAGGACATCATATTAAAGGACTGCAGAATATCTTTTAGAGCTGATATCTTTAAGAAAGAATGTGGTTCACAATTGGAAAGAACTACTATGTAGATTTGGGAAACAACCCTCCCGAGACCCAATTCTTAGCTAGAGCACTAAGAAGGATAGCTACATAGGAGAAGGTAAATATAGTGGAAAACCACAATATCAACTCCACCGCATTTTATTTTCCTATTCATTTGTATTTCAGGGCATTGCCCTTCATTATCTTTAATGAAAACTTTTAATATTTGCAAAAAAAACATATAAAATGAGGAAGTTGAAACCATTAGTCAACCACACCAGAAAATATCAAACTCCCCTACCCCAATACTCACACACCCAGATATCAGAATAGGAGATGTAATAAAGACTTGCCAAAAACTGACACGTCAATCATCTCCATGGGGCCTCCATTGGAATACAATTGGATGTCTCACCTGGCACATCTGGTTTGAAAGAAACAGAAGGTTACACCAACATACTCTCAGGCCTCCAGAAGTTATATTTCTGGAAATCATTAGGGACTCCAGTCTCTCTTTCGGATCTGATATCTTTAAGAAAGACTGTGGTTCACATAAAGAGATGACTACTATGCAGGTTTGGGAGACTAACCTCCTCAGGCTTAGCTCTTAGTTACTTGATCACTTAGAATGCTAGCCACATAGGAGAAGGTCGATGATGTGGGAAACCATCGTATCTACCCCATCACATTTTACTTTCCTGTCCATTTGTAATTTCAGGGTACTACCCTTCATTATTTTAATGAGAATCTTTAATATTTGCAATAAAAATACATATCAAAGATTGGTATATACTTGGTAGAGCTGGAATCATCTGCAATAAGCTTTAAAGCCCGAGTAATTATTGGCCAATTGCTCTTCAATTCCTGCAATTGAAATTTAGACTATTTTAGTTTTAAGAACGAGATAAAAGAATGTTGAAGTGAAAGAGAAACTAATGGTACTTAAATAATAAAGACCACACGATATCAGAAAATAATTTCACAAACCAAATAATCAATTAAAAGAAATCTAACTAATACCTGTTTTTTAAGCAGCCCAGCCTTTTCAAGATTATACAAAGTAGGCATGTGCTCAAAGCCATAGCTATGCAATAACTCCCTCCTGAAAGTAGTTATTTTCAAATGTGAAGGATATATTTATCGCAAAGAGTATTTTATGGATTCACGGTACCTGACCTAAAATATTGTACATAAATTTTAAAGTTTAAAAAAAATCACTGTACTATTCTTCGTTTTTATTTAATAGATGATGCATTGTATCAAAGTATTGCCTATACTTAGTATTTAAAAATATAAAAATGCTTCTTTGAAAGCAGAAACAGGATAAAAAATAGGCAACATCATCCAAAAATGTATAACAGTCCCTATCAAGAGTTTTAAAAGTACTTATAAAATAACTAATTGAAATCTTCATATGCATCAGATATTAACATTTGCAAATTTCAACACACCTTAAATAATCAAAGTTTTTCTTGGGGAGTCCAGCATTGGTGATTGAAAATAAAACAAGTAGACGCAGAACACTGATAATAGGTTCCTGCTTGTGAATCATTTCCTCTACATGCTCAAAACATCTGTATAAATGAAACAAGATTACTTTATAAATTATAAGTATATCTTAGTAATATTAGAATATTTTATGTCAGAATATGTATATTTTTATTTAAAATTATATGTGCTGTGAACTACTCACTAGGCATTCCTATGCATCAAGATATGGGTCTCTGGTGCAGATGTATTTTAAACCATGCTTTTAATAGATGTATATGCTACACAAACATTGTTGTAACTTATATATAGTTAATAAAAAAGTTTATCTAGCTCCAAAAAAATATTAACAGGATTTGAAAAATGAATGACAGAAATTTATATTCTGTCACTATATTTTTTGCAGTTAAATTTCTCATTAATAAAATGAAGGTTAGGGTTAGATTCAGGAAGGACTGCTTTGAGGTCAAGGGCAAAGCATCCTGACTTAGGCTTGGCTCTAGTTAATAATGCCATTAGGCATTGGTCATTGGTTAGAGATTGTCTGCTTTTACTATGGTTTCAAATGTGCATGCTTATATCCAAGTGCACTACCTTGAGGCGTTTTCCCAGGCGTCTCCAGTAAACCAAACCCTAATCAGATTCGGATCAGATCTTGACTCAGATCCGATTCACTTAAGTTTTTATATTATTATTTTAGGGATCCTCCCAATACCTTCCACCAATCTTCCCCCAAACTTCCCCCAATCCAATCTCCTCCCCTCCAGATGTTAGGACAATTAGCCTAGTGTCTGCTTTCAGATCTGATATGGAAACACTCCCTCACTGATCTAAGGTGGCTCTCAAACTCTCTTCAATCGCAAATTAAGCCTCACTGACATTCAGATCAGATCTGGAATCTGAATATCCGATCAATCAGAAAAGTAAGTTAAGAAAAAGAACAAATTAAGAACACGCAAGATTTTATAGTGATTCCACCCAAGAAATGGTGTACGCCTACTTGGTGACTTGTATTGATGGTAGCTATTCTATTACAAGATGCAATTGAGATTAGGTTTTCAGCACCACGTTAATAGTATATATAGTGTAGAATTAACTCAGGCACATTCCAAGTTAATAACTCATAATTGACCCAATAAGGGTACCAATTAAATAGTCTCTATTTAACACCGGCGACCTCCAACGAGTCTGTTATAGATGATCCAGATATTCTAGTTTTTTTTGTTTGAGAATTCTTCAGTATTATTCCTATACTATTATTCAATATTTGAAATTATGCATATTAGAATTTTTAAAATATATGTAATACGTGATATTTTTTACATAAGTACCAAAATGCCACTGGCGCCTGAGACGTGCTTATGCACGCAGCACACCTGAAGCGCGCCTAAGAGGCAGTGCGCTGGCGCACAACGTAATCGCATATTTAAAACCATGGGTACTACTTCTAGGTTTCTAACTCCTAACACTCCTACTTTGTGGAAATTGTAGTTTTCATCCCATATCAACTGCTTCTATGGAATCCCCTTTCTTCCATCCCATATGAAATTATGGGCTAGTTTCCTTACTTTGCCAATTATTGATTCTGAGAAGGCAGTGCCACAAGGCCAATATGTATATTTCCCTGCAAGTATCTAATTTATCAGTTGGATTTTCTCCCCATAGGAAAGGCACTTCCCACTCCACTTACCAAGCATAGCCTCTATGGGTTGGATTAATTTCCAACAGTGGTTGTAGAATTTTTTCTTGCCTGTTATTGGGAGACCTAGGAGTGGTATGATGGAAAATCCTAATATATTTTGGAGTGATTGGTCCTCAGCACAGACTTTAGAGAGTGACATTATGCTCCTTGCTGAATTTATCCCTAGACCAGAGTAGGAGGAGAATTTCTCCAGGACTTTCTTGATTGCATTTAGGGATTTGGAGTTTACCTCGGAAAAGATCAACACATCATCCACATAAATTAGGTGTGAGATGAAGGATGTATAATCGACTTTATAAGTATTTATTCTCTTTGCCTTCACCTCTCTTTCAACTAGTCTTCTTAATACATCCATGACTATGTCAAACAGTATTGGTGAGAGAGGGCCACCCTGTCTTATTCCTCTGTGGTTTTATATCAAGGGAAATAATAAAAATGTTCGCCATATAGATCTTTTTTTTACAGATTTAAATTTATGTGATTTGAGATTTTGAAAACTTAGTATGGAAGTATAAGTGATCCAGATATAAATAATGAGGGAGAATAAACTCGATCCCTTTTCATTATCAATGAGTAGGATATATATACAATTCAGTATAATAGAAATTAGTTATACTCTATACTACAAATGATAATGAAATTACTAATTAGCCCATAGAAGTAATTAATTATTTATGTTAAGAATATAGCTATTATGATTAATAGAACTAATTCTAACATATCGCTAATAGGAAGTAAGTAAATATGGTTTACATCTCATAAGCTTCACCCTCCAAAATTGTTTGCTCAATGTCAAGGCGTCCATTAAATGATGGTTTAGATGTAAAAGCACACAAATGTTGGGCTAGATTTATATGTCTCTGCATCAAAAAAAAAAATTTTTAAAGATAATTCGTCAAAACATTGGTAAAAATAACAAAGTCGACACTTACAGATATCTCAGGTAGTGAATTTAGTTTCTTGACAAAATCTTTTAGCTCGGATACTGTTTGAGTCTGCAGGTATACAAGAAATTCAGATATTAACGTAATGAAGATAAAATGAGATTGTAATTTGGGCATTCCTTTCTTTTTAATGAAATATAATTGCTTAAAAAAAGGGATAATGGGATAATGTTTAACGTTAATTTTTTTAGTAATGAACATTTTTTATAATAACTAACATTAAAAAAAATCCTTGTACAATTTACCATTAGGACAAGATCCTTAGATAGATGGATTCAATTTCATTAAAGATTCAAAAATCCAAATATTCTCAACTTCATTGCTAAAAGAACCAAAGAGGTTGTGTTCCAGACAAACAACCATACCATCATCTATTATTCTCCAAGAGGGTATGAAATCCATGAATTTGATATCCCCATCATTGGATTGAGTTTGGGACAAAATACCTTATTTCCACGAGATTTTTTCTTTTCCATCACCGAGTCAAGTGTTTTTTTCGGACCAACTAAACAAGTGCCTTATACAAGAAGTGGCAGTTCTTTCTTGATCATAGAGCTGGAAAAATCTAAAAGATATTTTCTTTGCTTTTATACGACATTGCAATTTATGACTAAATGATATTGTATTCTTTGCTTCTTTTATTCTAGTTTTTAATCAATATGCTAGTAAATAACTAATAATTAAACCTTGTATAATGTTAGTTGTTACTCCTTACTGAAGATATATCTGCATAATCTTGCTTCATAGATGTCGCCCTTTCACGTAAAACCTGTAATTTGCTGCCAATGATTAAAAATAGAACCAAAAGCATGATATTTAAAGTTTAAACATATATTGGTGTTATGTTAATCTAATAAAAATTTTAGAGATGGATAAGTGAAAGATCAATAAATCAATGCACAATTTTTTTTTGAAAGTAAACAACCTGCATAACAACTCCAAATTGCAAATCTCGAACTTCCTTGTATAACCTATCACTAAAAGTCATTGATTTCCGAGAATGGAAAAATATTAGTTCCTAGAAATTTAGAATTGAGTAAAATATTAACTATGCAGGTAACTCCCTAAATTTCTTTTATTGTCTTGTCCATATATATTGGAAATTGAATTAAATGGCTATTATATAGGGAGATACTATATATTTTCTTTTACAATTACAAATAAATTTATCAACACAGCACAACATGAACATAGATACATAAAAAATTAAAGATGCCATATTTTTTCTAAACTAATTATTCTGAATTTAAA
This sequence comes from Zostera marina, assembly GCA_001185155.1. Classification (NCBI taxonomy): domain Eukaryota; kingdom Viridiplantae; phylum Streptophyta; class Magnoliopsida; order Alismatales; family Zosteraceae; genus Zostera; species Zostera marina. The sequence goes on along the minus strand of LFYR01001173.1, from coordinate 363,855 downwards.
TATCATTTTTGTATAAGCTACACTAGTAATACCATTTTATTTCAAAAAAAATTAATATTTACTATTTTCCTAATCAGTAATGTGACAATGAGATAATCAATTAATTCATTTCCAGGTCTATTCACTGATTTGTAGATAATTCCAATGACCACACGTGTCATTCTTTATAGTTTATAGTTTATACATAATTACCTTTTCATCATTTTTACCTTCTCCAATTTCAAACCCAACCAACGCGATCTAGTATCTTTTTTTTGGTATAGTTAAAATCTCTTACTAATAGTGAAAGGCAGTACCCTCATTACAAGTGGAGTTAAAAAAAATATGAGTAGGGAGATGGGCGAAGACTCATTAACTTTCCTATATGGCATGACTTCTAGTGAATAAATAATTATAAGTGATTAAGTGCTGCCTCAGGAGATTGGTCTTTCTCTCACACAATTGCAGTATAGTTAACTCCATTTATGAACAGCAGGCCTTCTTTATGAAGACAGGCTGATGTCTACAATGATTTCCTTTGTGAAAATTTTTGGGGGCGTCAAAATGTGATGATATATAGTCTTTCTTTCAAACCATATGTGTCAAGCAAGGCATCCTAGATCATTCCAAAGCAATCCACAAAGAGGGGTATGTTGATTGAGTTTCTGGCCAGCTTCAATCAGGTCACCTAATATAACGCCCGGGTGTGTCAAAGAGGGAGTGGGCTAGCTTGCTAACTTTCAGAATGAGTGGTTGAGAGTCTCAGCTATTTCTATGAGGATAGATCTAGTGTAAGGGAAGTTAAAGAAGAGGTGAGCTCTGGATTCATCTTTGAATCCCACCCCCCTCTCTCTCAATCTCTGAAAGGTTGTGAGGTGTTTCCATTAAATTTTCCATAGAATTACAGAGAATTTTGTTGGCATGTGAGACCAGATTCCAGCAGATAATTGATCCTTATGGCCCCTTACTCTAAGGATATCTACTTCTGGCTCCTAAGGTTTTTAAAGATTTCCCTGCCCTCCAGTGAGTCCGGGAAGAACTTTCAGAATGCTGAGTCTATCGAGGGTTTTATCTGGATATCATTTATGGCTCTGTTTTAATTTTTAAATGTACCTTTGATGTATCCAATGTTTAGGGATGGACTATGGAGTTATTGTCACTGCAGAATCTAGAGGGTCTCTTTATATTTGCAGTTCTGGTGAGTAAATCCAAGGTTTTTGATGCGTCCACCCAACTATTCGGTGGGGGTCGCATAAGCAGTTCCGCGGTTGGGTGCATATGGGAGTATGGGACTATCCATGCGACGCGGATGGGTAAATTACACAGATGAGATTATTGAGATGATATAATGTTGAATATAGATTGGGGAGTGCAAAACCAAGCATATTATTGCCTACTATGTACCACTCAAGAAGAGGAAACCAGAGCCCATCTCTTTTTTAACTGCCCATACTTAAGGAAGATTTTACTAGCCATAGTTGAAGCCCTTAACATGCCCATGCCTACAATATCTAGACCAGACCTCATTGAATAAGGTCAGAAATTCACTCACAAATCCCCACCATGGAGCCTTCTCTGGAATTCCCTGGGCTGTATTGCTTGGCACCTCTGGACCGAAAGGAACAAAAGGCTCATGCAACACACCTTAAGACCTTCAGAAGTTCTCACCATGACTATCAATCCAGGACATGAGCCTCTCCTTTGAATCTAAAAATTTCGGGAAGAATTGTGAATCTCAGTTAAAGGATACTATGAACATCTGGAAGACCAACCTCCTGAGGTTACTCAACTATTTATTTAAGTAATAGTTATAAAGCTGCATAGGAAAGTGTCGATAAGTCAAGGTTCATCTCCCTATATCCACTTTTCTTTAAGTATTTTGTAAAACTGGTCATTGCCCATCATTATTATTAATGAGAAGTTTTAATTTTATCGATTTTTTTTTTTTGTAATTTATAGATAATTACAGGTTTTAATTTTTAACATGTAATTTACTCATCCCACCTTACCACCTATGCCACAATCACCACCTCCCGACCGCATGGGCGCATCAAAAACCTTGCTCTGAATAGACATTAAAATCATCCTAAAACTTCCCCTTTGGTAAATTCATCTAAACCTGCTTGTGTTGCACTAGTAGTTTTGTCCTAGGTAGAAAGTAGATCTTCTATTATACAGCCATCATCTTTGAGATCATTCTTCGTAATTATACTAATATACTAACCATAAAGTTTGTTATATGAATGATGTTTCATTCCAACTTACCTTGAATTCAGGGGAACTTTAACTTTTTTTCCGTCTTGTGGGGTACCCATTATAGATGCATCCAGTTCAACAGAACCACTATTTATTCGCAGAATCTGCACAAACAGTCAATGACGCTAGAAGATACAACAGCATATAGAGAAAATAATGGTTGTTTGGATATCCAAATGCATGTATATATTTATGTCAAATTGTCAATTTCCATCCGAGTGTGAGAAATAATGGAAAGAAAAAATTCATAGTGCAAGACTATTGAGGTATATGCGAAGATCGACAAAAGAGACAAAGACTATGGGTTATAAGAAGCATTATGGATTCAGGGATGGGCCAAACACTGGAAGCTTAGCATAGGGGGTGAGAATCCTAGAAATGATGAAGTGGCTTCAGCTTGCTCGTTACTCAGAAGAGACATGATTAACATGAACGTGAAGTTGTGAACTACTGAAGCAATTAGGCAAAATCTAAAGAGATGCCATCACCCCTATTAATAATTTAATATAGCCTAAAGACCAGGTCCAACACACCTTGATGTTGTTTTCTAAGTTCTAATCCATTTTGCAGTATGCCTCACACAGAAAGGTTTATAAAATTAAAAAAAAAAACATTATAATTAAATGGAATGGCAAACTAGGAGCTCCATAAATGGAAAATAAGTTTTTTTGCAAAGCAAATATGTATAAGAACATCAGTGAACTTATCTTAACATATATAGTCTATACAGAGGAAGATGTATGAATGGCATAAAATTCAAACTGAGAAAGGAACAAATTTGAAAATTGCAAACATGATAAATATTAAATGCTCATGTTAGTCATGTATTACAAGTTTTGCAACTCTATTCACAATTTCACAAGTTGTAAATAACAATGTAACTTTAGGGTACCTCATCAATAATTCCTTCATACGTTAACTGAAAACACATTGGTGTAAACATATCCACCTGAGAAAAAAACGCAAAAAAAGTAAGTGTTTTATAAACACTTCATTAATGAAAATATTTTCCCTTCACACAAAAAAATCACCACAAACAACTTTTTATTATAACAGGATAATTCTTTAAAGTTGTTTAACTAAACGAAAAAAAGAGGTTTAGGTTTAAACTTTTTAAGTCGTTAACATGTCCTAAGCAGTGAAAAAAGTTCCAAGCTCCAAACTCCAAACTCTAAGTGGTAGCTACTAGCTACTACCATCTTAATAGGGAAAAAATTCAAAAAAGAATTGTTATCAGTCATTATCTCATAGAGAGGTAGAGAGTAGCACTTACATCTCTGTCTAGCAGGATAATGGTATTTATCTCCGGAATACCAACCTGAAAAGTGATAATATAAATAATATATGATTAAAAATTAGTAATAGATATATAATATAATAGTATTTATATAAAATAAAAATCAGTAATAGATGATGATATGATAGTATTTAAAACCAGTAGAAATGTGTAAAAATGAATTATGCATATATAATATCATTAAAATAACTAGGAATAAAGAATTACTATGGAACCTATTAGACTAATAATATAAACATTGGAAGCTGGTAAGAATAAAACTAAACAAATGAGACGTTAAATAATTTATATTTACATCTTCGGAGTCAACAGGGTCTTCCGCTTGCATCGATTCTAGAATCTCAACAACCTTTACAGAAGCACTGCCTTTAGCCAAAAAATTCCGTATTACTCCAAAGGATAACTGTAAAGCATTAAGGATCGTTGCCCGATATGAAATTAGGAATATGAATATAATTATAAATATATGAACGTATAATAAAGTTATAGTATTTTATTTAAAATCTAAATGTATGATCTGAACCTCTAAGTAGTCAAATACTAAATCAGACTTGAATGGACCAAAACATTGCCTTTGTAACTTCTGCCCTTATTCCCAAACATATGAGGCATTATAAATGTATACTATTGACACATATAATCATGCCTCTGATATTGCCTCTGTTCTTATATCTTGCACTCTGATATTGCTAACATAGTTCAGAAACTATCAAATTTATACTCTAAAAAATAGTGGAACTATCATAATTTCATAACAGTTCTTTTATGTTCATATTTCTTTCTTAATATGCTTTCCAATGGAAAAAAACAAATTAAACTAAGTAAACAAAATGCAGAATGGATTCCTTATTTAGATACAAATAGAGAAATAAAATGCAGCTAATCAGAATGTATAAAGCATGCTAAATGCAACGTATTTCGATATTACTAGTGAATAAAATTTGTTCATAATGTCAACAAAAGAAAAAACAACATTTCAATATAAGAAGTCATGCCAGTCCCACCATCAGTGAAAATATTTTATCATTCCTAGAAGATTCATCTTTCATTGAAAGCTAACATTATTGAAGGATAGGTTACAAAATAAAATAAACAAACCTCAAGCTTGTGGAGAGCTTTAGCTATGTGCCAAAGGGAACTTGTATCACCATCAACATGAACATCCTGTTAAGTGAAATTTAATGAACAGGTTTTAATCAATCCTAAACCCTTTCATATAAATTTTTTGATCAATTAAACCAATAGAAACGTCTGCTTGCCCTGTAAGCAAAATCAAGCTCAAAAGATAGAACATCATCATCCAACGGCACTAGATATAAAGGGAACTCCCCTATAGTGATCATGTTGTGGATTCCATCCTTCTCCAAGACCTGTGATTTAGAGATAGCAATATTTTACATCCATATAACAATTAATAAATGATCATTCCAAATCTAAACCAATAAATTAAAATTAGCATGTCAGAAAAATGATCATTCATGATTGATGTGGAGAATTTAAAATGTGGTTCGCCAAAAGAAGGTTAAGATTTATTTGTTGTCGAGGAGTTTTTTGAAATGACATATGATAAAATGCCTTATCTATTGTCAGTTTAGCTTTGGATTTTACTTTTCAGAAGAATCGTCTAGATTTTCATTTTTTAAATGGTAAATATTTGATACCTATGAGAGAATGGAAACTCTAAATTTCTAATCTCTTGCAACTTGCAACACATAGGGAGGACTAGCATTTTTCCAAGTCTTAACTAATCAGGTATTTAGGCGGATCTGGTTCTGATTCGCCAAATTATCCAAATAATAAACTAAATAAAAAGAAAAATGGATGATTTTTTCCATCTCTTTTTCACATTCACGAGAATATAAGGTTTCCAAACTCTTTTTCGTATTGATGGAGACTAGAGAGTACAGATCTTTGGTAAGCCTCCCTCCAATGACCTTTCTGGCAAGATTGCAAACTTTTTTTCCATATTTCTTATAGTAATGTAAATCTAAATATATGCGTTAATAGCCTGTAATTATATATGTAATATGCACAATAGGGTCGTACATAAGTACAATATGCACACATTAAGCATGCTTATTTCCCATGGTATGGGGTCAAGCTTTTTTAGGCGTCCATGTGGTCGTGCGATGGCCATGATCGCATACTATGGGTAACTAGCACTAACCTTGCAGAAAGCCAGAAACCATTGAAAAGTATAAAATGCAATATAAATATCGTACAAACATAATACTCACAGTTAAGTATCAGCAGAAAATAAACGATAAAATTTACACGTATTTTTTTGTTTATAAATGGACAAACCTTTTCACAAGCCACTGTGCGACGTGGAACAAAATATATGAAATAGTCTTTCTTTAATCCCTTGGAAATATCATACTGAATATTTGACAAAATAAATTCCATCAGACTAGGATGACAACGGACAAGAAAAACGATTTTTGAACAATCGGTTTGAATAGGTTCACTGGAAAGGTGTCGCAATTCTGCACCATTTTCCTGTATTAAAAATACACCATTGTCATAAAAGAGCATTTATTTATTAAGAGCCTCAGATGAGATATTAACTTGTAATGTTTCATTACAAATATTAGCATAACAGGTTGAGAAATTGTCGTAATATAAATCACTTACAAAGCAGAAAAAATTGATGGTTAGGTTATTGTCAAAGAAATTGAGATCTTGAGAATAGTGATGGCATGCTAATTGTGTATTTGAAATTTTGAATAAAATAAAATACCATGTGTTTTAATTGGTTCAACCCACTCTATTCTCAAAACACAAGAATCTAGAATCAAGACAAAAATCTAGAATCAATGTTTTTCTCGGTCAAACTACAAATACCATATGAAATGTAGCATATATTATTTCGGTATAACATAGCATCACCTATCAAAATTACTTCATGTGTTACTTAATATTTAATATGCACTGAAACAGTTTAGGATCAGATCAGATTGGACATGAAACTTCTTGTATGATATCAATTATCAAATACAGATTATTCTAAGAGCTTTAATATCTATTACCAAGAAGAACAAATTATGGTCTTAATTTATAACATTGGAAAACAATGAAATAAACCAAACAATTATGCTATATTATATCAATTCAAATTGTAATCTTTATCATAGTTTTGAAAGCGTTGCTTAAAGCTCTCTTGGAGGAGCGCTTTTTCCAGCGCTTTTCCTAGAGCGGGTAATCGGACAGGTTCGGGTAAAGATCCGCCCAATTATCCAATTACACATATTATTTAATAATATTTTCACCTAATATACTTTTTTTTCTTGTTCTACCCCTCTATTCTAACTTAAATTAAAAACTCTTACCCCACTTTCAGATTTTAGTTGGATTTAATTTTAGTTGTATGAATTAAATATTTAATGTTATATTACATGTGATTTTATAAGGTATTTTTAATTTTCTATAGATTTTATATGTGTTTATATAGGATTATATGTATTTTTACAGAATATTACCAAAATACCCCTGGTGCTTTAAGCGCTTTAAAACACGCTTAAAACTCTCAGAGCGAAAAAGCTCTTCCTGAAAAGTGGAAGCGCTTTTCGCTTTTTTGAACTATGATCTTTATTTGAATGACAAAAAAATACAAATTTTCAAATGATAACAACTTTTGAATATCATAATTAAAATTCCAACGACAATTGAATGATTAAATCATCGCAATACCTTGAGCAGTGTGGTTTGGATCAACAATGAAAGAGGTCCACTCAGTGTCTGATCAATCACAACGCATTTCCTCCCACGAACCTACAATCCAACAAAAATTCAAATCAAAAATTCATTGCTAGCTGTTTATTTGATATTTTGTATTTTCAGATTTCAATATTTTTATGGTGTTTGTGTTTAATCCTATAGAATTTGAGAATCACAGTCTAAGCTGCCATTTGAAAACATAAAAAGATGGAATGGTGGGAGATAGAGATAGGGAAAGAAAAAGGCTCACATTTCTGAGAATGTTAAGCAATTCCTTCTGCGACTGGTCTCTGAGAAATCAACAACAAGATAAAATGTGATGCAATTAGAATATTCCGAAAAATTGTAAGAAAAAAAAATCTGGATTTGAGGTTTGTTTTTATCATTGAAGGAGAGAAAGAAACCTGATGGATGTGAGATTGATTGGAGCATTGTCCAAATTGGGAATTTGTGACATTGATTTGATCAAAGAAAAAACTGGGAAGGACTAGATCTGCAGTTTGGTCTTTTTTTCTCCTGCATCAGCGAATGACGATTGATAATTCAATGTTATAAAATAAAAAATAAACAAAAAGAACATCATACTTTGATATCACAGTTAAAAGAATTTATTTGTTATGAACAATTTGGAATACCAAGGCTCTATCGACGTTGAGAAACCAGACGATCTGAACAAACGGAACTCACTTGAGAGGATCAGCCAAGGTCCACGCCTGAATCTGGATAACGACGACGGAGGATGAGGAGCCGGAGGAGGTGAACAGAGGCCTTCAATTTGGGTTTTCGACAGGAGGTGAACTTGTTGGTAGTTTGCACTGATTTTGATTTAATGGTATTTTTTTGACGAACCCCCTAACTTTCCTAATTTTAATATAAGTCGTTTTAAAAAAAGTAGCACATATGTCCAATGTCCTCATCACATTTGTCAACCACGTAATTTCATAAAAGGTAAAAAATGATGAGTTTTTTCTCAGTTAAAAGATGAAAAAGACCACATCTTTTTTTTTAAGTTTTAAAATTAATAAATTGAACCGGTTTGAAACTAAAAAAAAAATGGAAATTTGGATATTCACAAAATCAAAACACAATATACAGAATTACAGATTAATCGAACGGTCGGCATTGAATCCGACCCGGAAATCAAAGCATGAGAAAATAAATAAACATTAACATTTAACAGTAGTTGTAGTACATGTCTTTCTCTTGGGATTTGTAGCTATCTCCAGCAGCAGCAGCAGCAGCAGCAGAAGCACTGTTTGGATCGTCTAAGAAGAGTTCGTTGCACCCATTAATGGCAGAAGTACCGTAGTTGAACGCCGAACCTCCTTCATCCCCCCATGCACTCACACCATTGTTGTTGCAAAGCAAACTCCAAAGACCACCACCACCATCTTTGATGTTATTCTCCAACTCTAGCTTCTGATCATCAGCTTCTTTGACAGGGTAGTGTTGGAAGAGACAAGGAACAGCAGTGGCAGAAGTAGCAGCAGTTGCGGTGTTCATTAATTGCGCTTCATGAGTAGTTGCATGGAAATTTTGAATGTCCATATTTGGAGAGAAATAGAATGGTTGTTGCTGGTGGTGATTTGATGATCTCACTATCCTTGTTTGTGCTGGAGGATGAATACCCAGCAGCTTCTTCTTCAGTTTCGTATTCCAGTAGTTCTTGATATCATTGTCTGTTCTTCCAGGTAAATGATTGGCTATAACAGACCACCTGTGACCATCCAAATTAGGGTTTCCAAAAAATATATACAAACCACTCACTCACTCACCTGCTTCCAATAGTGGCAAAGAGATTGCATATCAACATGTCTTCAGTTTCTGTAAACTGTCCATGCTTTATATTGGGTCTCAAATAGTTGAGCCATCTCAACCTGCAACTCTTCCCACATCTCATCAAACCTGCAAATCGAATACAGATGTGAGATTAGGTGATTATGTACTACATGTCTACATCGATCTAATTAACTAGCTGTTCCTTGATTGATTACCTGCTTTATGTGGGAAAGCAATCCAGTTACCACCAGTACCATTCTTCTCTATAAAGTCCTTGAGCTTCATATCCTCCTCAGGAGACCAAGGACCTCTCTTCACATTAGCCTTGTCACAGCAAGGAGCTCTACCCATCGATGATCGAAAATTGGGTGAAGGCTAGCACTGAAACTAAATGATATATATCCTGTATTTATATACGTAAATGAATGAATTGAAGAACCCACAGAAAATAAAAATAAATTAGAGTCAAAGACTAGGTATAAGCTAGGAATTTTAGAATACATGTTCATTTAAGTTTGAGTTTTAACTTACCCACATCGAATTTACCATATATTCTACATAATTAGACGATGAATGACGATGAATGTAAAATGTAAAATGTAATGCAAGAATTGACAAGGCTATAAGAAACTAGGTTTCAATCAGCAAGTCATGTGAGATGACAGGAAACCCTATACATAACAGTGATAAGCAATAAGTTATTACTCCAAACTTCAATTTTATTTTTGGGGTTAATTTTATGGATCATGTCAAAAACTGACTACGGAATTTTTTTTGAATAAAAATAAAGAAAATTGCGTCAGTTTTAGGCCAAATGGAAAAAATTTCTCCAATTTTGCTCCGTCATTATATATGTGTGGATATATAATTGAATACCTAACTAGCTACTTAGCTAGATATATTTTTACCTAGCAGAAGTTGTGTTGTTTTCCCCCACCCCACCTACGCATTTGATCAATTGGAATTTGAATCCTAAAGACTAAAAGAAAGTAAAAAAAGTTCCATGTGTTTTAATTAAGAAAATGTAAGTTCAAAATATTCTGATTCTTACTTCATCTTTTTCCTATGTCTGCCCAACCCTATATAAGTCCCTAAGTTAAAAATGTCAGTTACAATATCACAATCTCTAATTCTGTAATGAGATTTTGTTAGGAAATAATTAGATTTTGCATGGCGGTGATGTTGACCGACCAAGTTAAAAAAAGCCATAAACTTTTGAAATTTCTGCACGCATTCGATCGGGATGGGTAGATTGATCGATCAGTACTAAAATTGATGGAAGGGACAGAACGATGCAAGATAATCAATTTCAGCTTAACCAAAGAGATGTGTTCTACTGTTTTATCAAATCAAACGACTGTCATTATGTAATCTTATATACAAAGAAAGAGAAACTAACACGTCATTGCAAATCAATACTTTTTCTTTTCTTTTTCTTTTGTAAACTCTTACAAGAAATCCCATTGCCAGTATACTTTGTCAATGATGCCTCCGCCACTTCGAACTGCCACATGAAGTGTCTCAGATGCAGGAGGAACACCCCAAAGAAGAGGCACGGCAACTCTCATGGTTAGCTTTTCGTTCAATCCTTTGCTAGCCTTTTCAGCACCAACCACCTGATTTCATTTTTATTTACACATTGATCAAACAATCTCAAATAAATATGTATGGCTTAATTTGATTAATTAATCAATCATAGCCTGGTACATTTTCGAATTTTTTTTATTCTGATATCAAGGCAAGGTATTCGGATATCAAGGTATCATGTATACAGACCTATTTGTATTCACATCTCATGGCAAAAACTAAATCCCACATACTGATATTTTATATATATTACCTCACCACCATGCTCTAAAACAGTATCTTCCACAACATCACTTAGCATCTCAATTGAACGACAGAAACCAAAGAAGCATAACCTTCTTCCACTGTCAAGCCCCTACATCATATTTGCAATTGCAAGTAAGATTGAACAATACATAGTGTCTCTCTGTGTATTTTGTTTTACAACAATGAACATACATTTGTCGCGCCGATATTAAAAAGAGCACCAAGACAAAGACCCTGTTCAGGATCCATGTAATTACTCTCTTGAAATCTCTCTTGTCTTTGTGATGATCTCTGTTTCTGTAAAGTGCAAACAAATCACAAGATTGTTTGCTAAAAGTCTAAAACAATGGTTGAAAACCTGAAGGACATCTTCTTACTAAGTTATCAGTGACAACTTACAATCAATTCAGATATGCATCATTCCGTGGTAAATAATAAAATTAACAAAATGTAGTAAAGGTTACAAGATGATTTGATTGCAGAAATCAAACGATTTAACAATAATATATTTCTCACATCTGTGGGGGAAATTCTACGAGGAACTAGAGAACCTCCTATTTGAAGAAGACCATCAGAAGTCAATAGGGTGATTCTGTCCTCTGGTAACCACTGGATACCTGACAGGGAAAAAAGACAAACTTCAGAATGGAGAGTTTTAAAAAAAAAATTGAAAACTGTTGACAAATGAGGTTCTTCTTGTTTAATAAATCAGGTCTAATAAAACTTAAATTCAAACGCTTAAAGCTAAGCCATGCAATTTACATTGATTTAAAAGATCGAAATTGAAAAAAATGTGTTTCAAACAAGTAAGATATATATAGATGACCAAAATAAAAATCACCCCAGTTGGAAAAAAGAAATCTTAAAAGAGATCATTTCAATAAGCAAAACAAACCATGCCCAGGCACTGACACACAAAGAGGGTGGATAGATAGATCGATTTCTTAAGACTTTAACAAACAAAACAACAAAAATTTATATTCCAATGATCACCATTTGCAAATAAATGTTCTTTTGCGACAGAAAAATATATATAAAGTCATAATTCATAAATGATATTACAATCTTAATAAAGTGAGTGTTTTTATTCAAAACAAAATTATTCTATTGTGTTCAATGTGCACCACAAATTTAAATTTCCATATTTTTCAAGATTCCTCACGTGAACCAACAGCATTGACTAAAAAATTAGATCCCAATCCAACCAATCCACAATATACTAGCAACCACACAATAATTTTGAGGCATCTCTAAATTCAGAAAAAAAATAGTAATCAGTTGTTAATCCATAGTTGATTATTACTCCCGTATTATTTCCTTTTATTAAAGCAAAATAAACCCAGCATATATTCAATAAAGTTTCTCACTGACCATAAGTTCTTTCCCCCTTAGAAAAGGCAATCCTTTTCAACCAAATTGAAGCCCCTCTTTCTTGAACAAACGCAAACCATAATTTTTTTCCATCCTTGTTTTCCGAAGAATTGATTACTAATTCTCGATTCAACAGCGCCAACTAGATTTTTCTATCCCTTGAATTAATAGACGATATCTAAAAATCGGATGCAAATCTTATTACTCGAACCAATACTCAAATTTTTTTTAACTCTTCGATGATAGAAGTAATGTAGCACATAATTCTAATTTAAAAAGTCCCGACTCACGATTCACGAACATAAAAAAAAACAATAAATCGAAATAAAAGAAATCGTAGGAATCTATTAAAAATCATATGTTAAACAGTAAACACAAATCATACATACATACATACCATCACCACCGTCGGCGGAAAAGGAACGGGGATCCCAGGGATAGAATCCTAAAGGATCGTCCTCTCCGTGGTTTCTCTGATCGTCTGGGTCTCTAATAACACGAGATCGAACAAATCGTGGAAGTTTCTGGCGTGAGAAGGAAGACGATGATGTAGTGGACGAAAGTGGAAGTTTGGTTTGTGATAAAAATCGTGATGAGGAGATGATCAAAGGTTGGAAAGATGACAAGCAGAAGAGAGCAGAGGTATCCGCCATTGCTGACGCCAACAAGCAAAAAGCTTAGGAAGAGGAAATCAAGAAATTGGTGGGAAGAAAAAGTGGGAAAAAAGGAAAGAACGAACGTGGCAAACTGACAGCACGTGTGAGGAAGTGGGAGGAGGTGACAGGTGGTTTGTGAGGAGACAGATAATAAGACTAAAAGATCTAAACCGTCCATTTTATTACCTCACAAATCATGGACGGCCCATCACAATATGAAGTGAGATGGGTTGTAACTTTGAGAGTGAAATCCAGAACTGAAGCTCAAGGTAGGTCCATTAAGCTTTTTTTAAAGCATGGCCCATTAAGCTTTATTGTATTTTTTTAAGTAATTAAATTTCATTAAAAAATAAAATGTCTAAATTACATAATATAAAATACTGATTAAATGCCGGACAAACCCGTCTCCTTAGATAGAGAGTAAGTAGAAAGTAAATAAAACTATATTTAAATCAATTATTTTTGTGTGTTGAACTTCTGTAAACCTTAATTTTTTCTCTTAATATATTAAACAACTAGTTCAAAAAAAAAAATAGAAATGATTTTTTTTTATTCTTTCTCTCATTAATTATGTTGTTTAGTTATAAAGTAATTAGATACGATATTTTAAGAGGTTAGTCTCTTATACTTTCATCATAAATGTCTTCAAAAAGTGACAATAGTTTTTTTTATAACACTTCGGATCAAATGAAAAACCGATGTAATCTTTAATGATTTTTTTAAGGACTATTTCAGGAAGCCAACTAACGTGTTGTCTATATTTTTTATTTATTTCGATTCATATATTTCACGACAAACACACAATAACATTTTATAGTAGTCTTTAAGGAAAAAAGTGGTGTATGATTTTTTGCGCAGCCTTCGTAAGATCCATCAATCTAATATCTGGATTAGATTGGGTGAGAACTAGAATAATCAGTTATAGCCACTTTAGATGGCTTGGAGAGAAAAAATATCTTAACCTTTTTGCCCTCGGGTGGACACAAGCACACGACGGGCGGAAGTATATCTTAACCTTTTTGAAAGGTTTCTGAAACTGAGATGAAAGAGAGGAGTGTGTGGAAACCTGAGACTAGACTAGTCTAGACAGATGAGTTTTTTAGGAAGTGTGTGAGTTATCTTTGTTTTTATTACGATTTGTGTTAATTGTAACCTTTTGAATGAGGACTCGTCTTTCTTTTTTAAAAGATTTTTGCAAGATTTGACAGTTGACAATATTTGTAAGCTGGCAAAATATTTGATGGTTTAACAGAAAATTTAAAATAATGACGAGGGTGTATTTGGCAGGAAAAAAATTATTATTGTCTTTTTTTTATTAATGATATACTAAAACTCTAAAAGCATATTTATCTTTTTTTTAACTCGCCAGGAAGCATGTCTGAACAGCTTGGTCCAGATGTCAATCAGATCTTCTTCTCCGCAACATTTTATCGTCGTCGTCGTCCTTCTCCCTTACCTGAGTTATCTCTCCTCCTCATCGAGGGAAGAACCGCCACCACTTCCCGTTGAACCTCTCCCGACCAACGCCCAACTCCAATGGCAAGCGGGAGAGATGGTCATGTTCCTCCACTTTGGGATGAACACTTTTACAGATAGCGAGTGGGGCACCGGCACCGTCGACCCAACCGTCTTCTATCCAAATTCTCTCAACGCCACACAATGGGCTGAAGCTGCCAAAGATGCCGGGTTCTCCAGAATGGTCCTCACCGCGAAACACCATGATGGGTTCTGCTTGTGGCCATCTAAGTACACCAATTACTCCGTGGAGAATAGTGGGATAAGGGATGTGGTCGGAGATACGGCTGCAGCTGCAAGGGATCAAGGGATTGGATTTGGGCTTTATCTTTCGCCGTGGGATCGCCATGAGGAATGCTACGGGAATTCCAAGGAATATAATGAATTTTATCTTGGGCAAATGTCGGAGTTGCTCGAAAGGTTAGATTTATAGATTAAATTGCCAATAATTTCAATCTTCTTCCCGAGAACTAACTTGCAGTAGCTGGTCGGAGCAGTTATGGTGAAATCACGGAAGTTTTTCTTGACGGCGCTCCTGGGAAGAATTTAACTACAACCAAATATTATTTTCCTTGTTGGTTTGATTTCATTCATCAACTTCAACCAAACGCTGTCATTTTCTCCGATTCCGGACCGGACAGCAGATGGGTTGGCGACGAGGCTGGTTTCGCTGGCCCTACCTGCTGGTCACCTTTTAACATCAGCCTGGACATGATCGGAAACACCAATTTCGAGTAAGCATCGTTATCGGAAACATAAATTTTACCTGTTTCTTCTTCTTCTTCTTTTTTGTTGTTATAGTTATTCCACCGGAGGAGATCCCAAAGGGCGTAATTGGGTACCTGCGGAATGTGATGTGTCAATCCGATCAGGTTGGTTTTGGCACAGCGACGAACATCCAAAATCGGCCATGGAACTTTTAGATATCTACTACAAATCCATCGGACGGAATTGCTTGCTGATACTGAACGTCCCACCAAACTCTTCCGGTCTAATCGCCGACGAAGATCTTCAAGTACTACACGAATTCACCAAGATCCGTCATTCGATATTCGACATTAACTTTGCTAAAGATGCAGTCTTTTCCCCCAGCAGCACACGTAGAGGCGGCGGATTCAAAATCTCCAACGTTCTACAAAAAGATCTCCGTAGTTACTGGGCTCCCGCCGAAAATCAACAACAATCTTCGTTCTGGGAAATCCATGTAGATTTGCAGAAGCCGATGGTCTTCAATGTGCTACATGTGGGAGAACCCATTCAGATGGGGCAAAGGATCAGTAAGTTCCGTCTGGATGTTCTCATCGAAGATGAATGGCATACGATACTCGTCGGAACGACGGTCGGGTACAAACGTCTTTTGTTGTTTCCCAAGGTCGAAGCACGGTGCATTAAATTCATAATCGGCGAGTCTCGCGCCGATTATCCACTGCTTTCCTACCTCGCCATTCACCTAGACGAATTTTCCGATCTTTCCGTAGAAGACGCAGGGAGAACGGAAATTGGTTTGGCCGACAGCCGGCGGCGGTAATTTTATTTTATTTTGAAAACGGTTACAGTGAGAACTCGAGTAAAACTTTAATAATTAGTGTGATCTAAGGTAGGGTTTGGTATGTAAAATACCCATCATTATTTTCTTTTCTAAAATGATATGGAGGTTAATGATAAATAACCAAAGATATCTTCGAATTGATAAAAAATCATGTTGAGATGATTGAAACATGTTTGACGAAATGCCAACGGAAATAATAACCATTGAAACGAAGTTGGAGTTTGTGATCCCTCTAGGAGGGATGCATCGGTTTGAAAATAGGTCATGTAAGCTCGTCGCTCGTCTTAGAATTCCACGTCTAATGGTGGTCTTATCAAAGGTTTTGGTGAAGTGACGGTTGGTGGGCAGCCAACCGACCTCCTCGAAGAATATGAGGCAGAAGCGGCGAGTATACAATAACTCATAGAGAATTCTGTTGGGGGGAAGACTTAAAACACTGGTGGGAACCTTGTATTCAAACACATTAAAGTTCAGAGCTCGGATATGGATTTCGATCAACAATCATCTTCTCAGGTGAACCTCATTTCGAAGAAGATGACCGGAGAAAAGTCAGGGATTGAAGAATTAAGGTTGAAACCTAATGTACTCTAATTTCAAGATAGACATTTCATCTGAAGAGTCGGGGACTGAAATAAGGAGAAGGCACAGTGAAGACTAAATAGACATTTCATCAAACAACTTATGTGCAAACAACATACATCAACGGTTCTAACACAATATTTTTACTTTCCAAAAATTCACCCTTCCTTGTTTTTGAGTTAAAATTATCTGGTAATATATAAATTTCAAATTAAAAAAAAGGTGTAATCACATGCGATTCACCCCACACCCTCTATTTTGATCCAGCTAAGTGATTTTACGATCGTTTAGACCTTTAACGACCTTTGGGGTCTGACTTGATGCTTTTTAAAACGAAATATATCTCATCGTTCTCGTGCAGTGGACCTTGAACAATAGGGGTGAAAAAACTCTGGGTTCTCCTGACATCTTTTCTTAAAGAAAACTCTGCCACCATTTTTCAGTTAATTACTTATATCGTTTTTACTCCATTTCATTTTTTTATCTTTTGGTGACTTAGGAAATAGATATTTATGAGTGTTCAATAATCCACAAGACCACACAACCTCGATATTTCGAGAGTTCCACGTATTCATTTCTTCCCTGCAGAGTTCTTCGATGGTGGTCGCCGGCAACCCACGTCTCCAAATACGCGTTCTCACCACTCCGGTATCACTTCCTTGCAGTACAGTCTCACTTCCGAAATCCTTGTCAAGTGGGTTCGGAAGAAACAGTCGTCGGAGATGCACCCTTATCCTCAACAACTGTCAGAGGCCGAAAAGAGATGGGTTGGAGTTGGAGAGGTGGTCGGAAAAGAAAGGTTCGGAATTGGAGAGGTTATCGGGAAAAAAGGGTTCAGAGTTGTTTCTGAATTCCGTATCCCCATTCCCACTACTAATGTTCCTTGCAACACTTCCGGGAAGTGAGGCATTGAAATCTGCATTGGGACCTGCCATTCCATTGGTGAGATCTTTTGATCTTCCAGATTGGCTTATTCACTGGGGACATCCAGGAAACATGGCCGTCGTGCTCTTTGCCATGGGAGGGTACGGGACATACTTGGGTTTCAGAATTCGATTTTCCGATGACAAGGAGGAAATAGCCAAGGCAAAAGATCTCCATCCAAAGCTCCTTGGTGGGATGTTCTTCTTCTTTTCTTTGGGAGCTCTTGGTGGCATAACATCTCTACTCACTTCCGATAAACCTATTCTGGACAGCCCACATGCTGTTACTGCCGTAATTGGATTGACTCTCCTCACTATTCAAGCTATTTTACCATCACGTTTCCAGGTAAAATTACTAAATAAATCAGTAGATATCATGTCTGATAATGTATAAACTTCAACTTTTCATTTGACAGGAAAATCCTGGATTGAGGAATGTGCATGGAATCTTGGGCAGTAGTATCATGGTTATATTTCTTGTTCATGCTGTGCTTGGACTCCAGCTTGGCCTCAGTTTCTGAACTAAATTTTAATAAGAATGGGTTAGATTCTTGTGAAATAATATGAGATGTTTCATTTTGGCTGCCTCCAGATATGGAAATGTTTTCTTTATTTTAATAGGAAATGATTCTACTGAGATATTTTGTAAGTTGAACACAATATTCTAGATGCACTATTTTTAATATCTTATGAATATCTCAAATACAAGATATTGAAATCTATTGTATGAATTAAATTATCTCTGAGTTTTGATAATATATAACAAAAGGATCTGGTTAGTAATTCTATGGGTTAGGAAATGAGGGAAGAAGAAGGAAACAATCTTCGGAAATATGAGGTACCTCCTCTAAGAGGGGATCATATATGGCAACCACGTAACTTAATAAGAGGTAAATTCAGTGTATGAGATGAGTTTTTCTGAGTTAAAAGATGGAAAATACCACACATTAAGCCAGCCGAGGTTTTTCTGCCCAACTCATATTATGAAAGTACCTTTTATAAAGATACGTAGGATCAATATGGGATAGGTAAAGTAGGAAATATGAAATGGAAACAATGTAAGTAAACTCTAAGATTGAGGGTAAATGTTCATCTACCAAAGTCTAGGGTTTGGGGGAGTAGTATGTTCACTCCGTCTTCTTTTTTTACGGTTTGAAATTAATAAATTATCAACTGGTTTCAAAAAAAAAAAAGGATATGGTGCAGCCAGTCCAACTAAGTTTATCTTGATCGTTAATTTTTTTACCCGACCTTCCGAATTCCAATCGAGTTTGGAAGACCAAAATCAGGTGGCCGCACCCAACCGCATGGGGGTTGTCTGCACCTGATCCTTGTTCAATATATATATAGACAGACCATGTATTATTGCATGATTTGAGAAGGCTAGACAGTTCTTTATTAATATTTATGAATCGACTACACATTTAGTTAATTATATTAAAAAAAAATCAATTGACTTGAGATTGAATTTTACATGATAATAAGAACCAGCTTTAAAAACTAGGTTATTCATTGCATTTAGTCATTTACAAATTACAATGTTAAGTTTTAAACATAATCATTGGTGTATTTTTACCAAAGTACTGTAGTAAGAACTAAGAAGAACATGGATTATTGGGAATTTCAGACAGAACCTTAATCTGACTAACCAATTGAATAGAGGTTTGGGCTTTGGCTTTTGATTTGCTGAATAAACATATATGGTAGAATCACCCAATCATCAATCACTCACAATTGGTCTCAGTGAATGTTCCATCTTTGAAATTCTGAGAAAGGTCTAGGGAAGCTGCTTCTATTCTAGCAATATCCTGTGAAATGAGAAAGTTTTAAGATCATAAACAGAGATCACGTATAATTTAAAGTTCAAGTATTGATATAATAATCTTGGGAATAGATGGAAGAATTAAGCTTATTAAGCAATGTGTTGAATGTGTTGAATGTTGTATCTATCTTTCATTATTTCATGATATCAAAATATAAAAGTCCCGTCGATTAGTGAATGGACGGACAGTCTCTTACCCATATTGTCAGCATGAAGACCAATGTTCCTACTGTTAGTTATATAATTGAAAACCAAAGTTTTCATCCATAACCGATGTACAACTGTTGGACATGGGCTCTAATGTAGAGTTACTTCTCAAACTTTCATAATAAGAGACTACTTTAAAAACTAAAACGTTATTTTATTGCCCAATAACAATAGAACATGAGATATCTAGTGTACCTTTCCAACGAAACTAATGATTAGAGGTCCTTCCCTTGATTTGCGATGACCAGCTGATTTTACAAAATGTAATAAACAAATCAGAAAATGGCAATGTATCAACTTATTTAAATATCATTGATGAAATAATAATGTACCTATACAGACATCTGGGAATCTAAGGCACAAATTTTGTAAACTAGTTGAGATTTCCATCTGCCATCCAATCAACAAAAAAATTAAACATAATTGGGTGTTTTTCTTCAATAGTTCACTTGATTTGAAATAAAATCCTAAACAAAAGAAAGTATTATTGTATTGTATAAATTATTTAAAAGGGATCATAACCCTGATGGCCTGATCCATCTGAAAATTATCATTTCTTCTCATTGATTTGGTGCATCCTTCACCAGGAGTTTTTTTTTTTTTTTTGAAGCAATTAAATTTCATTAGAATAAGGTTAATGCCAAGTTTACAATAGAGAATAGGAATAAAATAGAAGTAAAAAAGAAATGAGCAAAATGCTCATTGACTCTCTTCCATTAGCTATGTAGTCTAGTTATACAGTAACTAGATACGCTGCCTCAGAAGGTTGGTCTCCCATACTTCCATCATAGATATCTCCAAAGGGTGACAACAGCATACGCTGCCTCAGAAGGAGTTTACCTGGTGTGATTGTGTTTAATAGGAGGAATTGGGATTGCACCTACTCTATTCTCAACTTCATTATTTATGTTTGTATTTCACTTTTTATTCTTAAAATGATTTCTAAAAAACTAAAGGAAAAGAAATAAACAAAACAGACAACATACATCGGTGATTAAAGTACTTAAATGCTTCGAAATGAATGGTGAAAGTTGGATCAAGAGAGTTTCTGGTAATTCTAACAGACAGCCCCACTGTGCATTCAATTCTTCAATATTTGTTGCAGAAAGAATAATGACATTTCGGCACTTTATCTGCAAGAATAAGAACATTGCAGCAAAACATGGATCAGTAATTGTTTCAACAAAAATCCATGGACACATCTAGTGATTACAGAGATTTAGTTGCAGAATAGAAAAAAATATTGTTAATATTACGTTTGACAGCTACAATGTTACCGTTTTATTGGTAACCAGCCCATCAAAATAAAAAAGGACCACATTGGCCATTTAGCCATCCTTAAAAAAATCATAAAAGAAGAAAATCAAAATATAAAACCTACATCACAAGTAAATGGTTATGTTAGAAACATTGGCTTACACTTCCATGCATCTCAAGAATTAGCATCTGGTATCACGATGTATGCTCCATTCAATTCTTCTTATTAAATCAAAACCATCCTTCTGCAAACAAGCCACACTATGACTTTCTTCATTTAAACTCGTAATTATATCCCTTGGCTGTAAGGTAGACTGGCAAGTGGCAACCCATATCGGTATAACTATTAATTACAGTAACTTAGCCTATTTTTAGACCTGAAATCTACAAGGACTGTGGTTCACAATTTTTTTTGAAAAATGTGGTTCACAATTGGAAGAGTCTACTATGCATGTTTGGAAGACCAATCTTTTGAGGCAAAGCACTTAGTAAATAAATAGCAAGCTTTCTCAAAAACTTTATTCTGTCATCTAGTAAATGCATTAGGTATTGAGTGGCATATCAAATTTACATCTACCCAACAACCTTCACATACACCTTTTTATTATTATTCAAGGCTAATCCAAATGAAATGCAAAAGTCATCCAATCACTCATTATATCCCTCAATTTGAATCGAGTCACATCCTTCTTAAAATTCCTGAACACATTCCATGTTGGTGAGGAATTCACACAATCAACTCATTCAAGCAAATAAAAAATTTGACGGTTTCACAGCATCCACAAAAGAAATATTATTTATGGCTTCTTGATTGTCTTTATGTCAATGCCAATGGGGAGCTCAGGCCCTTTCTTTTTGTTTATTACATGAAAACCAGAAAACGGCCATCAGCCATCTGTTCTTCAACTGCACTTTCTCAAGGAAAGTCCACTTAAAAGTCACTGAAACCACAGGTTATGTGATATACTGACATGGACTATGGACGATGCAGAACTCACATATTCCGGCAGTTGATCAGGGTGATATTCACAAGAAAATATAGAGGCAATTCAAAGCTACAGAAAGCTTTGAGTTGATAGGATTTGCATTGGGCCATCCAAGGAACCACAACGTGGAACATATGAGGTGAGCACAACTGGAGATATAAACAGAACTCACTGAGACTTCCTGAGAAAATATCTAAGGAAACCTGCAGGGATATACATACGACACATCATCTATGATGAGAAGACCCACAAGATTTTTATCAAAATCCAAATTGAAATTAATGCGTAAATTTTTGGGATCCAACTTCGCGTGACTAACCCAACCAACTTTTAAGGTTGGAGCTGATTTTTATAAGGATAGGATGATGGCTATTGGCTTATCTTCCCTGCATATATTGTAATCTGGAAAACGGATAGCGCCACTTCTTCAACTGCTCCTTATTGGCACGCCTTATTATATATTTATATATTTTTTTGATGAATTAAAGCTTTCATTGCTGAAAGTAAGGTAGAGCAGAGGCCAAGATTACATGTGTAAGGAAATGCAGATACATAGGATATAAATATATAAGTAAAAAGCATGTAAAAGCATTGTCGCTCTCTTATATATGCTCACATCCTTATTATATAATTAATATAGAATGTTATTAAAAAAATTAAAAGCATACCCAAGGTGTTATATACATACCAATGGTACAGGCAACATTTCATGGTGCAGTAATTCTGTTATGCCCTCAGGTAATAAAGCCATCTGAAAGGAATGACATTATTGAACAATTACGAAGGAATGCATAAAAACAAAGAAGAAGAAATCAGAAAAAAAAATCTTTAATATACTCAATATACCCTAATAATCTTGTTACGGAAATGTTTCTGACCAAAGAAGTTTAGAAACTGTCAATAACTCAATATGCTAGTAATTTCAAAAATCAGACTGTCACTATACTACATAATACTTATTCATATAAAACTACAAATACAAAATTAAACTTAATATAAAATCAAACATCACTAAACACTAAACATATACAAATTGAATCAGTCAAGCAGAATATAGAAATCAAATCATCAAAAAACTGATAAATATACTCAGCTATGTCTGGCATGTAATAAAATAAGAAAATATGGGGATTCGAAGTCATGCATCTTATCGTGGTATTAATAGCCAGGCATTTAACAGATATAATTTTACATTATTAATATTTTATGTCAAACAAAATACAAGAAATACAATGTGAAATGATGTTCTGACAAAAAAATACACACACAAAAAGAAAAATCTACAATGAAAAATGTATGACAAAGACAATTAAGTTGTTTGCAGAGAACCTGAGAACAAGTAAAAAAACCAAGAAACTAATGATAATAAGATGAGATACATTAAGATACACTAAAATCTAATAGTGAAAGACTGAATGTACCTCATTTCGATCGCCTGTGAATTGAATACCATTAAGATGCCTAAGATGTTCCTCAAACTCTTCATCGGGAGCCTACGAATTAAAACAAGCAAGACATTTAAAAATCAACAGAGAGGAAAAAGCAGGAGAGAGAGATTTAATAAAGAATAAAAACTAATATTAATGAAGAAATCATATTTCTTAATTAAAGAAACTGTGGGAAACTAGAAATCAACTAACCAGGCGGACGTCAAATGATTTTGCTACTCCAGCAACAGTAACATCAGAATGTAAAGGACCAACTCCACCGATCAAAATTACCTATATACATCGATTAAAGTTCACTTCATCGTTCAATAAAAGACATCAAGTAGTTAGGATCATATTCAAAAGTTTAATTACAAGGTCATTAGTGGATTTTCTCAGTTCAACTTCTTCAGCCACTGAATCAATCTGCAATATACAATTAGAGAAACTAAGATTCATAAGAATATAACAAATGTCAAATGTAAAAAGTAGATGCAATGTAATAAGATATAATGGAATAAAGAAGTATCCTATATTCCTATTACACCGATTTATATAAAATGTTCTCTATGGAGAGCAAACTCTGCCATCATGACTCTAGGGGGAATCACTGAGACTATAAGGATAGAGGTCACAAGGACAAGATTGCAAAGGGAATCTGGTTAAACATGCCTACCAAGTTCTCAATATCACTCTGGAGACTGAAATGGAGACACCCTAAAAGAATGGAAAGTGCAAATTCTAGCAACATGCCTCCTTGTAACTCCCATGATGAATCCAGGAACCACCTTTTCTTCAATTATCTGTACTCTAGAACCATATTGCTCCCATTAACATAGATGCTCAACCATACCTTCTGAAAACTACAAAATATTATGATTCTACACTAGCCAGCCTCGACATCAAATTAGGAGACTTCATAGAAGCATGTGAAAATTCACCACCTTGGGGCTTATTATGGAACTCTATAGGGATACTTTCTTAGTACATCTGGACTGAGAGAAACAAGAGGTTCAAGGAACACACACTCAGACCTCCAGAAGCAGTACTGCAAGAAGTCGTAAAGAACATCAACCTCTCTTTCAGAACAAGGTGTTACAAGAAGATTTGTTGTCATCCATTGGAAATTGCTACTTTACAAAGTTGGGAGACCAACCTCATAAGGCAGCGTGTCTGGTTACTGTTTTCTAGATATCATAGCCATATAGGATAGCGTCGATGAGTTTATTCATCTCTCTATATTTTGATGTTCTTATATTTCCTATGATTTCGGACACTGCTCTTCATTTCTAATGAAAATCTTTAATTTCATTAAAAAAAATTAGATAAAATACACAAATAAGCATTGAAGAATACCAAATAAAATAACTAAAATTAAAGAATGTACATTAAAATAACAAATAATTAATAACCTAGAATAATGAAGCGAATAAGACTCCATATAAGAATACAATGATGTATAGCATAATAATTGGTTCAGTTTGACGACATTCAAATCAGAGAAGAAGAAAAAAAAGCAATTCAGTGCTTTTTTTTGCAAATATTAAAAGTATTCATTAAAGATAATGAAGGGCAATGCCTTGAAATACAAATGAATAGGAAAATAAAATGCGGTGGGGTTGATATTGTGGTTTCCACTATATCGACCTTCTCCTATGCATCTATCCTTCTTAGTGCTCTAGCTAAGAATTGGGCCTCAGGAGGGTTGTCTCCCAAACCTGTATAGTAGTCCTTTCCAATTGTGAACCACATTCTTTCTTAAAGATATCAGCTCTAAAAGATATTCTGCAGCCCTTTAATATATCTCCTAGAATGATTCTGGGGGTCTGAAAGTAGTGAAGCCTCCTGTTTCTTTCAGACCAAATGTGTCATGTGAGGCAACCAATAGCATTCCAATGCAGACCCCATGGAAGAGCCTGATGTGTCAATTTTTGGCATGACTCTATTACATCTCCAATTCTAATATCTGGATGTGTGAGGGTTGGAATGGGGGAGTTTGATATTTTCCAGAGGGCCTGGTTGAGGTATTCAGAGAGTTGTAAAAGAAGTTTTCTAATATAGGGGCAATTAAAAAATAGATGGTCGATGGACTCGATTTCCTGACCACAGAGGAGGCAAGTTGGTTGTATAGGGACACCCCATGCGTTGAGCATCTGTAGAGTTTTGATTTGTTTATTCTTGATCCTCCACAACATTACTGAGAATTTTGTCGGCATATGTGACCATATACCTTTGGCTAGAGGATCCTTTGGGGCCTTGGTTCTTAAGGCTTCAATGATGGTTCCTAAGTTCTGTTTTCCATTGCCAATTTTCCAAATCATGTAAGGGAAAGAAAAATCATTTTCTTAAAGATTGCAACATAATACTCTCGATTTTTTTATGGATTTACTCATTTCAAAACACTGGTTAAAAACATCAACTAAAATTTCAAAAGTTTTACAACTCACTCTGCAATGATCAATATGCTCTAAAAGTTGAGTTTTTTGACACACAAAGTAGTAGAAAACACACAAACAAATCAAGAAATAGTCTTACATCATTTCGAACAATTGCATTATGTGTAACCTTCCAACCTATGCTATGAAGTTTTTTACAGAGACTTATTATCAAGTGGTGCTCAAATGTGCCGTATCTGTTATCATGAGCAAGGAAAAATGTATGAGAACTATTGTAGTTTATATAATTATTAATTATACATTTATATGCACATGTAAAAGTAAATAACAAATACAGATTGTTAGTTAAACAAGATAGCACTCATAGTAGTAAATATTTATCGCTAATTGTTGCATATTAACCTTTCAAAGGTGTGAAACATTTTTAAACTGCCATAAAATTTATTTATGAATGTCAGTTGATTTATGTTGCCATGTTGACTATACTTTTTATAGATTTTGACTTTCTACGAAAACATCATCTTATGGATTTAATCAAGCTTATTCTTATCTTTTACAGCTTACAAGATGAAACTTATCCCATGCACAAGACAACTATTACAATGTTCTGAAAGAAATGCTTCCATTTATTAAAAATGTAGTTATACAAATATCTATGGCACATAGTTTCATTTGTATTGAAAATTTCCATATGGTTTCCGTTTTAATGATAATTTATATATTGTTTCTACTTTCTACTGTCTAGATTGTTCTAATACCATTGAAAAATAAATAAAGCTATAAAAAATGAATTGAGGTGAATAAATTAAAATGGATGAGCATTCCTTAAAAGACATGTATATGCTGATAAATAAATAAAAAAATTCATTAAAAAGGTGCTACTTTTAATATTAATATCAGTAGACCATGCCTTCAAAAAGAATTGCAACTTACAAAATTTCATCACCTACACCAATGATTGACGCTACGAGAGATCTATTTGGTTGTGGGGAGGATTTAACACCATTTACTACAACATCAGCACCATCACTGATTAAAGGAGTCTTTTTTCTTCTCCCAGCCCTTTCCAGCCTTCCATCAGAAAGCTGATATGCTGGTTTAAACTGTTCTGCCTTGTTGGAAGAATCGGTGACACGCAATAATTCATTTGGGGTGGTGTCATGTATACTTCCAATAGAGGTATACCTAGAAATTTCAAATTACGTTAGAAAATAAGATACTTTTGTTATAAAAGTATTTACAATTTAAATGGAGAAAATAAAATAAGAAATACCCTTGATCGTAGAGACTGCAGTACGGAACCTTGCAGGTTATAAGAAAAGCCCACACATCCCTACAAAATGTGCATAATTTTTAATTGTTAAAAGCATAATCCATCAGAACTGGGATGCAATAATATGTCCCAAACAATGGTAATATTTGATAGAAAAATATAACAGAAAAGAAACCTGTATGACCAATCCAAAATAGGATTTACCCTCATAAAGGGAGGCCATCCAGTAGAGCTTGGAGAAAACTGCTCTTGACCAACCTGCACAGGAACACCAAATGGAAATAATGAGTTAATGACTGCATCATAATTATCATTAACTAAAAATTGTATTGAAGCAAAAAAAATTATATCTAAGGGTATGTTCGTTACTGCATTAGGATCACCAATTCGGGTACCGATGAAGATAGCTTTAATAGGTTTTTTCCTTGCTAGATCCTCCAAACCAGATTTGAAATCTAGGGAAATTATATCTAATTGTAGTTCATAACTGCAAAATACCAAAAGGAAAAAAAAACAGGAAAACGTTACAAAGAGTGTGAGTTTAATATCAGAAAGTCAGGTCATGAAAACAATAGAAGAAAATAAGAGAGGATATGCTAAGGAAGTTGGTTTTACACTTTGGCCATTTTATATGTGAATGAATCAATTTCAGGGAAAGCACGAGAGTTCTCAAAGTAGATGGTTCGTATTGGACATCTTTTCTCAGAATCAGCTGGCTTCCCATCACAGCAATTCTTCTTATGCAAAAAATACCCAGCACGAAGTAAATGCAGCAAAACCTGCCAGTCGAAAAAAGGTTCCAAAACAATGTTTATTCTTAAGAACTAATCAAAGTATCAAACAAATAAATAGTTCAAAAGAATTACAGTTGAATCTTTCCCTCCATTAAAGCTGAATGCTACTTCCTCAAATCTGCAAAATCAACAAGTTTTTTATTTATTCTGAATGTGAAATTGATTGAATCAGCGAGGTTTTATTACTTGGTTCTCATTATCTGTTCTTAAAAATTCAAACTAACGACCGTGAAACTTAAAAAAATAACACGATTTCACCCAGATCGTGCTAACACGTATCTAACTTAAATTTTGAGAAAGGGGGGGGGGAATCAAACCTAAAGACCCAATCCAGTTCATCAACAATAAATATAGACGAAATAAAAAATAAATACACGATTTTTTCATAACTTTCACAAGATTTTTAAAAGATCGTACGAGTAAAGAATGAAACTCCTTTCGATGACGTAAACAGCGTTTTTGTACTTGGTCTGTAATCTCCTATCGCTGCACTCCCTTACCGCCTTATCTATCTCCATACGGATCTGTTTCCCAACCAATTGGAGTTGTTCGGATCGGAACGAGAGCGAAAGAGGGGGGAGGGTGAGGCAAATTCCTTCTTTTTTTTTGCCTTTTTTGGAGACAATCAGTAAGAACGAAGACGATACGTCGGAAAAGGAAAAAAATCAACCAGCAACGATGATGGGAAGACTTGGCAAATGGAATCAAACCTCCGATGAATAAAAAATCAAGCTTTTCGGGTTAGTTTGGTCTGAATTCTGGAACAGTGGGTTCTTTTTTATGGAAGGTTGAACCGCACACATCGTTAATCCGAAAACGGAATAGATAGATTTTAAAATAATCCCAATGACGTGTCTTCTTCCTATTGGTCTTTATTTAGCCTTTTACTTTTTAAGAATCAAATCATACATCCATTATCCATATGTCATTTTTAAAACGTAAAAAAAAAGATGAATCAAACCCTATACTTTAGTAGAGAAACATTTACCTTTCGATCATATAGTTTACCTACATTATTTTTATTTCATATTTTCTACTCTACCTATTTCATGTTAATCTTACGTATATTTGTAAAAGGTATTTTCAAGATATGAGTTGAAGAGAAAAATCGACTTGCTTAATATGTGATTTTTTTCTTCCATTTTTTACCTGAGGAAAACTCATCCCACATATTAAATTTACCTTTTATAAAGTTATTTTACCTATCTCATATTGATCATGCGTATCTTTATATGAGCTACTTTCAGGATATGAGTTGGGTAGAAAAATCCCGACTGGCTCTATGTGGTTTTTTTCATTTTTAATCGAGGAAAACTCATCTCACATTGAATTTACCTCTTATAAAACTACATGGTTGACATATATGATTCCCCCCAAAGAGGTATCTTATATTTTCGAAAATCGCTTCCATCATCTTCTTTCATTTCACATTCTCATGTTATGGTGTTTAGTGTTATTATAATTAACATTCATATTTCAATGACTCAGTGTGCATACTGTGCATTCTGAATTATATCAAATGATCTTTGGTTTCACAATGAATGGTTAGATGTTCTAGATTGAAGGGTTTAAGAAACTCTTAATCCTGTTTCGACAAAACAAAGTTGTATAAATCAATTGAGCTAATACAATAAAGACAGGAAATAAGCATGCCAACATAAAACAGATAAGAAGATAACATACGTCTTACATAAGTCATATCCTGAATGAAAATTTAGTTAAGAATCTTGATTTCTTAATCGGAAAATTTAGTTCAACTTTTCAACCGCAGAAACTAAAATACACGCTCAAAGAAGAATGAACATCCTCTACTCTGTTTCCAAATCAGTACCTCCGCATTCCTCGGTCCATGAACCTGGTTGATGGGCACTCATAAGCAAGATGTCCACGGCCACCACAGTTGTGGCACATCACCATACCACCCATACAATCCCTACTCATATGACCCATCTGATTACAGTTCCTGCATATTACATCCCGATGAAATCCATTGCTACGAGGATGAAATCCACCACCAACACCAATGCCCAGTCCTCCTCTATCACCAAGAACTGCAGATTTCTGACACTGTCTGGCAAGATGCCCAGAAACATTGCACAAATTGCATACGGGTTCATTTTGACAGTCTCTTGCCAAATGACCAGTTTTCCTACAGTTATTGCAAGCTTTTTCATTGGTACAATCCACAGCAATATGACCCTGTTTGTAACAGTTGTTGCAAAGCCTCATGTCTCCAGGAGGTACACTAGGAGTCGAGCAGTCTCTTGCAATGTGTCCTGTCTTCCCACATGTATGGCAAATACCTTCATTTGGACAATTGCTTGCAGTATGACCAGGTTCTTTGCAGTTCCAACAGAGGGCCTTTGAAGTGCATTCCACAGCAATATGCCTGCATACAAGTTGAGAATAAAACATTAATACTAACAAAGATTTGACGTACGGCAACATCTATTTGATACAACGTGCATTATACCACATAAATCAAAATTTCTTTTTAAAAAAACCTAAATAAAAAAGAGCATCGTACTAGTATACTACCCAAATAATATCACAAATTCAAAATGTCCCAAATGAAAACACTATACATCAGTACATCACAATGTTCTAAATGAAAACACTACAATGAACAAAAATACAAAATCTACAATATAACAAAGCAAACAAACCATATATTGACTACAAATCTACAATTATTTATAGAGATAGCAACAAACTTCTAAAACTTTCCAATGAATGGAAATTGTTGGTCAATTTTTCAAACTGTATAAAAATCAGTAGATATTAAAAACATAAAAGTGTGATATTTAGTTATTTACCCAGGAAGGCCACAATTGTTGCAAACAACTACATTGGGGCAATTTCGTGCATAATGTCCAGGTCGCTTGCAAGTCTTACAAAGTTCAGATTGCCTATAAAATGGAAAAGACTATTATAACTGAAAAGTTTTAACTGGATTACTAAATGAACTCGCCACTTAGAACACAACAGAAATGAAAAACAAAATGAATGAAAAACATGCAATCTAAATCGATAAATAAACATAGGCAGTCGGCAGATGATAAAAATTACATATTAATCTCAGAAATTTTTGAATGATAGGAAATAACATTAAAATGTAAAAAAATATTCTGAAAACTGAAAAGGTCGGAAAATTTATTAATGAAAAAATATTTTATAATTCAAATGGTGTTTGTATTGAATTAGAAGTGCTTCTCAGTTTTTTAAATGGCACCAAGGTTGATAAGCTATCACAATTCATATCCAGTCCTAAATCCATACACTGGTAATATAAAAAGACTAAAAGAGAGCTGAGGTATGTTTCAAAGTTGGGAATACCATCTTCTTTCTACAAATATTCATTAGATCAGTGCTTTCAATGATGCAGAAGAGTCAGATAGGGTACTTAGTCTATATCAAGGTTTGAGTAGTGCGCGCTATATACCCCATAGCGCAGGTAGACGGCGCTATCTACCCACGCTATGTGAAGTGGACCTTTAGGCGGATCCGGGTTAGGATCCACTCAAATACCCAAAAAGGGTTAGTATTTATATAGATTTCTCTTCCAGATCTCCCCATTTCTCTTCATTTCTAAAACTATTGATTTAACTTGATCACTAATTATTGTATGTACATATAATTTTTTAAAAATACACTTGGCGCTATGGAGGCGTTATAGCGTGCATTAATTTCATGGTGCATTTGTTCTCATGTAAACAAGATACTGTAGCTAACTTAAGCACTGAATCTGAATATAGAGTAGTGGCCTCCACAGTTTCTGAAATGGACTGGATTTGTTCACTTATCACAGAAGTACAGAACTGGGTATGCCCAATGACAACAAACCTTATGTATCGTGGTGTCATAATCTTGGAGCCACACAACTTACAGTGACAGAGATGTAACGCTAAAATCAAACTTCAAACACATGGCCATAGATATGCACTTTGTGAAAGAAAGAGTGGAAAGCAAGCAATTGATGGTGAATCAAATCTTCAATAGTCTACAAAAAGTAGATGTTCTTACAAAAACATTGAGGCCAAGACCATTTCAAGATCTTAGAAACAAGATTACAGACTGTCTCCTGTAAACTGTAATACTGAAGTGGCGCATTAGACCAAGTAGACAAGTACTTAATTGGATATTATTGTAATTAGCAAGGTAGTTGACATAAATAGTAAAAGAACAACTGAATTGCTTAGACTATTAATGCAAATGGAAAGAGATCCAATTGGACTCTTCTTCACCCCCAATATTAGATTTTTACTTATAAAAATCATCTATACATCAAAATTCAAATATCTCATGTAATCCCTAAAAGGAACACTCTAAATAATAAACTTGAAAGAGACCTCTCAAAGTTCATAAAAAATATGATTGGGGGAAAATCTGTAGTTTTATACTTAATCTAAAATGCACCATCGCAAATGGAGAGGATTACTATGCAGGTTTGGGAGACAACCCACGTGAGGCATAGTTCTTAGTTACTTGATCACTAAGAATGATAGTCATGTAGGAGAAGGCATGGTTCTGGATGCACGCTTATGCGCAATTGCGCCTGGCGCATTTCCCTTAGCCAGATCCGGCCCTGAATTAAATAAAAACAGGCCCCAAAAAAAAATTTTTAAGACCTTATAAATTTTTATGCCACAAATATATGCATTGGTCTGTGAAAAGAGCTATATTATTTTTAATATAAGCTCCTCCCACTTTTAAGACTTCATGTTTGTTAGACAACGAATTTTTATTTATAGACCAACCTTCTTGTGCCTTTTGAATTCTATCGATACGGGACTAAAAAAGTGTAGTTAAATAAATTATAAAGTATTCTTGGTATTTTTTGAATTCTATCAATACGATACTAAATAAAGTGTACATGTGTTAAATAAATTATTGTTATAGAGCATCCTTTATACTTTTTAAATTCTATCAATGTGGGGCTAAATAAAGTGTACATGTGTTTATAAATTTCTCTAAATAAATTATAGTGTTCTTACTTCTTTGTACTTTTTAATTTTTATATCCTATTAATATAAGACTAAATAAAGTGTACATGTGTTAAATAAATTATAGTGTTATAATGAATTATAGGGTGTTATAATAATTTATAATATATGTATTATAATAATTTTTCTATCTGATATATTTTTAACTAAAAAACTTAATTGATTATTTTATTGGCATGCCTATATTTTAGGATTGATATATAAAAAATATATGAATTTCCTTTATTTTTATATATTTACGAAAAGTCGAAAACACCACTGGCACAAAGGCGTGCAAAAGCTCAAATGCTCCAGGTAGTGGCGCATCTTGAACCTTGGGAGAAGATTGATGATGTGGAAACCAGACTATCTGTCCACTTGCAATTTTATTTCTCTATCCATTTGTAATCTCAGGGCACTGCCCTTCATTATTTTAATGAGAATGTTTAATATTTGCAAAAAAATAGAGCATGGAAGAATAGATACCTAGAGCCCCGATGTCCATCCCTTTTGTATGGAGTAAGACGATGAGAGAAACGCTCTGTGCGAATTTTCCGAGCCCTTGTTGGACTACGTTCTCTTTCCCGGGATGTATTGCGTCGTCTTTCCCGGGATGGACTACGCTCCGCCTCCCGTGAAAATGGACTGCGACCCATCCTGTCAGGTGATGGACTGCGCTCAACCTCATCATGAAATGGACTGTGCTCCAACACTTGGTATGGACTGTGAGCCATCTCCTGGGATGGACTACGACTGTTTTGGCTCATCTTTTAATCTACGCTTCGGTACCACCAAACAACAAATTTGTAAAAACACCACAACTGTCTCCCTTCTTCTACTACCTGTCTACCTCCAACACCACCTTCCTGTCCACACAACAACCAAGCATCCAAAATCTTCTCCATAAGTTCCACCAACAGTTTCCCTCCCAAAAAAAAATAATCTAAAGACGAGCGAAAACTTCAGAGCTTACAACTTATTTTTTTGTAACCTAAACTTAAAAAAACAACCCATCCCACTAAAGACAACCTTCCATGCTATCCATTATCTAAATATCCTAACCCATGTATAGTAGCATTTGACCAATCTGAAAATTCCATCATCAATACCACATTCAATCAACATACTGACTGACTGAAAAGCAAACATGAACTTTTGCAATGCAAAGACATGTAGAAACAAAATACATATAAACCTTCCTACATATAAACTATAAAGACTTTAAGGTGGAAATAAGATCCAAAAGCCTCTGGTTGAATTCGGTGGAATTTGAAAAAAAAAGTATCCAGAAACCAGAAATAACAAAATCAACTGGAAAGATCCCTGGATAAAAAAATATTTGCATCAGACAGAACTTAGCGATTCATTCCTATTATGATACGAAGACAAGAACTACAATAAAAAGTATCTCCTTTGATCGTCTATACCAAAGCCTAAACAAAACAAAAGTCCTCTTCTCATCTTGCTCCTTTCAAACTCAGACTATAAAACACCACCTACAATCCAACTATGGGGCAGACAGCAACAACAATCGATCAACCAATCAACCAATCAAGAGAAAGACAACATACCCAAAACTTCGGATTCTACTGTCTACTTTCAAATCTGCAAGACCGAATGAAGGAAAGAGGCATATTAAATATTGAAAAGTGAAATGAAATCGGAATAAGAGGGAAAGAAAAGGGAAATCAACGAAGAACTTTCAGTACCTCTGTAAAAGCAAATAAAGAAATTCCTGTCTCCTGATTTCGCCGCCGGATGGAAAAAATGGAAATAGGGATTTGAAATTTCACGAGTGTCGTGGGTGTCGGATAATCGAGACAGATCGTGGAAAGAGGTATTTAAATATTTAATGCGTAGAAATTACATTTTAACCCTGTATAATTAAATTATTAGAAAAAAATCCAATCATTGATACTTAAGAAATCTCTTCTAAAATACTTTCACGACTCACGAGTGTGTGGTGATACTGATACCATGCTTGCATTTTTCTCACCATGATTTTCTGCCTTGTGAGTTTGAGAAGATGCATCATGATGCTTCACTTGTGATACAATACCCTGAGCATTATTCAACCATTTTGGTGATAACATGCTTGCTTTTTCCTCACCATGGTTTTCTTCCTTGTGACTTAAATTACTCTGTAATGTTTTTGAAACTTTTGATTTTTTATCTTTCTTTGGTAGGATAAATGAATCAAATGTTACAGATTTCCTCAATTTTCTTTTGAGGTCTGCCCATTTTCTTGAATTTATTTCTAATGGGTAAAGTGAAAGGTATAAACACTAATGCCTTAAATTTGGATGCTTCAGTCCCATCCTTACAAAAGAGCAAGACATGCTTGATAGTTTGAAAAATCTTGTTGTAGATTATCTCGAACTTGCCTTTTGACACCGCTCTTGCACAGTTCCGAGAACGATCGAAGAAATCTTCCCCCTAAGTGAATAGGAAAAATAAAGGATGGAAAGAACTCAATAAAGTGAATAGACCATTGCAAAAAAAGGAAAAGTCCCACACTCATAATGCTAATTTTAGACTACCATTTTTTGGAAATCCATTTTTTGCTTCAAATACACTTGCTTGCAGAAAGGCCTTCCTTCTTCCATAAAGTTTCTACAGCAGATATATAGCTGAACATTTACAAAATTTAGCAATTAGCAGATATTCTACAGAAACCATAATAAAATATTAAATCATCTTGTACAATAAATCTATAAAAAAGTTGAGCAACAGTTTCAGTATTTGATTTCCCGAATTGCTTAAACTGGCCAACAATAGCAACGGGCAATCAACAAATAGCAACAACTGTAAGCCTATAATGAAAAAACTTATCATATCTAAATAATAAACGAAACGATCGAGGAACACTCAGAATTACCAAATTAACTTATGTTTTTAGGGGCGCTGACAATTTCGATACACGAGGGTTTGATTCCTGTTAATGAATTAGATATTTAGATTCATACCTTGATTAATCGTTAATTCATTGTATCTAATTAAGATAGAATTAGCTAGATAGTGATTTCTAAGTTAAAATTCAAATAAAAATATGGAGGGCCAAACCCAGAATTACATAAAATCAGTGAGAGATGGACAAATTCATCAACACTTTCTGATCTAGCATTATTCCTAATGATTAAATAACTAGTAATGTTGTCTCCCATCTAGTTCATGCAGGCTAGTCCTAATTGTGCTCTTGCTGTAGCCAAGAGCACAATCAGCTCTAACTAAATTCACCAGGTTCCCTTCCACCTGATGAGATGTTAGTGTAAAAAGGACTAAATGGGGGGAATTAACAGTTTTCACACTTTAATTGATGTACTTTATCATCCCCTTTTGCTTTATTCTTCTCCTTTCTTGCATCATCTGGTGGAATCCAAAGGACTTCTGAACCAGTATTCAATATAGTAGGACAATCTGGAAGATTAACTACACCACACATGAAGTCTAGTGATTAAACTCTATTTGGCTTGTAAACAGATATAGAAATATTATTTTCGGGAGCGAATATCAAATCTTCTCATGCGGATCGGGTGCAAGCAAAGACAATTCAAGATTGGGCTGCTGCCGGACCGGTGATCATCGACCACCAAGTACGGGTTACACAAACTAAGGGTTAATTACTCTTAACTCGGCTCAATAATAGTCCCAATTTATGTAATCAAACTGTGGCCTCGGCCAAACCTTTTAAATTAATGCAGATGACTTTAACTAAAAAAAATATACTAATGTGGAAAATTAAAGTACTACCCACACACCTGAATTTCGTTGACTGAGTATCTGAATTTCGCCTTTTGGAGAATAATGAATATTTCAGTTCTCACTCAATCTATTTCAGATATTAAATTGGAAAATCTTACGGAGGCTCCACAAAAAGTCACACACCACATTCTCCTTTGAGGGTTACTATATATGAAATAAAGATACAAACAACACGTTAGTAGACCTCCTGAGGTAGTCCTTAAAGAAATCATTAAGAATATCAGTCTCTTCTTTGATCCGGAGTATCACAAGAAGAGTTGTTGAATCATCACCCTTTGAAGACATCTATATATGATGGAAGTATGAAAGACCAACCTCCTGAAACAGCGTATCTATATAATTATTATATAACTAGACTACATAGCTATTGGAGGAGAGTCAATGGACTTTTGCTCATTTCTTTTTTACTTTTATTTTTTATTTCTATATATACTTTATGTAATTTAGACATTGCTTTTATTTTTTAATAAAATTTAATTGCTTTCAAAAAAAAATACTAGCGATTTGATTACTACAGAGATATTAACTCAACTGATCAAATACTCACAATAACTATTAAAATTGTTGAGACCTGCAAGGAGGTGAAGTGTATCAAGGAGTACGACGAGAGTGTAAAGAAGTGGACGATGGTGGCAGAAGTTCCAGATATGTTTGGTCTGCAAATTCACTGTGCTAGAAGAAAAGATATTTATTTTGTCATGGTGGAAACACAAATTGTGGATGATGAAGGTTTTGAGAATTAAAAGAGAATGAGAGAAGGTAGTTCTCCCAATTGACAACAAATGCCTCTGTATCATTCCAGTGGTTATTACTATTTAGTCTATTTAATATATATTGGTTATTAATTTGAGAACATTTCATAGTGTTGATATAACACACTTATAACCTCATACATTATAACACCTGAAGTTGGTCCTATATATATAAGAAAATTTTCAGAAACAGTTGCACAGATCGTCTTTAATCCGACCTTTAAATACTAATTAAACGGTGGAGAAGAAAACTGTTAGTTGTATTTAAGAAAACCATTTTTTGGAAAAAAATCTTTTATAGACAAAAATTACAAGACAACACATGGATACAAATTTAGAGAAAATTATGGTGGTTAAAAATGTTTTAACTAATAAAAGATCGAAAAAATAATTAGCATATAATATAAACACTTGAGTCAATTATCCAAAATGGATTAATGTAAAAATCATGAAATAATGAATAAGCTGTGCATGTATGATCAATTTTTGGCAAGAGTTTAGGGTTATACTTGTCATTGTACATGGGAAAACCATATGGTCCAATGGGCTCAGATTCCTCCTTCCTTTCACCTTTGCCCCAAGAGGCCCAGAGCTGACTTGTCCTCACACAATTTGCAAAGGCTTTGTTCTGAGGGGTGGCCTTAGCAGTCACATTGTTGAATGGCACAGAGACAACAGTTGTGGCCCTGTGGAGTGTGAAAGGAATGTGCCTCTTCTTAGATATAAGGTGTACAATGATAATGTTCAACATTTGCTCCTTTTAGGAATGTCATTTGCACAGGTGAGATCAATTCCGGTAGAGTAATCTTAAATTTATCCTCTCTGATCCTCGAAATAATCTTGTGTATTACTCTTATAGTCCTATGCAAAATATCAGCATGTAGTCGCTTAGTCCCATCACCGATTCCTCTTTGGTTTAGAGCCCTTAACACCGTCCTATTAGCAAAGAAGAAGTGTTGTACTGCCACTACCATCTCTCTTCCTGTGATTGAAGTATCAATATCGTTGTGCCATCTGGACCGATGCCAGTACCATTCTTATTCCTTCTGGTAGAGGAGTCATTTTCAGCCAAGCATTAATTATACCCTTGACACTGCAGGTTGGAGCTCTATTAATTTCTCCTTAAATGATTATAATTCAGTACACCCTTGTGCAGAGTAAAGCCACAATTTTTATCCACAACTTAAAAAAAGTAAATAGCACATTGGTAAACTAAACAACAATCTACTCTGTATTGTAGATTCATTCCTTCACTCGTGAATTTATCGAAAGAAAAAAAGAGTGAAAGGTTAGATCATAAATCTATCTAAGCATATCGGATACACAACTGACTATGCGGGGGTTAATTTCCTTCCATTAACAATAAAAAAGAGACAATAAATAAGAATGAGAGAAAAAAGTGCAGAATGACAACTAGAAACCAGATTTTTAATATCTCATCAAGCATAGTAGTTCAAGCTGGCTTTCTTTTTTGCTTGTACTTGGATGATCCCTTCGTTGAAATCTTCATGAATAACCTGAGATTAAATTAAACAGACAATTGGACACAAATACAATGTACATCCATGACAACTGAAACAACACTAATATAGTTACATAAAAACTCAATATCAGATAAGGAAAGAAAATAACCTCAGTTGCATCACGACGAAGTGCTAGCATCCCAGCCTCTACACAGACAGCTTTTAACTGAGCCCCATTGAAATCATCAGTCGATCGAGCCAATTCTTCGAAATTTACATCAGGATTTACATTCATTTTCCTTGAATGGATCTACAAAGTACAAACCAATATAAATACATCAAAACAATAATGATGGATGTGAAATTTGATAAGACTGAGAAAGCATCTTACTTGCAAAACTGATACATATATATCATATTTGCGATGCAAAACTGAGAAAATATTTTATTTTTAATATTTATTAACAATAATTCATTCATCTTACTTGCAAAATTCGCGCTCTGGCTTCTTCTGTTGGATGAGGAAACTCAATTTTCCGATCCAAACGGCCAGATCGCATGAGAGCAGGATCCAAGATATCAGCACGATTTGTTGCTGCTATGACCTGATTAGTGTTTGGAATTTAAACAGTTATTTTTCAAAGCTATGAAATGTTGGGGAAAAAATATTTTGAAAAAAATAAAAATAGTATTTCAAACCTTTAACCTAAATATAGTTTATGTTTAACTGTTTAAGTTTGTAGTATTATGTATTTATTATAATGATATATCTGATAATCTGACCACAATATCAGTAAGAATGTAAAATTATAAATAAAAATATCTCAAACATCTCAACAAATCCAATACAATAATAAGGTTAGGATTCTCAAATACAATAGAATAAAAATATAAAATATTGTGGAATATTTCCATGCCAAAATGCCATCAGCAATTGAATAATGTAACACACTGATATACTATATTGAAAACCTTAAAACCCATCTTTGGTATTTAACCAAGAATAACTTTTTTTAATATGTTTTTAGTTTTCTTCAATCTTTGGTACTTTTTAATATATATTATACTTTTAGTTTTCTTCAATTTCCTGATGTATCCTGTATATATATAGTTTCATACTTTCATTCAATCTTTAATACTTTTTAATATGTTATAGTTTTTCCTTCAATCTTTGGTATTTTTAAAAACAAAGCCAATCAAGATTCCATAAAAAATAAACAAAATAAATTACATGATAGATGGAGCACAGAGAATGCAAGAAACATTATAAGCACTCACTTTTATGCGAGCATCGCTGTTAAACCCATCAAGTTGATTAAGTAACTCTAACATGGTCCTTTGCACCTCCCTGTCTCCACTCACTTCACTGTTTACACAATAATGGAAAATTTAAAATAACATCAAAACTTCTAGGCAAGATTTTCATACGCTCACCTAGACACTCATAGGCTACGTCTAAGTGAGCATGTGGACAAGAACCTTCAGACGAGATGCCTTCAGATGTTGGTGAGGCTCGTCTAACTAATAAACCAATTAAACTGGAGAAAGTATTTTTACCAAATTAAAAACAGACTCAAATTACTTGTTTTTTTTCCACGATTTCTACCAGTTCTCTTCCATCTAACCTTCCAGCACATTATATTTTATTGCTAGTTCTCATTGTATTAGGGCAACACCCCTTATTTTTATAAATGAAAAATTTAACTGCTTTAAAAAAAAAAACCTTCCAGCACCCTCAGTCCTTGCTCCAGCGAGCTTCCAGATACGTTCAGAGATCATCAACCATCTTCCACACTTCTATGATTCTATCTAGGTTAGCTAGCTATTAATTATTAGGTTTTAGTGGTTTCTACTTTCTAAGTAATATTTAGGATAGCTTGGGAATATATTAAGAATTCTCATATTCTTTAGGAGACCATGGGACCAGCTCCATAGCATAAGCACATGACCACCTATAAAGCCCTGCTTTTAGTTTTAGGTATCAGAATATTATAGAAAATTAATTTGAATGTGAAATTTCATTTCCTCTGAAAATGCAAAAATGAAATAATTTGAGACATCTAGGGCATAATGACATATAGGATATGAAATTAGGATACTCCGTACAACAATATGAAAGGAGTGAATTACTTGATTACATTAGTGATAATTCACATACAAAATTACTTAAATATTTTCCAAAAATAGAAATTGAGATAGTGAGATCCATTAAGGATCCAAACAAGATTGCGAGACTCTTCTTCTTCAAAAGAAAGAACGAACATATAAATAAAGTATTTTAAAACAGTAGAAGATGGTAGATCATATGTAGTACCTGTCAAATCGTTTAGTCCCAATCGCATCAATTTCATCAATAAAGATAATGCATGGAGATTTCTCCTTTGCAAGTTGAAATGCATCACGGACAAGTTTTGCTCCATCTCCAATAAACATCTACATGATAAAAAATGTAAGTAGCAAAAATTCTTCATGAAGTGGTTGATGTTTAAAGTTTTAAGTTAGGCTATATAAATATAAACAAAAATTTTGAAGACCGTCAAAGAAACCTGGATAGCTAAAATTATAAAAATATCTATATTATACAAATGATTCGGTCAGGAATTTAAGATTTGTTTATGAATAAACAAATATGAAAACAAAGAAATTAAAAATGTACATTGCTAACAGAAACAGACAGAGATTGATGATAAATACCTAAATCTAAGCAACTGGATAACATCCCACCTGTACAAGTTGAGGGCCTGCTAGTTTCAAGAAAGTAGCATTAGTTTGTGCAGCACAAGCCCGGGCCATCAGTGTTTTACCAGTTCCAGGTGGACCATATAGAAGAACTCCTTTGGGTGGTTTGACACCTAATTTCTGGAACCTGTCTTTGTGGGTCATCGGAAGGACAATGGCCTCAACAAGCTCTTGAATCTGTCAAAGGTACATCACAGAACAATAAATAATAAAGAGCTAACGCTTTAAATTTGAACTATCCATGAGATATATCATTGAAAAGACTTGAACCTGTTTCTCAAGTCCTCCAATATCATTGTAATCTTCTGTAGGTTTCTCGTCAACTTCCATTGCTTTGACACGTGAATCGTATTCGGAAGGAAGGGTATCCAATATCAAGTAACTGTCTTTATTCACTCCAACAAGATCACCGGGTTTTAGGTTATCAGGGTCTACAAGCCCCACGACAGGTAGAAATATAGTCTGAATTTAAAAGTATCATCAGGATTAACGTAAAAATTTCTTCCTACTATATCATCAGAATTTAATATATTTCTCCCAAGTCCCTCCCAACCATATTTAAAATAATTTAAGAAAGTAGATATCAAATGTACCTGGCGAGTAGATGTTTTTAGCACAACACATTTTCCCTTTCGTTGAGAATCAAGGTCAATGTTTGCTCCATCCTCCTCAGCTTCATCTTCGGGATTCATTTCCAAAATCTAAGAAAACAGATGGAATTAAAAGCGACATTTTATTAAAACATGGACACACCATTTCTATAAGAAGAAAACAATTTAAACCAAGTTAAATGAATTTTATACCTCGACAATGTTACCGACAAGATACGGCAATTGCTTATTAAGCTTAATCTTCTCCTGATTCTCCTTAGTCTTCTCCTTGAATGACTCCAAATCAAGATTCGTCCTCTGCAGTTCCTCCTTCATTCGAAAACAGATTGGAAAAAATTCGAAAGAAAAAATCTACCGAAAAACGTAACCAGACGAAACCTTAAGTATACGATTCTCATTGTCGAGGAGACGAGATGCCCTGACAATGTCATCGGTGGTCATCGACGCAAGCTGATCCTCCTCAAAGCTTCCGTCCTCCACCATCGCCGTTTCCGTTGCCGTGGACATCGTGGAGAAGAGCGACTAGGGCTTCGTGTGCCAAGAGCGAATTCTCTCTCTCTTAACGGGGCCGATTTAATTTGTTCCTTTATATATCATGTATATATCTGACGTGGCAGTAATATATCGTTAAAGTCCAAAAATATTTTGGTAATTATATATCAGACCTTCGTCTAAAGACAGAACTCAATCACTCATCTATCTGCCAAACTGATATAGTAATATATTCTACTCTCTACTAGTTGCTTACTGGAAAGCTTCAAAGCTTGCTTGCTTGGTTCCAATGGCGGATTCGCTGGTGCCGCCGTGGCTGGAAGCACTGCTAAAATCGCCATTCTTCTCGACATGTCCTTCACACCAAGACTCACCAAGAAGCGAACGAAACATGTTCTGCTTGGACTGCCCCTCAGCATCCGCTTTCTGCTTCTACTGCCGCTCCTCCTCCCACTCCGCTCACCGGACCATCCAAGTAACGACGGAGGAGAAGAAGAGGCTGCGCACGCCTATACTATATATCTTCTATATCTCTACGGATTACTGACAATGTCCATCTCTCTACTGCAGATACGACGCTCATCGTACCACGATGTGGTAAGAGTGTCGGAGATACAAACGGTACTGGACATCGGCGGAGTGCAAACTTACGTCATCAACAGCGCTCGTGTGCTTTTCCTCAACGAAAGACCTCAACCCAAAACCGCCCATTCCTCCGCCGCTACTACACCTACTACCAACTCATCTTCCTCCATCTCAGGGACAGGAACGGGGAGTAATATAATCATCTCGAGTGGCGGCGGAACGGCGCATCACATCTGCGAGACTTGTTCTCGCACTCTTCTGGACCCACTCCGTTTCTGCTCTCTTGGGTGCAAGTTGGAGGGAATAAAGAGGAGCGGGAACGCGTGCTTTGTGGTAGACAACCTGGGAAGTGGAAGTAGAAGGAGCTGCGAAGGAGTGGAGATTAAGACGAGAAGATGGCGGAGGAGAGTTCGATTGATTGGTCGGAGTGGAAGCGGCGGAGGAAGAGGAAACGGAGAACCCACGTCTGAACAGACAGTTACTGAATCGACGGAGACAGCGACGATTGCTCCGGCGAATCGGAGGAGAAAAGGTACACCTCACCGCTCCCCATTGGCCTCCTCCTAATAATCCAAATTCATTTTAATATTATTATTTATTATTCCATAGAAGAAGAAAAACATCACATTCAC
Organism: Zostera marina; assembly: GCA_001185155.1. NCBI lineage: Eukaryota > Viridiplantae > Streptophyta > Magnoliopsida > Alismatales > Zosteraceae > Zostera > Zostera marina. The sequence continues at coordinate 320,221 of LFYR01001173.1, read as the reverse complement.
GAATCACGGATATTATTATACCCTTGTAAATGTGGAAAATTACATTACTTAACTATTATTAATAGCAATAATCGGAAGTTGAGATTTAGATCTAATTAAATTAATTAATGCATGCATGTTCTTACAGCTCTAACATTAAATGCTAAAATGATTTTCTTTGCTCTAAAATCAAAAAAATTAACAAAAATAAAAGTCAATGATTTGTTGCATTTGTTACTTTATAACTAGACTGCATAACTAATGAAAAAGAGTTCAATGGGTAACAAGCCAACAATGCAACAAATGAAGCATGGTTAGAATTGATAGAATAATGTAAGTAGGCCAACCAACCACATGCTCATGTCTTCTTCTATGCGTCTGTGTAATCTGTACTTTTTAGAAGGTGGTTGGCAGTGCCGTTCTGGCATAGTATGGTTGACAGAATGGGCGGTCCCCTCCCAATCATCTCTATTCATCTATCTAGATGGTGAATCAGTGAAGGTGAATGTGAATGCATAATGTAAGGTTTGGTTTGGTTATCCATCACTTTACTTTAAACTCTATAAAGAATTTTACAAAAGAAGCAAAGAATCCATTAATGGCCGATGCTACCATAGTTATGGGGTTGGATTCTGATGCTTTGTCTCTCTTTAAAGCTTCCTTCAAATGCTTTCTGGAACAATTAGATAACTAAACATGTGAATTGTGAAAGATAAGACATTCAAGATGGAAAATTACTTACCGGCTCATTCCATCCAACAAAGGGATACTTTTTTTCTCATCACCCATGTTGTGTTTATTACTATCAACTGCCTGTACCTTATGCAAATCACCTACTGATGCATGTCTAGATCTAACCTGCAGAAATGTATGTATAAAATCAAAGTAAAAAACAGCACAGGATGTTCAACTATTTAAATCTTAACTTACCCTCATCAGTCTGTCAGCTTCAAGTACTTCTAGACTGTTTTCTCCTTTCCAACATTTGTTATTCTCTTCAGCATCAACCTCATCATGTTGTGTTGTACGACTTGTATCATCCCTCTGCAAATCTTCATGACTGCTACTCATTGATATCACTTGGTTTGAACAAGTAGATATCTCCTGTAAATTTCCCTTTTCTTTTTCTTCTTCTTCTTCTTCTTCTTCTACTACTACTACTACTTCTTCAATGGAATGGGTATTCACTGATAATGACAGATTGCTTAAGTTGTCAATACAGTGTGAGGATTCTTCTGCGTATTCATCATTAAGGTTGTTAGAAGGACCCAAACCCATAGTTTCTTGAATGACGATTTTTCGGAAGACTTCACGTACTGTGTAAAAAGATCCCCCGACATTCTTGTGTGTGAGGTTAAGCGAAGGCAAATTCCCATTGTTCAAATTCTGGTATCTGAAAACAACCTTAATTTACTTACTCATCTCGCAGATGAAGAAGAAGAAGAAGAAGAAATTGCATCTGTACTGAAATAAATAATAAACAGAGTACTAAAAAAAATTACTTTTTTATAAAAGATTCGACCATTCTTTCCCACACTTCCTTGGTTCGACGATTTCGTGATTTTTTTGCAAGAGGCGGCGGCCGTGGATCGTTGCAACTCGAAAGAACAAAAGATTGCCCAACCCAGCTAACATTCATGACGCCCACGGCCCGCATTAGGACAGATCAAGAGAAATATCACTAGAGGTGGAAGTATGGGTTGTTGGTATTTTAGGGTTTGTTTTGTTGAAACTTGAATAATTTTGAAATGGAATGGTTGATGGAGATACCTGATTTGGAGACACGATGGTAAATAGTAATCCTCCTCCTCCAATTATCAGAGAGCCAAACTGAAATCCCAAGATATTACGGTGAACCAAAAACCCTAAACCCGTCGTCGATCATGATCGGAAAATGTGACCTCCTCGTAGCTAGCTGGGTAGCCACTAGCCAGGTAGGTAAAACAACTAAGACCGGTAAAATTACTAAAATACCACTTTGTTACAAAAAAAAATCATTTTATTTTTGTTAAGGTGTATAAATTGAAAATAGAAATTTACAGATATTTAAACAGCAAATAAATTTGATTGTTCTGCATTTTCAGGATTATGTTCTGTATTACAACTGTGTTTCTCAAAATCATCACATCATTCTAAATTTTTTAATCATAAAAACAATGGAGAATTGCAGTGTGTGCCAGTTTGGATTTATTTGGATTGTACAAAATTAACTTATTTGAAAACTATAAACTAAAGAAGACAAAATAAATATTCCATTGCTAGAACAAGGCCAGAACAATGTTCTTCAAAAAAAAAATTGCATTCCAATTATGGAATTTACACTGAATGATTTACAGTTTTTCAAAAAAAAAAACACATCACTTTGAACACTCACCACCATAAAGATTAAAGAGAACAGCAAAGGCGCCATTGGGGCTCACTCGAATCTAAAGAAAAGAATATGATACTATTTGCACATAACAAATCAAATATGGCAAATTGTGCTAGTGTGCTACCACTTACTATTACTACGAACTACCCTTTTCATATCTGCCATTTCAGAGAACTGCATTGGTCAATTGTAGAACTTGGGGGGAAGCCAGCAATAGTTAGCAGTAGTAATGACAGGAGTTGAAGATAGAGATTTTCTATCGTCCAACTCCTAGTGCTTTTTGCTTGTTCCCTTTACTTTCTAGCCCGATTAGTTTTTCCACGTGCTTTTTACGTTTATCCATCTTTTGCCGATACTTTTCTTCCCTCTCCCTTTGTAATATTCCTTGCCAATACACTTCTCCCGTGAGTGGCCAAATCCATCCCTGTGTTGTTCTGAGACTGAGACCATCATCGGCTTCTTCTGCCAAGTCTTCATCCATACTCTTCAGCAGAGAGCGGCTGAAGTACTTCACCCACATCCTTCCCTTCCTTAGCTCAATAGGATGCTGTTCTTTAAGTTCCCCTGATGATGGATCTATATAAACCATCTTCCTTGCACTATGATACGCCCAAACATTGACAAGGTGTTCCATAAGTTGACAGTAACAATGTTTACTCTGTAATGGATGATTCACCAGGGTGGGGAGAAACATATATCAGTAGTGATAATATTTGTAAGGAGACTATATATCATCATTTATCAATAATACAATAATTCTTAGAAATGTTAATAATTTACGTACCTCCATTTTTGAGGATCCAAGTAAACAAGAAGTTGCATGATTGGTGTTCATGTTATGGAGTGAATCTAAAAACAATCTAGTTTGCAATAAAAACTAAGTTAAGAATGCGACGCAAAAAACCTCAGGTTAATAATAATTTTAGGAGACTAGAAATCTGGAATAGTTATCACCTGGAGAACATAATGAATTCTATAAAGGAGGGTGTTGGCATCACCCAACTGTTCAATGCAGACCATTGATCACCATTTGAAGGCATTGGGGGCAATGCTGCAACATTAATAGATAAGCCATACATGTTTCGGAAAGTGTTCTCAAACACAGTTCTGCAATGGAAACGATGACAACAGGTGACAAGAAATAGACAGGAAACTAATAACTAAATAACAGGTAACAATGAGTGAATGTGTCAATAATTTTGTGAACCTAGATTATCATTATGATAAAATGTGTTACAATCATCAACCAACTACATATTAAAAATGAAGAGATTTGCTTTCAAAAAAATGAAGAGATTAAAAGTCCACATCTTGCATAGTAAAATAAGAAAACTATATAAAGATTAGATTTGGAGAAAGCTTTTATTTTATTTGAGAGATAATAATATAATATCAAGAAACTTTAGCAAGATATATAAAAAAGTATTGAAGAAAATTAGAATACCACCTGCAATTTCCACCGTTCAAGATGTCACAAAGAGACCAAAATCCAATGTCTTCAACTCCACCATCGTTCTTACTTTCTAATTTCATCTTGGACCAAAAATATACTACATCTCCCTTGGGTTTTTCTGTTATGGTTTCTTCTAATACCTTTTCAGCAACATCTGTCAATGAAACCTGATAACATAAAAATTAAGTTAAACTTTCAAAATATAGAAAATATGGTTGTTATTTTAAAATTAATAATATCACATACCTTTCTTCCAACAGCACGCCATGATTGGAATCCTATCCATGGAATTTTATGAATGTTATCCACCTTATTTGCAATAGATAACATGCCACCCAACTCACAAATAAGATCACTATATTGCTTGTTATCCAAAAGAGGAAGCCTCGCTACAGCATCAACATCATCTGACTTAGGCCTCCGGGCTTTTTTAGACTGAGTAAAAATATGAACGACTAAGAGAAAAATACTTTTGAAATATAAGAAAGAAATCATTTCACATCTATGCATAATTTCCAAAAACAAGAAAATGAGAAAAATATCTGCATATTCAAGACTTTGTTTATCGATGCACACATTATAAATTTATAAGAGATATACATTGGTAACATTACCCAACTCAAGATTAAGGAATAAATGCTAAAGTAGCAACTAGTAACTGTACAAAACATGATAAAGACAATAGAAAACTAAAAGATGAATTGTTAATACATCAAGAGTATCTGAAAATAAAATATGGTGCATGTGATTGAAATACTACTAAACTAATAATAACTACCAAGTTTTGCACTTCATCTTTGGTGTTAGATGTACAAATATATTTGACCCAACTCCCCTATCATGATAAAGACAATAGAAAACTAAAAGATGAATTGTTAATACATCAAGAGTATCTGAAAATAAAATATGGTGCATGTGATTGAAATACTACTAAACTAATAATAACTACCAAGTTTTGCACTTCATCTTTGGTGTTAGATGTACAAATATATTTGACCCAACTCCCCTATCATGAAAATCACTTTATGAAAACCAATGACCAATGCATGCACAGAAATAAATATTTGAAGAAGAAAAATGAAATGCAAGAATCATAACCTCTGAAGAAACAAGCTTACAAGACTTAAACCACGGTATATACTACCATGGTGCAAAAATGGCCAGGCACCTACTCCATTATACATCTCATAAATGCATAATGAACTGCCAAATCTCTCTAGTTCTCCTTCATCTCGTTCATTCCCTTCAAATTTCATCCTTTCAGATTTTCGAGCAGCATTATATATGTTTTCCCAAGTTCCTGTGGGCTTTTCGATCCTATCATCAAGCTACAAAACCATAGAAACAAATTAGGTTATTAACTTTAGAATATATCAAGAAGAAATAGAAGATAAATCAACTACACCTCCTCGAGTTCACGTTTGTCAGATTCTTCTATTCTTTCAATTTCCTGGATTTCTTCCCAATCTAACTCTGTAGGAAATTCCTCATCAAAAATTTCACTGGTGTTCTCGTATGTTTTAATAGTAGCATTTCTATTAATAAATTCTTTCTCGACGGATCTCACAATGCTAGTGCCGTCCATCAAATAACCATCTGCATCAACATTCTGAAATTGATTTTCCCCATCTTGGATTTCCTTCTCGAAAAGACTCCATTCCCATGTTTTTTGTTGAAGTTGAGATATGGGAAGTGGAAGAATTATGTATGATGGAAGGATGATCACATTTTCAAGAAGCTTTAGATGTTCAACGATGCATTGTGATGCAAACATATTCTTAGACATAAATTTAGCAGACTTCGAAATAGCATGAGCAAGACTGGACATTTTCTTGTCAGATATTAGAAGCGAAAAGGCTGTCATTAATGTCTCAATATCATGGGTAAGATATATTAAACCATTGTCCTTATCAACAATCTGCCAAAAGACAAACTCGACAGCTTGTAAAACAAATACAAGGTTTCAATAAACAATAATTTTAATATAAAAGAAAATAGCATTTTCAACATGGAAAAACTCACATATTTTTTCATAATTGGCAAATCAGGAGCAATGATGGGAATTCCAAAGGACATTGCACGCATTAACAGTGAAGGAAAGTTTTGTTCATCTTGAAAGGATGCATGAAGAACAACATCAGCTAACAATAGCAAACCATTCACATCATTATCAAAACTATAATATCGTACAGAACCATGAGGAAATCCTAAATGTAGTGCAAGCTCCTGTTTAGAATACATAATTGGTCAATTCAGCAATAAAATAGGTTTGCTTAATATGCCACACTGAATAATTGTACCTTAATAGAAGAATCATGGTTATCTGTAGAATTTCCACATAAAAATAAGAATTTTATTGCACTCTCCATCCCCTTCATTTTAACAAGCTTCGTCAATTGAGGTCCTAATACATGCATAGCTGCTGCATAGTCAAATGGAAGTTCAGTGAAGAAAAATGAACTTCCAGTAACTAAAATCAATATTTCATCTTTTTTAAATCCATTATCCAGCCTTAATTGATCTTTGGAATGAGATCTAAAATATAGTTCTGCAGACCACACATCCACTGGAGATCCAGGGACCACAAAGAAGTTTCCAGTGTCAAGTGCAGTGTGCATCATCTGATAGAGAAAAATGACATAGAAATGGTATATAACTTGATCGTTAAATCAAAAAATGTTTGAATTAAAAGAAATCAAAGGATAGAAGTTTACAGGAAGGGAGAAATCGGGAAAAACAACAACATCAGCCCTTTTGAACACACTTTTCCAATCCAAAACGAGATGCATCAAGTCTTTGTCGGCATAGACTGATAGGCGCTTTGCAAGGGTGTCTTCTTGAATAATCCATATTAATGGTACAGAGCTAAAGGGATCCTCCTTAAGGCTGCACAAGATTTATGTTTAGTAAAATTGTTAAATTAATATTAAAAAACTTTCAAAAATAATAGAGTAATTAAGCAATTAGCTCAACATAATTTATTTGTTGTAGTTTTAGTTTAATCTACCTATAAGCTATAGTTTGGTTGTGAATTTGTGATTAGCGGTTTTCTTAATGAAAATTAAAAAAATTACCTTTTGCAACAATAAATAAATAAATCGATAAACTTTAAAAAAAAGAACAGACACACGATGATGAATGACATAGAAAAAGGATCGAAGCATAAAAATGCAGCACTGGAAAAATCCAAAGAAACAAAACTGGCATTAATCTGGTGTCAAAATTAAGTAATCAGATAACACAGCATATGATGTGCATAAAAATGACTATTTGTATTGTGTTACTAGTGCATATAACAACAGAAATACAAAAATCTCATTCATTCAATCATTCAAACTAGAAAACTAGATAAAGTAAGATAACAAAAGGTGTGGAAACTCTCAAGAATCATTATTGTGTATATTACACAAATGTACAAAGTTTGCATAAAATGTAGATGGTATGGTGCTCAGATGAGAAATAGAATCTGAAATAAAAAAATCATACCTCGATACAATATCTTTTGTTTCAAGAGAGTTCAGTACAATACCCTCAAAACTGGAACAAATGAGAGAAAATACATGAGCATGAGTAAAAGAAGAAAATATATTAAAACAAAGTAGAGAGTACTAGAGACAGAAAATGAATATTTGCATATAATGGTTCATCATATTAGAAGAAGAATCAATTCTACTTTACATCTTTTATCAACTTACAGAGACCAATCAACATGGTTAATACCCTCAGAATTCAAAATTGTTATCTGAAAACCAATCTGTTTCCATAGAGAATGAGCTTCCCCGTCGTTTACTGCAAATATCTGCACAAAACTCAAAAAGAAGTTATCGCTAGTTATTGAATAAGTTATCACTAGTCATTTAATCAATCTACTCTACCAGTCTTCAGAAATTTCTGATCTAGCTCATGATTTGGCATTTTAGAAATATCATAAAATTCAGTAAACACATTATACAATTGTGAATTACTGAATTTATGCTGTAATTGATTAATTTAAAAAGATATAAAATTAGCATGAATGTAACTGAATATGGATTGCACTGCAATATATAATTAAAAATGGGAATGCAACTTTCAAGTAAATATTTAGAAACCCTACTTAAACTGGTTTCAAATAATACTTAGTTTATTGCTTAGCACAAATGTGTGTAAATGTACCACTTTAGAAACTTGGTTTAGAAAATAGGATCCACTAGCTTGGTATACTTCTGAGTTATTTATAAACTTTTCCTGACTGACAGTTTAGTGATTTCCTATTTTAAGCCAAAGGTGAGTCATTAAACTAGAAAGAGTGTGTTACATTAAGAAAGGATTAATCATGTAAAGCTTTTTGACGCGGCCAGGCGATGCCTGGGACCGCCTACCGCATATGCGACCGCCTGGTCGCATATGCGGTCAAATATGCGACATGTTATTTTTATTATTTTTTTTATTTTTTTTTCAATATACCCCCTGTATTTTTCATATTTTAAATAAATCCCTGATATTATAAGTCATAATAAAAATCATAAATGAAATAATATAGTGACTAATGATACTTAAACTCTTAAAATCACAAAAACTTAAAGAAACATACAAAACAACAAAACTATTAGTTTCAACTTTCAAACATCAAAGTACAAGTGTAATGCAAACACTTAGTAAGGTCCTTAAGTTTTAATAGAATAATACAATTCTATTAAAGTTTTTTTAATTTAATAGGGTTAACGGATCGGGTTTATCTGGATCCGACCCGGATCCGGCTAAACCCAAAAATATGCGATGGGGGGTCACCGCCTGGTCGCATATGCGCTCGCATATGCGCTCGCATATGCGCTCGCATATGCGCTCGCATATGCGCGCATATGCGACAAATCAAAAACCTTGCTCTCACCTGATATTGGAATTCCTAGGTAATTCAGTGGGAGCTTCCCTGTACCAAAGCCCAGCACCTCGTTCAGTTGCACAATCCCCTCAGCTGATTTTGAGAAGAATGCACTGCTATTTTCTTCATTGACTTCCAACATTGCACAATCCCCTCCTTCCCTCCTTTATTAGTCACTAAAGTTAATACTGACATTCAATATAGGATTCTCTTTTCGTAAATGGTAAATTTTATTTAATGCAGGTGAGATCTTTTTGCAAAAATTAATTTTATTTAATGCAGATGTACATTAATAATAATGAAGGGCGGTGCCCTGAAAGTACAAATAGAAAGAAAATGTAGTGTAGTGATTGAGTGGTTTCCCACTTAATCGGTCATCTTCTCTATAGCTTGCATTCTTAGTGATCAAGTAACTAAGCCTCAGGAGGTTTGTCAACCAAACTTGCATGGTGGCTCTCTCCATTTGTAAACCACAGTCTTGAAGATATCTGATCTTAAAGAAAGGCTGGTGTCCCTAATGATTTCCCGAAATATTGCTTCAGGGGGCCTGAGAGTATGTTGACGCAACTTTCTGTTTCTTTCAGACCAAATGTGCCAAGAAAGACTTCCAATTATGTTCCAATGAAGGCCCCATGTGAGAGAATGGTGTGTCAATTTTTGGCAAGCTTCTATTACTTCTTTTATTCTGATATCAGGATAGGCGAGAGTTGGGGCTGGGCAGTTGTCTATTTTCCAGAGGGCTTGGTTGAGGAAATCAGTAAGTTTTAGTAATAGTTGTCTAGTGTATGTGCAGATAAAAAATAAATGACTTATACTTTCAACTTCTTTATCACAAAGGAGGCAGATTGGCGGGATAGGAACCCCCGGGCATTAAGCATGTGTAGGGTGTTAATTTGTTTGTTTTTTATTCTCCAAAGGAAGATAGAGAATTTTGTAGGCATATTTGACCATGTACCTTTTGCTTCTACTATTGCTCCTAGGTTTTGGTTCCCTTTATCTATTTCCGTATTACTGAATTCCTTGTCCTGCAGTCTAGACATTGTTGATACTACTTGATAATGACTTTGAAACCAATAATTTCCTTCCATTGGGATGAGTCAATGGTAGAATTGATTATGATACTTTGTAGGTCCTTCTCTTTGATGTATCTATTTTGCATCCATCTTGATAGAATGGATTTTTTACCCAAGATTGAGGCTGTAATGCAGGTGAGATTAAAACAGTCAGAAAATCAAATTTAAAGGACCAGGGCATATCAGCTTAAGTGAATATAAACATTTTTTGTTGACACACACAGTGTATTCAAGGGGTTACTGAGTTACGCCAAGTCCCCAACGATAGCTTCTCTAAGTGAAACTTTGAATGAAGAGATCAGAGTGAACAAAATAATTATGCTGTGGCGTGCCGTGAAATTAAAGATATACTCCTAATATTCCATATTGCACCTTTCCTTTCAAAAATGACCATGGATTTGTCCCAGAAGATTTAGTACCCCCTCTCCTGGCAATTTATTTCCTCCAAATCTTACATAATTATCATAATTGAAAGTCAATTCAGTTCCTATCATGCTTATTTTTATGTTTTCCAGTGTAATTTTAGTAGTACCGTGTCTTGGTCAATTAAACTTTAAGGTAGTTTCTTATCATGTTAGTGCATCTTGTAAATAAGAAAATGTAAAGCTTTAGTATTGAACTATTGTTACCATCTTCCTTTCGATAGTGTAGTTTTTTTTCCTTTCAAAAACCTGATCTGACTTATGTTTTTTCTGCATCTTAATTTACCCACTGCCACACTTCAAAAATTTCAAGATTATATTCTTATGCATTCAACATTTCTAATCAGGAATGGTCTTTCTGAGTTTCTTACTATCAACTCAACTCCAGAGAATTCTTTAAAGATGTCACTTGATTCTCTTTCTACAATTGCGAAGAATGACGATGGCATAAATAACTCTTCAATGTTAAAAAATGGAATTGACCTTCTTTGTCAAAATAAAGTTGGCATTGTTCTGGTAATGAGTGGTATTAATTCACCTACAGAGAAGTCTATTGATGAACTACAGAATTTTCTTCTTGATAACGAGATGTTTAGAAAAGTAAGTGTCCCGATCCTTAAATTCATTGAATCATTGGTGTATTTTTTGTAATTCTGGGAAGAAAGAGTTCAATCTATTTTATTCATAATGGGAAGTTCGCTGTCATTACTCATTACACTTATTAAATTGATCTCAAATTTATTGCTGGGGTCTATGATTTGCCAAATTGAATTGTGGGCTTCTTCTAACAGATAGGATATTATAGGGATGAGATTGGTGCAAGATTTATTTGCCCGGCTCCATTTTTCCTTGTTGTCCCGCCATTTTTTTTGGTGGGTATTGGGGCGAGATAAGTCCTATAATTTTCCTTATATTTCGCACCATGCTGCCATTTGTCCTTTTTGTCTCAACCACTCTCCCCAGTCCCCACCAACTGCCATGTTCTCACCCTTGGATATTATTATTTCTTAATTAAAAAATATATAACTTCTATTTTTACCTTTTTACAATCATCTCAGCATAACTATCAATTTTTCCAACCACTATTTTTGTATATTTTTTACTATTCTTCTATTGAATGAATGCTTAATGTTTATTGAACTTTTGTCTGCTGCTCGTTATTTAAATGTCATTTCAGAATGAGAATACACTAATTCAATTTTTTTGATGCAAATATAGATTGATGGAAGGCAAGTTTCATTACCTCTAGTTGTAATTTCTCCCGTGAATGAAGTTCAGATATATGAAAAATATTTTTCAGATCATAATTATTTTGGCCTTGACAAAGAAAAGGTATTATTTGTAGTTCTGTACTATTAACTGTTATTAATTATTAATACAAATTTACAATTCATTGATATCTCTTTATGCTTTGTGTAAATGTATACATATGGAATTTTTTTTTACAAATGCAACCTGCTCTCTTCTATGGTTCCAACCATTTGTTATTGGATATTATCTGAATACATGAATATCAAACTTTATGTCTTTAATGTATTTATAAGGTACGTTTCTTGGAAGAAGCAAAGCTTCCTGTTGTAAGCAAATCATTAGATGAAGAACAAGAGACACACAAGATTTTATTAAGATCTCCATGCGAGATAGTTGAGTCACCTGTTGGATCTGGAGGGGTGATTGATTTACTCTCAACCAAAAAAAATTTGGGTAATTTTAGCAAATGGGGAATAGAGTATGTGGAGGTAATGTTCATATTGCGTTTTTTTGTCAACTTGTTAAAAAAAACGATGTTGTAATTACCTTGCACCGTTTGAGTGACAGGTATGCAGCCTCTCGGGAATAAGAAGCATTGGTCAGATAATGCTTCTTGGATTGACTAGTTCCAGGGGAGTGGATCTTGGAATAATTTATTTGGAGAAATCCAGTGAGGAAGAATTTAATATTATTCTGTCGATGAAATATTTAACGGAACAGCAGGTGGAGAAAGTAGAGTCAAATGAGTCAATAAGTACGACCTCAGTCGCATGTGAACACATGGAAGTTGTCGATAATAAGTGGGTGAGCATCCACCCAAATCTTCCAAATTCAATTCATTTCCATTCCTCAATATACAACAGATTACTGGGTGCATGTGATACAGACAGAATGTGTGTTTTGCATATTACAGATTGATCAATTGTCTGTTGGATATTTGAAATGGAAATATAAAAAAATTACAATGTTGATTTAGATTTTTGTATTGTTCAATTGAGTTATTATTATTATCGGAAAGATGGGGAAGCAGCGTTGAAATCAATACATTTGGAATTTAGTCCTGGTATTTTCGAAAACCTGTTCGGCCATTATGGCTCCTTGGCCATCTGCCTTCTTGATCTCCAGCTGAGCCTTCTGGTGTACACCAGTTCCCCGGATTGCATCTGCAATGAAATCATCAAACCCAATGGCTATGGCCGCCTCTGCCTTTGCTCCATAATACAGTCTCTTAATCCTTGAGAGGTGGATAGCCCCAAAGCACATCGGGCAAGGCTCACATGATGTATAGATTTCACAGTCAGAAAGCTCAATTTGTCCCAGTTTCTTGCAGGCATCTCTAATGGCAGTGACCTCTGCATGAGCGGTAGGATCTGTTTGGTTCAAAACCATGTTATGAGAGCTAATAATTACCTCATCTTTCCGAACAATTACAGCGCCAAAAGGTCCCCCATCTCCACAATCCACGCCTTTGTATGCTTCTTCAACTGCCTTGGACAAGAAGTTATAATCCCTGTCTAGGTTGTTCGGCACGGCATCTTGACGCTCAGCAAATGCATTGGCAACAGATATCGTCTCCACCACTGCGAAATCCACGCGCTCAAATCAAACAACAGAAACACACCGAAAAGACGAATAAAAAGAAAAAAGAAAGATTTTTTTCTTCTAAAAACAACCTCGTGTGCTATCGACTGCTACCAATTCCGCCGCCATGGATCTGGAAATCAAGTCGTCGGATGGATCTGGAAGTTGCGAGAGAGAAGAGAAAAAGGATTGATGATAAAATTATGATATATGGTTGGTTGACGGGCGGAATTGAGGAAAATCTTATTGTAACTTTTCGACGAGTTTCTCTCCACCAGATAGACAGGTACAATAATCCAACTGAGTCGTCTGAAGATAGAAAATCGTAGACCAGTTGGCAGTTGATAATAATATATGGATCACTTGTTTTAATGCGCACGCAACACTAGAAGAAGAAGAAACTCATCCAGAAAAAGAAAATAATAATTTTTATACTTTGTTGCATAACAACCCTCGTCTTTTTTATTGCCGTTTTCAATTCAAACAAGTTTCATGACAAAACAGTTTTCACGAGATATCATATTTTATCGTTCTTAAAGATTATAAAAATAGGACCTATTTTAGGACACCTACTCGATGAGGCCATCCACTAACTTAGTTGAAGTTCCATCGTTCGTCGTGCATGTCAGGAAATGGGTGTCCGATGACATCATCAATTGCTGTGGAGTGTTAAACCTTACCGTATCAACCTTACCCTGATGACGGAATCTCAGGACACGGTTCGCGATTCCGTGATTCCGTGATGACGGAACCGCGTTAAAACGGAATTCCGCGATTGTACATTATTCCGCGGAGGAGACAGAACCGATTTGGAGTTTCGCGACGATGATGTTCTGCGATTATGGAGCTCCGCGGAATTGATTTGGAGTTCCGCGAGGATAGAGTTCCGGAACTGATTTGGAGTTACAGGTGGTACCCATCGGCTCGTCCGGTGAGCAACAAACGCTGCCTGCAACTTGATATATTTAATTTTTTAAAAAAATAGAATACGTTGACTATCTCCTGCATTCCATCGGTGCAATCGCGAAACGCGATCATGGTTCCAGAACAATACAGGAATCGTGATCGCGGTTCCGAAACCATGATCACGATTCCCCAACGACACGATCGCGATCATTGTATGGGTCGTCATCGCGGAACATGCATGATCGCGATTCCTGTGTTGTTCTTTGATCGCGGAACGACACGGAGGAACGCGGTCACGGTCTGTCGTCTTAAAGATGATCGTCTCCCGATGATAACGACCAATACAATGTTCAGTCCTCCGTATGACAGCCCATATCTTTACCTCTAGGCAGTAAGGTGTGCACAATGAAGTCGTGCGAATAACGCCATGTCGCTACGAGCCATAACGTGGGAATACGACAAAAATGCACTCGGAACCTCATGACTTGAAATTCACATTAGATGCCCGATACCCGTCATCCGACATACGTACCTCACGGATGACGCCGGTGTGGAGTGTCGTTCAGGAAACGGAGTGTATATATATAAGTTGAGTTTCAGGTGTGTCAAACACTCTATGTGTCAAGATATGTCAAATCATTATACGTCGTTAGATCTTAATCCTCTGTCTTATATTTCATCATTCATCAATAACTTCACTCTGTACGACGATGTTGTATGTTACATTAATTATTCTCGAATTTAATGTCAGTATTACGTTATATGGTACATTTACCACCCAATTTTTGGCAACACCTGAAGTGCTCTCTCTGTGTGTGTGTATATATATATATCAATGTATCATATAGTGCGGTCGATTGAGTAGTCACGTATCCACCGTCGAAAAAAAGAAAGATCAGAAGCGGTATGAATAATGGAAACGCCAATATCACAACTCTCGACCCATTATAAATCAGAGCTGACAGGCTAAGCTTATGAACTAATTATTAGATCCAATTGCAGCAAAGGCCGGAGTTTAAAGATCGAAGCGGCCGGCGATTAATTATATTGAATATAGATGGGAGGTGGCAAGAAAAGGTCATTCTTCTCCATGTTCTTCAGGTTCGCTAGACGGGCGCGCACCCGGGACATAGTGGAGGAGCCCAAAAGAGGTGGGAGGATATGGGCGAGCGACGAGGACCGTGGTCGGTGGGTTGGTGAACCAGACATAGATAGAAAAGCTACGGAGTTCATCACTAAATTCCACGAGACTCGTTGCACAGAGATACAGACTGTCCAAGCCTGATTCCTCGTTCGTCGATAGAGATCGTGCAATCATTACACTACCTAGCTTAAGCTTCAGCTGTTCTGCAGTTGATCGATCAAAAATGTTTTTTTTTTTTTTTTTACTTCTGAATTCTGATTATTCTCATTGTACATCGATCTTCTTAATTAATCATTATTGTTATATCAATTAAAGTAAGACTTCAACAGTTGATCAACTCGATCTTCAAGTACGTACGTATAATTATAACTAATGTAACATTCTATCGATCGATTATTAATTTATTTCAACAAATTAAATCAACAACGTACAATTCTATCGATCAACATTAAAATTTGAAATGTTACGATCGATGACATTAAAAAAAATCGATCTGTATTAGATTATGAATCCAAATTTACTTAAATTGCTTTAATTTAAACCTCTCTGAATATATATAAACTAAAGTAGTCATGCTTTTGCAACTAGATTACTTTGCAATTTAGGACATCATATTATTTATTGATTAAATATTTAAGTTTCAGTCTTGCAGAGACGTCTTTGAAAATAAAACATTAATATTGTACATAATGAATTAATTAAAAGATTCGAGGCTAAGATAAAGTGTGAGAGCTTCTCCTTATCTAGGTTCTTACCATCCTCTCTTTTTCCAGCAAATACCCTCTCAGACGTGACCTTTGATGTTTGTGGTAGATATTCTACCTGCAGAACCCCGGGTGCAGTTGCAGCTGCAATCCACTCCAGAGCTAAACGGCCGGCAAACAATCACTGCCTAGCTACCTACCTACCTACGCATCAAAATGAATTCAAACCCTTTTGGCATCTATATATATATATCAGCCCAATGCTGATCTAGATTCCAGTCCCGACCACCTGGTCGAACGGATAGATCACGCGACCAATTTACCACCAAGCTTACAATTACCGCCACTGTTCAAATTCATTTATTCATTCTTGTGATAAGAATGGTTGAATTCCCAATGGGCTTAAGTAGGAGAATATATCGATAGATATTCTCTTATTTTCTTCTTTTTTGACTCATTTCTTTTCAATTTATATATATGCCTGATATATCGATCTTCTTTATAAAAAGAATGGATTCAAATAATCAAAAACATATATCTCATTAAGAACAGATTTCTTTCAAGTATGTTCTGTATATATATAATGTGATTTGATTCGATCCTTCAGATATTTATATGTTCAATTTCAACGAATGAATAAATGCATGCATATATTTTTTGACCTACCTACCTACTTAATTACTAGCTAGCAATTGCAATCAGATCATCGATCTTGAATATATATTACAGAAGCTAAGAAACATATATACATACATCCCTTTCATTGATTTTTTTCACTTTTCTCAAATATCTTGCTAGCTGTTTCCTTTCTGTTGTTGTCTAGATTTATAGAATATTTCATTTCTGATATATATGTTGGTGATTGTGGATTTATGGTAGGTTAGGACTTAGGTACTTAGGTTTTGATTGGTGTTTTTTGGAAGGTTATTAATTATTTTTCAACTGTAAAGTGTAAATGCACACTATATATATGTAGGGTTAATTTCCTATATATATTATAACCCTAATCCAATTTCTCCAAAAGCTAGAAAGGAAGATTCTAGAAGATAATTAGATAAGTATGGAATTTAAAACCTAAATCAGGCTTTCAGGACTTAAGATAAATATGAGACTGATTTTACCCTCTTAGTATTACACGATGATGATCGGGTGTAGACTGTGGTTGTTGCCAGAGAATGATTATATGAAATTGATTGATTATTACAATAGTATTGTATTCTATTTATATATAATAATTCTAGTTTAAGACTAACCGTAGCTAGTTTCACCAACAACAAACTACTCTTATTATCTGTTATTCGACCTTAATTACCAGATGTCTGACTGGGTTTGGGTTTTAAATTACCACAGATTTCAGTTCCTAGTTGGAGTCCAGTCTATCCAATAAAGAGTATTTCATTTTTTTTTTGATGTTTTTACAATATATATAAGGAGAAATTCAGATGAGAACAGTTATTTGAACACTATTTAAAAACTTCTAATTCTACATCTGACCGCAGAATTGACATCTAACCATCAGAATTTTAACTGTAAAATTGTAAATTATCCTCTCTTTTTTAAACAAGCATTGAAGCATAGATGTATTGTCACGTTAGACTTACCATATGAATCTCTGAGTTCCAGGTTCATGAGACCAATGGAAAGGGTAATACAAAAAAATTACAATAGTGAAAATATCAACAACTATGTAAACAAAAGCAATGAGGATCCAACTGATATTATCATCTATTTGAGAATGAAGAATCAAGAAGAAAAACGGGATGGTGTAATATCTGAATTCGATCAGTGGTGCAGGAACAAGAACTGCAGAGCACGCCAAGAAGAAAAACAAAATCCAAATTTTCTTCTGCCATTTCGCTGTTTAAAATGTAAATATTTGGTCAGGATGATAGTAAATTGAGAAATGCAGGTGGTATGGCACACATTTTAGAAGCTTACCTAAGATGTAGATAAGGGAAAACCATGAATAGACATAGATTGGAACTAAAATATATTTTGTTGACCAATGTATGTTGATGATTTTTCGCCAAATGTAGAAAGTATAATGTCGATTGTCAGCAAGAAGATATGGATGTGCAATGCTGCATAGATTGAAATTAACAAAGAAACAATGTTCAATATTTAACGAAAATAACTAAACATAACATGAATGGAAAATATTGTTATCTTCCCATATTAACCAAAAAATAAGGGGAAAATTACCTGTAAAAGTGCACGGCAAGGAATCCTGCTATCAGAGCAATTGGACACAAAAACAAACTTATAACTTTGTTCTTGAAGAGGAGTGATTTGATCATAACCATAATTTGAGTTGTACAGAAATGTACGGGAGCAGTTGCAGCGGCAGATACCAACCCAACATACATTATCTGAGCAAAGTGTGGAGAAACTACATGAGCCTCCTTTGCACCTACATAATATAATATTTGAAAGACAAGCAGGCATGTAGTAAGCAATATCTATTACAATTTGTTAATCTATTCTTAATTAATTATACAAAACCAATAGCAAGAAAAACCATACCAAGTACTATACTCCCATTCCATATGACAAAACTCAAAAAAGACACCAGTACGATGATAAATGGAGTAAATAATGTTAATAGATTCCATTTGAAGCACCAAAACTTTATTAAAATATCATGAAATTCCTCACCAATGCCTGCAGCAAAAAATAATAAACCAAATGCATAACCTAAGTCATGACTCATGATGTTAATGTAAATCAGAAATTAAGAATGAGAAAATATTGATTTTTTAGGATGAATATAAAAAACCTATTTTATCAGGACTATTTTTCCTTTCAGAATTATTTGATCTGTTATGATTCTTGGAGGTCTTCCACTTTCGCCTTCGTACAGTAGGATTTTCAGTAGTGGTATTCTCAATTGTCCTGCCATTTTTAATAACTGAAGTACTGCAATTCGATTGAGCAAGTTGTTTCTCATACAAAATCTCTACAAACTCAATTGCAGCAGTTCCAGCAATAAACCCCATCCATACGACATTCGTTTGCCTGATAAGCACGGCCATGGCTCCAAACTGAAGAAAAAGAAACATAAAATGACTATCTCAAAATCAGAGGCAGGTATGTTGAAAAGGTACCTTAACATCGAATGTTGGATGCACTAAAATAAGATCGATAGCTTAGAACTACAATATTCCTTCAACAAAAAGTAAGATTGATACTTACCATTGCACTAGTCCAGTAATGTTGCTTTAGGCTTGCCAAGTATGTGGCTAAAATAGCTGTCACTGATGCAATATCTGTGTAATAGAGAAAAGTGAAGAACCAGTGAATTGGGTACAATGCTATAGTAATTGCATAGAAGGATGCCTTTTTTTCACTAAGTGTTGGCTTCAGAAGGATGAGGATATCATATATAAGAAGACTGCAGATAATGGCCAAGACGCCATTAGAAGAACGGAGAACAGGAGTTGAACAAAGATGATAAAAAGATGAGGTAACCTTTGCAAACCACATGAATGGGAAAAAGGAGGCAACATAGGCAAGTGTGATACCGTACCTGGATCATATTAAGATGTGTACATCAATTATGAGAAACTTAATAAATATTCTAAATGTTGGATAAAAGGCGAGCTAGAACTAAAGTTGCAGTGATGAAAGATGAGCGTGACTGCTTGCTACAAAACTGAAATAAGACAACAAAAGTAGAAAAATCTGAATTGCCCAAATGCAATTAAGCAACGAACTCACATGCCAGGAGGAGTTGTGATCATGGGATCCCAACTTCGAAAATTGCCTTTACAGTACTGCTTCACCTGAGGAATGTGAAATATTTCATCCTGGAAAACACATACAAACAACATTAATGTCCATCAATAACAAATTAAAACATCATTAAGAAGAAGAAAAGGGGAAAACGTCCCGCTTTAAGCACCAATATACCATGTAAGGCTGGGGAACGACTAGGTTGACCAGAATGGATATGGGAATAACCCACATGCTCACCACCATAGCCACTACTATTCTCCCCATCTGGAATCTGGATGGATCGATTTCAAAAAAAAATCCTGGAGAAAGAAAAAAAAGAAGAAAGCGGGTTAATTGTTCTACGGAGTGCAGAGTGCCGACCGAGTGGCGACTGACGATTGGTTCGCTCCATAACCGACCCAATTACCTGAATAATATTAAATCCATACATCCGGCTAAAGATTTATACATTATAATTTATACAGCACAGATGACTAATCACGTTATTAATCAATTAATCATATTATTAAATTTATCGCCCTCCGATTTGCATCTCAAGGTTGAGAATTGGTGTACTGTTCACCTGTTCCTATTGAATCTGAGAGATAGATCTTATTGACTTCATCAACCCCAGACGGTTTCAGAAGACGCTTGGTTTTTTGGGAACCAGAATGGCTAGAGTTGGTGGTGTCGACGATTCCGTGGGTTTCCAGAACAGTGTCGAGATAGATGAACTGGCAATCTTCGCAGTCAACGAGCACAACACGAAGGAGGTGAGGGTTTCTTCTTCTAATTCAATCGTCTTTACCTTTTTTCCATCTGGATTATGTTATCTGTTAAGGCAGAATGTTAATGATTGATTAGATTTTTTATTTCTTCTGTCAAAATTTTGAATTGTGCTTCAATCCTCGTGCAGAATACTCTTCTGGAGTTTTCTCGTGTTGTGTCGGCGAAGGAGCAGGTGGTGGCAGGCAAAATCCACCATCTGACAGTGGAGGTAATGGAGGCTGGAAAAATGATGGTTTACGAGGCATCAGTTTGGGTGAAAACTTGGGAGAATTTCAAGGAACTGCAGACATTCAAGAAGGTTGAATAAATGAACAATCAATAATCTCAACTCCATGTCTACGGTTTCTGATTTTGGTTCCAAATTTCAATCCAGGTATAATTTTCTTCATCCAATTTCAAAATATGCAACCCTCTACCTTGTGATGATAACATTAAATTCGGATGTTTTTTTTTTTATATTTATATACTTTTTTTGCATTTTCCGACTCAATAACAATTAACAATATCACAGCTTACACAAAGTTATTACTTTAGCTTAACTGGTTTGAAGGGTTCTTAAAGCTTCTAATCTCACTATGTGAGCTGAACTACTTCAAATTTATCTTATTGTTTAGTTATCTTCAAGAAATGCCATACCTCTCAAACATTCATAGAAAGATAGATTAATTTGTATATGATTGATGAAGAAAATGAAAATATCAAAATGGTATAAAGGACTTTGTACATAGTAACATAGAGAGATGTCTTTAGAACTTGCACAGAACGATCACAAGATAGTGTTGTGACTCCTACTAACCCTAAATATAGTTATGTTATGGTTTAGATGTTTTTGTTGAGATTTTTTTATTTTGATTTGTTCAATTGCGTTTGTAAGACCTATTATATCAGTAATAGATCATATATAGCTCTTGTAACAAGTCTCTGTTTGATATTTATGTGCATACAAAGTTAAACTGACAATAGCATTTTCCTTTTGTTTTCAGGTTAGGAATTTTTTTCAGTATATGGATTGGGAAATATTGCTTGTTTTTTTATGAAAATGATTATGAACAACCTTATTAATTATTATTATGGATGAATTTAAGGATGTAATTAATTTCAGCTCATTCAGGAGATACCCTATGGAAATTTTCTATATGTAACTGGTAACACTATATAAACCAAACCTATAAATTATAATATAATAAATAATAATATGTGTTTTTATTAATTAATTTGGTATTATGATTAATGAAGTATGAATTTTTCTGTACGCATACAATATATGAGTTATGCTGATGATATGAAATGTGACAATGGCAATGAATGTTATATTTTTATGACAAATGTTGAACAAATAAATAAGGTATGTCATGTATAATTTATCCCACTTGCTAGAAATTAGAGATTAAATAAAAATTCCGGCGGTGGAGGGTGGATTAGGGTAGGTGAGGTGAGGTAAATAAATTAGGGTTTAGGCAAACAATAACTTACATCATGGAAGTTTAGGGTTTTGGGTTTAATCTCTAAGGATCTTCTCACTTGGTCCATTGACAAGGGGTTCTCATCAGAATTTTGCCCTAAAGTAATAGGGTAATAAACTAATAATCATGAATTGAATAAGTTGGTAATATTGGAGAGAAATAATCCATAAGTATAAAAACGTTAGAGAGAATTTTGGAATGGGTATTGACTATTGAGTTAATTAATCCACTGTATTGTTGTTGAGGAGGTGAGTCGAGGTTACAGAAAATCAGAAATGTGTGGTGTGGTTAAAGCAACCACGTTTTATCTTATCCTATCTTATCTTATCGTCCTCGGCTAGCGCTCAGAAACAAGTTCATATTTGAACCAGACAAAAAAAAGCATGGCAGATCTACCATCGTCTTCACTGTAAGCTCTCTAATTCAAGTATTCAACTATGTTTGTTCTTGTTCAATTCCGATTTCATGAGGTCGACAGACATCTTTAATTTCATGTGTACTTGTTTCAAAGTTCCGACACCACCAATCTGGTCGAGATTATTTGGGAGAATGGCCAGATTATGGTGCAGCCTCAAATTCAGTCCGGTGGTAAGCCACTTCAAAATACAGAAGACAAAGATTTTGCCATCAACCAATTGTCAAACACCGACGTCTCTTGGCTCACCAACTATACCACAACTGACGATTATGGCATTGAATTTCTCTCTCCTGAATTCACCGGAGACAAATCCGCTGCCACTACATCGGATAAATTGCAAACAACCCAAGATCCCGACGCCGTCACCTCTGGGTTTTTCAATTTCTCCAATTTCACAAGACCCGTCGCTCTTCACCAGACCAATCTTCAAAATGCCGAAAAGCTGAAAACTCTCAACCCTACAGACAATGCACCCGTCATTAAGTGGGACGAAAAGGGCATCATTAGTTCCGGCAAAGAAAGAAAAGTGCCGGAAGCTGCACCTAGTGTTCCAAAGCATAAAATCAAAAAGAAGCTACTGGAAGGCAACGGCTCTTCTAATAAAAGCAAAGTCAGTCAGTTAATTATTTGTAAATTGTAATTGTTTGTTTGTGAATCATTCCTTCTTTTTCACTCATTCAGGATCCAGATGATGAATCTGCTGATTGTGCAAAAAAACACAACAGCTGCTCCACTTCATCGACTAACAAAAGAAGCAGAGCTGCGGAAGTTCATAATTTATCAGAAAGAGTAAGTAAGTTGATATGTACGACATTATTGAACATAAAAACAAAAAGGATATATGTTTTCAATCTCAATTTCGGATTTCATTGGATGGGTATATATATTTTCAACAGAGAAGAAGGGATAGGATCAATGAAAAAATGAAAGCTCTTCAAAAACTCATACCAAACTGCAACAAGGTGGACAAAGCATCAATGCTTGATGAGGCTATTGAGTACCTAAAAACTCTTCAGTTCCAACTTCAGGTAATCAATTCAATAGTAAGTAAGCCATCGATCATTCGTATGTATAATCTAATTTAATTCAATTCAGATGATGTCGACCATGGGTAATGGTGGCGCCGGAATGCATATGCCTCCGGCAACCATGATGATGCAACAACACATGGCTCCTTTCCCACAAATAGGTGTAGGAATGCCTGGAATGCCCGGAATGCCCGGAATGTCTGGAATGCCTGGAATGCCCGGAATGGGAATGCTTGATGTGAATGGGCGCTCTCTCATGATGCGTGTGCCTGCACAGTATCCATGTCCTTCCATTCCATTGACGACAGCGAGCCAATATCAGCCAAATGGCGTTCCGGTGATTGGGCATCCAGTGCAGTCTGTGGCTAACGGCTCACCATATTTTCCTCTTCCGACACACTCAATCGCAACACCAGTCGCAACAACCGCAATGGATTTTGGTCCTGAAGTTGGCGTTAAGACTCCAGAAATGGCATGTAAGAATTCAGAAACTGGACATAAAGTGGTGGTGGAAGAAGGAGATAACGATGATAATTTATGTGGTTCAAACTAGTTTTTTTAACAAACGAGTGATCGGTAAATACTGCGTGTTATATATATCTTTACGGCTTTACCTAGTTAAAAAAAAACGTATATTTGATTATTTTCATATTAGCAGTTATAATAAGGTGATTACAAGAAGGTTTTTCAGGGATCATGTGCTAAACAAAACAAACTACAAAAAAGAACCAAGATAATCTCGTGGGCCGTCGTGGCATGCTAAATGTTAAAACTCCCAAAATTTGTTATCGTAAACATTCTCAAGATTAAAAACTCGCCTATCAGTATTTTAAGAATGATAAAAAAATTAACACATTAAATCTGGCAAATGCCAACTTGGCATGTACCATTTTAATCTGACAGAATTATAGAAATGATAACATCAAATCATCAATCACTCAATGACAATTCAATCATTGGTGATGTTATTAAGATTCTAGTTAGTATTTAATCTCCTTTTAGGAATAAGAAAAAGAACCCGTGAGAAATTTTATTTCTGTTTGTTGTTCATTTTCAATTGGAAAACTCATTTTAATTTCATGTTCATATCACATTAAATTTAATTGAAAAACTCAGAATCAAACAAAACATTTCTTATTGTTAAGTTATTTTGTTTTATATCATTATTAAAGTTTTGACAGCACGACACATGTTTGACTATGCGATCACTTACTCCTGTGAAATGCGACTTTGTTCACCATACACTAAAGCCACCAATCAGTCAAATTGGAAAGTAAATGAAACAAGCTCATTTTTAAAAATCAAAACCAAATAATTATCCATATCTAACCGTTTCAAGTTACATATACTAGATACGGAAGACATGTTGGGCATGAAATTATAAGATTAAATATCCTAATTTTACTACTACTCAAACATCGAAGTAGAATGTTCCAAGAAATGATGAGGAAAAAACAAAGCCTACAATCAGAATAACTGTACATAAGGATTACTTCAGATTTATTATAATAGTTGTCACTCCTCAGTCCCCTCACTCACGAATCCACGGTAAAATAATTCTGCCAATCCTTCTATTATCTCCATCCAACAAAAGCATTTTATTTTGTTTTTTTCAATATCATTTTTTCTGATTTCATATTTTTCAATGCTGGAAACCTGGAATGTTCTCCACTTGAGGTTGAGGTTGAAGTTGAGGTTTCATGGGCTCGACAGGAAAGTACTTTATTCCAACATCCTCACCAACTCTGCTGATAACCTAAACCAATAAGAGAATATGAGAACAATAAAAGATGTGAATCATATGATGCGTTAATTTATATACGCATTCAAGAATATATATTGATATTGGATTAATGGAATTTGTTTTCATAAGAATAACCAGCTGCTTATATGATACAAAAAATATCTGTATCGCTATATTTTCTTTCCATTTATATCGATAGGGTAATACCCGACCCGAACCCAATGGCATTGGGTATGGTATGGGTGAATTTGTTCTACCCAATCAAATCGGATAGGATCATAGGGTATGGGCAAAACTTTTCACCCACTCGATACCTGAGGGCTATTTGTAAACAAACCCCTATATTATATTTTAATACTATAAAATATTAATAAATAATATACATACAATTAAATATTTAAAACTTAAACCTTAAAAATATAAAAAATCCATAATTAAAATAAATTTAAAATGCAAGTATTTATTATAACACCTTATAAGTTATTAGAATACATTCAATTTTTTAGTCTCACATCGATGAGATATAAAAAGTGCAATTAATGTTAGCCTATAAACAAAGATTCAATTTGTCTAAAATAAAACATGACGTATTGAAATTTGAAAGTGGGAGGAGCACATATTAAAAATGATATGATTCTTTTCATTAACCAATTTATAAATTTTTGACATATATTTGTTTATAAGGGTTTTAAACTAAAATATTTTTTTTATTTAAAAATAAATTATTTTCAGAATTCTTTAATTTTCATTTTTTAAGGTTTGCCTGATACTCTACCCGATACTTGATGGATACCCGAAAAAAATCGGACATGGGCAAGTTTTGCTCGGGTCTGTTCGGGTAACTACCCTATACCCAACCCGAGCCATTTTGGTCGGGCTCGGGCATGGATAAAGCCTTACCTGAACCATACCCGATCCATGGTCAGCCCTAGTATTATTACATAAAGTAGACTAATTAAACTTAACTGAGTAATATTGATACACTATTGATTAAAGAACCACCATTAAACTCCCCTTTAGCTATTACATTCTACTGGGCCTCAGACTTAATTATTCCAGGGAATTAAGGTTAGGGTTAGTATATGTGCTCATTAATGCTATGGAGGTCATCAAATTATGGTGCTCTATTCACCTTAATATCTCTCACACTTAGACCATAATGTCGACATAGGATTGATAAATCATTTTGAAAATTTTATAAAAAAACAAATATTTAAAAATCTAGAGGTCACCTCCAATGCTTTGATCAAGTCTACCCGTGTATGTGAAGCCGAAATACATATCCGAGCTCTAGCTAAGAGAAGAGGTGTCGCAGGAAATGCAACTGTCACAATGGCTACCTACAGATTTTGGGAAGCGAATTCAATGTAAATAAATAAATAAATATTTAACAGGGCTAAAATATACAAATAATATTTAAAACAGTAGCTGGGTATTTTTTTTATTATTACATTGTTCTCAAGACATTCCCTTGAAAAGGAAGGGATCTTTGCAGGATTGTATAACATTATTGGCATAACTGGAGAATCATTATCCCCAAGAACCTCAAACCCCATTTTCTGCAACTCAGATCGGAAAAAATTACTATTCTCGCGAATTTGCAAGAGCTTGATGGCACCTGTGACAATAAATGAAAAATTCAACACAAAAAGGGAAAAAACATGAGATAATATTACAGGTGTCGTGGATGGAAAATAGAATACCCCTGTTTGATCCATCTTCTCCAAGAACAACTTTGATAGCAGATATAACTTGTTCAACAGCTGGAGGTGACATAGATGTAGCATAGAGGTGTGCTGGGCAAGTATACATTAGATATTCGATTATTTCCTATGTATGCAAGAGAAACATTTTTTAGGAATAAAATTATATTTTCCAGTGTAAAAATGTAAAATAGTAAATATAATATCAATACAATTACACAAACCTTCGATGCAGCAATATATCCTCCACAAGATCCAAATGATTTAGTGAAAGTGCCCATCATAATATCGATATCAGTTGGGTTAACTCCAAGAAGCTCACAAAGCCCTCGGCCTGATTTTCCTATAGCACCAATGCTGTGGGCCTCATCCAAATACGTGTACGCCTAATCCAAAATATTATTTTATATCAAATACAACTAATCAGGCCTTATATTTAGAAAGAGAGGTAAAATCAAGAAAATATTTAAATTCCAACCTTATATTTTTTGCAAACAGCTACGATCTCAGGAAGTTTGCATAGTTCACCTTCCATGCTATAAATGCCCTCAACAATAACTATTATTTTTTTCCAAGGTCGGTGTGTCCGAGGTTGCCCCTCAGATATCTGCTCTCTGAGTACCTCCTCCAAATGGGAAGGAGCTACAAACGTAATAATCCAAATGGATATTTTTTTTAGAGAATATTAGGAAAAGAAGAATCAGATAGCAATGATAGACAAAATAACTTACTATTATGTTGAAAAACCCTAACAGTTGCACCAGACCCTCGAGCACCATTTATAATAGAGCTATGGTTCAAAGAATCGCTAATTATAAGGCCACCCTGCATTAAAACGTAGAAATTTAAACGAAAAGGTCTAAAACTAGGTAGATCTATAGATTAGATTAAATTAACAAAACCTTTCCAATAAGAACAGGGATAATAGCAGAGTTTGTCACGTAACCCATGCCAAAACAAACAGCAGCAGGTTGGCCAACATACTTTGCAATCAAATCTTCAAGTTCCTCGTGAAGCTTTGTAGTTCCTAAATCCAAACATGTTAACATTAAGATTAACAATAATATATCAAATAAATAATAAAAATCAAACTTCATAAATGAGTTTATCAAACTTCATAAACAAAGCATACTGACCGCCATCGACACGAACACTGCATGTACTTGGTGAGTATTTTTTTAATGAATTGATCACACGGGGAGTACAATATTCATCCGCAGAGGCAAATCCAAGGTAATTGTAAGATCCAAGGTTGAGACATCGGGTTGATTTTCCAGTTCGACTTCATTCGAAGAAAACATAACATGTTACTTATATTTTATTAGCAATGTGATATTAAAAACTAAGAATTAAGATCAAAATGGTATGTGTGAACTATGAAGTATGAAGAATGTGAAAACTTACTACAGAGTCTTGTTTCCATCATTAGATTGGCGTTCAACTACATCAAACCAAGCATCAGGTGCACTTGAGATAGGACGACTAAAGCAATCCTTTTAA
Source organism: Zostera marina (assembly GCA_001185155.1). Lineage (NCBI taxonomy): Eukaryota > Viridiplantae > Streptophyta > Magnoliopsida > Alismatales > Zosteraceae > Zostera > Zostera marina. The sequence continues at coordinate 292,117 of LFYR01001173.1, read as the reverse complement.
CAACAGAAATAATTGAACAAATCTACATGATAAGTGTCTATTTATATTCAAATGTTAAAAAGAATTTTGAAAAGAATTCTAAAGTTCTAAAATACAAATTATTCATCTTTTTATTATTCAAGTTTGATTACTTTGATAAACATCTTTTAATATAACAGCATTCTCGTGTTTTATCATGGAGAAAAAGACAGCATTGGCCATTTGTTTAAAAAGAAAAGGAGAGAAAATATTATAAAAAAAATAGAAGACCTGAATTCTAAGATAAAGCCGTCTTGTGTAAAAATCCTCAAGCCCTAAACATATTGGAGCATAACCTTTTTCCTGCAGCACCACAGAAAAACAGAAAGCATCGAAGATCAAGTTATTAGAACAAATGAAACCCCAAATTTGGTACATGGAAACCACCTTTAAGGATGAAGATTTGAACAAGTCAAGGATCTTTCGGAACTGATCTCTAAGTTGCCCAAATACGAAGAGAAGACCGTAGCTGAAAAGAGTTGTCAAGGCCGTTGTATATGGCAATCTCACCATCTCAATCTTCCTTTGGTATATTCACCAATCCAAGGACCCTTCAGATCTGAAAACTCAAAAATAAAATCATGCAAAGTGATAGGATTAGAAGACTGGAACCCCAATTCTACAGATGGAACATATACATCTACAACTCCCTTCTTTATGTACATTGAGCCAAATTGAAATATAATTATAGATCTGGTTTTGTAAATTAAATAAATATGAAAGGATGAAACTACCTTTTCCTGACCATCTCTAATTCCCATCACCAGTGGGAGATATAGGATTTACCTATAGTGGAAACACAATTAGGAAAATATTAAACAATTGGAATTTTTAAAATTACCAATTTAAATATATTAATTAAACTATACGATAAATCATTGATAATATAAAATTATAAACAACTGTGAACCTTTTTAAATTGAAAAAAAAAAGTGTATTATTCAGTCATTTTTCTCATTGAAAAATGAAGGGCAATACCCTGAATATATAATGAATATACAAAAAAAAAGTAAAGGGAGATGAGTAAGAAGTGAGAACTAATCGATTTCTTCCTATATGATTATATTTTCTAGTAGTAACTAGTAAAATGACTAAAAATACTGCATCGGGAGGTTGGTCTCCCAAATATAAAAGCGTAGTAGTTTCCGATGGATGACAATTGAGAATTGATAACAGCTCTTCCTATGACTCTCTGGTCTAAAATATAGTTATGGTAAAATAATAAAGTTTTTTTTGAATTGATGGAAAAGAACTAACATAGAAGAAAGTAAAAGATTTTGAAGAAGAAAAAACAACAAAAGAAATTCATATTTTTATATAGGTTAATGTCAAAAAATAAGAAGGAACTCTCTTCTTGTCCATTCTTAGATAATTAGGTCTTTAGGTTTGCCCTTCAACGTAAGTATGATATTCAACTAAGAATGGATTCTGATTTCTTTTTTATTTTCTCAATGGGACAATTTCTATCAAATGCCTCCATTGATGTCACAATGTGTGGGGAGTAGAGACAAAGTAATGTTCATCCAACTGTAATCTGTAGGCCATGCTGAAATAGAATCATGGCATGAAAGGAGCGACGTGATAAATTGAATTTCCACTAATGTTGTAACCATTGACGTCACAATGTGTGGGGAGTGGAGTAAAGGTAATGTCCATCCAACTGTAGTCTGTAGGCCGTGCTGAAATAGAAACATGACACGAAAGGAGCAACGTGATAAACGGACTATCCAGTATCCACTGATACAGTAACCCTTGACGTCACAAAGAAGGACATTCACAGTATACCCAAACAAATATTACTCATCGAAAACACAAAGTACTCAACTGCTTCAGCCGACGCAATATCGGGAAGTTTCCACCGACAAATAGCAGAGTAGTTGTCAGGCTCTCGAAACCGAAGACACCGAAAAGCCGATTTGGAACTCAGACTTGGGGGGGCACCAGTTACATCACAAACGAGGCAACCAATTATTCAGATGACTCGCACTAGCGGAAGTAATGCAAAAATTTATGCGGCAAACAAAGATGTAATGATGATCACCCAAACTGGTATTTATTGTGGATCCATCCAATAGTGGTATCATACTATCATTATCTTCAAAGACATCCACTTCATCAAGGATGACTTCAAATTAAGTTCCTAGACGATTCAAATGAGAACGAGCAGGATACCTCAACAACAAGCATTGACCATTTCCTTCAATCCTTAACTCCAATAGTACAAGTTCAGCCACGTCTGTTCACAACAGATAATGTCCTAGAGAAATCGACACAAAACAGAGTTGAACCATTAAGAATAGATTTCCGACGAATGTGATGACCCCCAAACAACCTTTTTAATTTAAACTATACCATAATCAACAAAACATGGTCCATGAAGAAAGAAACACCAAAAGATGCAAGGGTGAAGAGTTATGTTTCACATGCCTTGGAAGGATGGATGTAATGAAGTTTCCAACCAAACCGATTATAATCTAATTGAAACAATCAACTACTTCAATTAGTTTAACAATGAGTAAATGACCATAGAGATAAGCATGTTAACTAACTGGGTAGAAGGCATGTCATTCTAGTCAATTAGTATCCATCTCATAATCTGGATATCCACATAGTGTATATGTCAAGAGTAAGAGGAGGAAAGTGGCTTTTCTTGTGGAGGCTAAATTGAAAACTCCCAACATGTTTTAGTTTCTTTAACTGTCATTTCAGACCATAAGCAAACTTCTATTGTCATTGATCTTTACTAGTATAAGCTACAACAAAATATAAATTGAAATAGCTGTAATTTATTATCTGTATATATTATTGTCAGTCTTCTTCCTAAAGTATGTGCAGTTGTCATTAGCTATAGCCTATGCATGCATAATATCTATCGAGTATCGACTATTTACTGAAAATTGAAACCAGAATAGCTGAAATCTCATTCAATTAAAAAACCTCAAAATATCTGCAATCTCATTGAATTAAACAAACGTAAACTCTGAAGCTAGCAAAGGAGATTACCGATTTAGAATTGAAGAAGAAGAAGAAAAAAAGGAACCGTCGTATATCTCCCTCCCGGAACTGGCAGAACTCGCAGGAAGTCAGGAAGAAGATTAGATGAAGTGTTTTGTTGCTGTAAGTAAAAGGAAATCAAAGATTCAGGAATGTTTGCCTGTACTGTGTCGTCGAGGAAGATGAAACGAAAATCGTTACGAACGCCGAGTCAAAATTGATTTGGGGAAAATAAAATACTACATGCCATATAGACATATAGTATTGCCTATTTCACGATTTTCACTGCTTGCCTTTATTGGTAAATTCACTAAAGTGTAAAAAAAAATGTAAATTATTAAATTACAAATTGGTCTTTCAAGTTTTGACTTTTGACTGTTTGATACGTTTTATTAAATCAACAAAAAAGATGTGATTTTAAAAATAACTTTGGTTCTTTTGGTAAAATTCTAAGAAGTTTGTTTTAATTTCAAAATATTTTAGATTTTTTTATATAAAATTTCAGAAATTTATTTGTAAATATAATTTTCCGATTTTTTTTATATAAAATGCTGGATTCTTATTTGGTAAGATCCGGTTAAAATCCAAATTTGAAATCTTGAATCTAATTAAGTGGCAAGTCCGTCGGTTCACTTAATTTGGTATGGTAGATTTAGGGTTCGAATCTAATTTTATACATTTTCATTTAAATTTACTCGATAATATATTATGTGATTCTAGTTGACAATTATATTCTAGTTGATAATATATTATAAAAAGATACTCTCTATTATCAAAAAAAAAAAAAAATAATAATAATATGAAGATTAGTATATAGTCAGAATCAGAGTGTCGTATGAGTACAAATGTCGAATGTTATTCGACCCACCTTACGGGCTGGCCCGGCGGGCTTCCTGGTATTTATCTTAGGTTAGTCTAGTAAGACGAGGATAACTTATAAGCATAAACCAACGTTACATGTGGATTGTAGAGAAAGCAAAACCTTGTAAATAGAATCATAACTTTGTCGCGGCCAAGACGGCTTTGCTTTGCCCTGTGCCCAAACATACCGAGGCGACCTGAATCGATCCGTTTATTATCCATGCAGTTGAATTATTATTTATTTAGATGAGATCGATGAATATAATCGCGCAGTTACATATTTTGTAGTATGTATGTACATGATATCTTAAGAAAAATATGCCAACATCGACCAACGAGATTTAGCAGGTAATTGCATTAATAGCAATAGGTTGTGGAAAATGCATGAAATCAGGATGAAATTCCATCTGAATTAACACCTAGATTTTTCATATCTCCGATGATCAACAATTGGCATATGACGGTATCGCTCATTTATTGGCAAATCACTTTTGTTTTAAATATAGAATATATCGATAACAGATTCACACTTTCACAGGCCACCATCGACGTCGCCGTATAAATTATAAAAAGGGGGGATCTTTTTAAAATGGTAAGCAGCCGTCGGCGGTGGTTGAGTCAATTTGAATGGCGAGGAAAAAAGTGAAGTTGGTGTGGATTCAAAACGACGCAGCGAGGAAGGCGACTTTCAAGAAGAGGAGAAAGGGTCTGATAAAGAAAGTGAGTGAATTAAGCACGTTGTGTGATGTCAAAGCTTGCGCGATGGTGTTCAGTCCCTATGAAGTGGCGCCGGAGATTTGGCCACCGGACAGTCAAGACGTGATGGATGTGTTGAGTCGATTCCGTAGCATGCCGGTGATGGAACAGAGCAAAAAGATGCTGAACCAGGAAGGATTTCTTCGAAACTGGATCGGTAAACTCAATGAACAACTCCAGAAGCTCAAGGGTTCTAACCGTAAGGATGAGCTAGACTTACTGATGAGCCAGTGCATGGTCGGATGGAGGAACATCGGTGATCTCAGTATCGATGATACGAGAGATTTGGGAGACAAGTTGGATGAGAAGCTGAAGAATATCGACCAGAACATTGAATATTTTCTGTGTACCACCAAGATCACAAAGTCGAAGAGGATGAAGGTAGCGGTGCAGGTGCAAGTACCGATGACGATAGGTCTGACAAGTCACGGGCACCACCGTTCGAATGTCGTCGGTCCGACTTCACAAGTGAATGGGGAGACGTTGGGGAACAATTTGAATACTTGGGATTCTGCACTGGAGATGTTGAAAAAACAAGATAATGCTGATATTGGTAATATGTTGATGTGCAGCCCGCCGCCTCAGCTCATCTTGCCGTTCGTCGATGAGGAACCTAATTTACACTCGTACATCGACGGCGGTCCGCATCTGCCGACGCTCTATTCCGGTGATAATAACACCTGGTGGTTAGACAACTACTTTCACAGCTGATCGATCTGTGCTCATTCTGTTAGTTCTATCGCTTTTTTTTATGCTTAAAAAAACATGCATAAACATCCAAAATTTAAATAACGCATGCTCGAATTCCTCTAATGGAAAATAATCAAAGGCCGTCGCATTAATGTTATGACTTATCTTCAATTTCCAAATTAAAAAAGATGAAAATAATTAGAGAAGATAGAAAATGCTTCCACCGGTCAGATCAGCGGTCTAGATTTATCATGAAGCATATTAAATAACTGGTATAAACGGTCAAGATTTATATTGGATGATCAATTTACAAATAGTAGGGTAATAAATAATAGATGTGCAATTGCCAATTGTGTGTTATACTGTTATATAGATTAATCGATGGTAAATAAGTAATTTCGTATTTTGATTTGTTCCCGTGATCTCATCAAATCAATAACTTTCAAAATCCGAATATAAGCATATATCATGAGAAATTTCGTATTTAGCACTTAGCATCTATAAATATTAGTTTTTTTTATCAAATGCGTTTTTAGCCAAAATATCTAGATAAATTATAACTTAAGGTGTTTTATATATAATTTACATCTTGTTTCAAAATTAGAATATTTAGGTCGATTTTCATCCCAGTAAATAGTAATCCCCGGCCCCTATTTTGATGCAGCCATGCGATCATTGTTTCTTTGGCTAATTGGATCTCTATACTGCAGCACGAGGATCAGACGTGCGGTGTTCTCAATTGCATAATGTAGAAATTTTATTCCCGCCTCTCTTGGCAACCTTTTGAACTTGGCCTGAAGAGGATCGCCGCCGATACCAGTGCTCTAGTGTCTTCGACGAAGTCCGATGCACAGTCTTTTTATCTGTAGGTGCGCGCTTTACCTATGTTTGGATTTTGACAGAAATGTTGTGTTTCCTCCCACCATCAATCAATGGGGTAAGTAGCTCTTGTTCTTTATTGAATAGGCTAGGGTTAAATTATAAAGCTTGTTTACAAACTTGTTTATATTTTCTTTCTTTAGTGGAGCTATACACATTCAACCTTAAGCCATTGAGCACTATGTTGTTTGCTCCATATTGTTCATGGCAGGTATGCATTATTTTGTCTCTAAAATCTCCTATTCCCTCCACCCCTCGAAACTTCAACTCTGCGAGACACATTGATTGATATAGGTAGGTAGAACTTAAAAAAGATTATTAAAAAAAGGCAAGTTGATACTTGATAGGATCTTTTTGTTAATGGTAATATTTGGATGGGTATTTAGTTAATTGATCCATTTTTTTTATTATTAATTTTATTTATTCTATTCTTAATTTCTTATCCGATATCTCTGATTCTCTATATTCGTAGATATGTGTGGTGTACTTAAAGCGACCACTTCTTATCTTCAGCTATCATGAAGAAGTCAAAGAACTCAATATCTGAACCAGAAAAAGCATGCCAGATTCATCATCTTCATTGTAAGCTATCTATTATCTATATCATCTCTGATTTTCTTGTTTAATTCCAATTCCTTTGAAAATACCAACAACTTGATTTCATGTTTGTTTCCAAGTCCCGACATCAACAATCTGGCCGAGATTACCTGGGAGAATGGCCAGATTATTATGAAGCCTCAGTCCAATATCAAACCACCTAATAATACAGGATACAAAGATTTTAATGTCAAAGATCTGTCAAACACCGATGTTTCTTGGCTCACCAGCTATCCTTCTACCGACGATTATTGCACTGAATTCCTCTCTGGATTGACTAGAGGCAATACTAACACTAATACCAATTTCCCACTGCTGCATGATGGCAGCAATGCTTCTGATAAAGCCACCCCCTCTACGTCAGAACATCACACTATTTCTATTTCAAATCCCAATCAATTACAAACCCAAGATCCTACCACCACTTCTAGATTTCTCAATTTCACAAGACCTGCCGCACTTCACAAGACCAATTTTCAAAATACAGAAAAGCCGAAAACATCCAATCCTATAGACATTGCATCTGTTAAGTGGGATGAAAAGAGCATTATTCGATTAGGCAAAGAAAAAAAGGTATTAGAATGTTTACCGGAAAAGCTGCCTTCTGAGATGATTGCAACTTCTTCCTCGCTGTGTTCAAATAATAGAATGAAAAGGACAATAACGGAAGGTGACGATTTGTGTTATCAAAGTGAAGTAAGTATATTATATATTTAGTTTGTAATTTTAAAATTCAGTTGATTGCTTGTTTGTTTGTTTTTCGTATTTTTTCATCCAACCATGCATTCATTATTCATTTAGGATATGGATGATGAATCAGCTGGTTGTGCAAAGAAACTTGTCACACGCTCAGGCTCATCTAACAAAAGAAGCAGGACTGCGGAAGTTCATAATTTGTCTGAAAGGGTAAGTTTGTTCAACGTATGATGTTATTGATGTATGTATATGCCGATACAGTAAGTTACTAAATTAGCAGACATACATTCATAGCTATTATAGTCACTGAATAAAAAGACAAACATTTATAGTTATCAGCAGACATGCATATTCCTAGTACTAACAGTAGCAGATGTGAATTAATTAATACTAACAGTACTAACTTTAGTACTAACTTTAGTACTAACTTTAATACTAACAGTACTAACATGCATATTACTAGAAGTAGCAGATGAAAATTTTGATGTGTATGAATTCTTATCATTAGTACTAACTTTAATTAAAATGAATGTCTGTAATTTGTATGCTAATAATTAATAATAGTGAATGTGACCTGTATTGCATTTTCTTTGACACTGTATTGTATGATATAAAAATCCCCTCTCTCTACAGTATAAATGCTTTTGTATTTTTTCTTTGACATTCAACAGAGAAGAAGGGATAGGATCAATGAAAAAATGAAAGCTTTACAAAAACTCATACCAAACTGCAACAAGGTAGACAAAGCATCAATACTTGATGAGGCCATTGAGCATTTAAAAACTCTCCAGTTCCAAGTTCAGGTAATATTTAAATACTAATATTAATCAATTTTAACGTTCATCGCTATAACCAGATCTATATATAATCAAGATGATGTCGACAATGGGTAATGGTTATATGCTGCCTTCAACGAACATGATGATGCAACAACGCATGCCTCATTTTCCACAAATGGGTGTAGGAATGCCTAGAATGGGAATGTTTGATGTGAATGGACGTCCTCCTATGATGCATTTGCCTTTCCACTATCCATCTTCTTCCATTCCAGTGCCCCAATATCAGTCAAATGGTAGTTCGGTGTTTGGACATTCTGTGTCGTCTATTGCTCACGGATCATCATATTTTCCTCTTCCAGAACACACAACAGGTGCAGCTACAAGGATGAATTTTGGTCCTGAAATTGGCGTTAACAGTTCAGAAATGATGATGAGCGAGAACTCAGAAACTGGACATAGAACAGTAGAACAAGGAGATGACGATAATCTCTAAAAATGTAGTTGAAGCTAGTTTTCTATCAAACAGTAACAGTTTTAGATATCGTCAGTTGTCACCCCTTGTATTGGATATTGCAGTCTCAACCAACCTTCAAAGCCACTTAAAATTTCAAAATTCACTTAAGGACCTATTTGTAAACGTAATGAACTTTTCGGAGCGGATGTGAAATTTGTATTGCGAATAGGAATAGACGAATAGTATTCCCAAGACTCCAAGAGACTAGTCTACTATCGCAACGGAGGCAAGGAATAATCTTTTATTAGTGTTATCTTCAAGGGGCATGGAGTAACTATCGCAAAGATTCACTTTTGACGTCTCTTTGTAAAGCTGTTAGTGTTGATTTCTAACATTCTAGGAAGTAGCCCTGTCAATCGAACGAATTCGAACCGGATACCCCTGTATCCGAATTCGAATTCGATTAGTATCTGGATAATCCGAATTCGTCCGATTAGTATTCGAATTTCAAAATCCGTATTCGAATTCGATTAAAAATATCCGAATTCGATTCGAATAACATTTATAAAAAAACCTAAAAATAATATTTTATTTTTTTTTGTTAAAAAAACCCTGTAATATTAAAAAAAACCTGTAATATTAAAAAACACCTGTAATATTAAAAAAAACCCTGTAATATTAAAAAAAACCTGTAATATTAAAAAAAACCCTATAAATATTAAATCCAAGTATCCAACACAATTTAACATAACAAGTATCCATCCAACAGAATTTAACATTAAAAATGAATATTAGAATTCTAACATAATCAGTGAAAAATTACTTAATTAAAACATCAAAAACAAACGAGAGCATGTGAAAGCTAGGAAAAGGGATGAAGTCATGACTCGTGTTGAAGATTAAGATGTAAAGAATAAAGATTAGGAGATAAAGATGAGCAACATAGTAATCTTCACATGATCCGACTAGCATTTCACCACAAAAATCTGTTTTTTTGTGGGGACTGAGGGGAGCCGAGTTACCACTTGCCAAGATGAGAAGGAGGGGAACCCTAGCTAACTCTTGTGTGCTTGTGCAAAAAAAGGAGGAATGAGAATAAATCACAAACCCTAGCTAACTCTTAAGAAAGGGGGAATAAGAAATAAAAATGAATTTTTAGAGATTTAGGGATTAGGTTTAGGGATTTGATAAAAAATGAAATAGGTTTATTGCTAATATGGTGTAAGATATTTAATATTTATTAGAGAAGGTTAAAATTATAAAACATATAGATTACATTATAATATTATATTAGAGAAGGTTAAAATTATAAAATTATTATATATTTAATATTTATTCGAATTCGGATAATTATCGAATTCGATTAGAGGTATCCGAATTCGAATTCGATTAGTGTCGGATAGTATTTTCAGTATTCGAATTCGTATCCGAATTCGATTAGTCAAATTCGGATTTCGGATATCCATTGATAAGGTTACTAGGAAGGAGTTATTGGGCCTAAATCTAAGAACATGAACCTACACAAGATGATTCTTAAAGCCCACCAAAAGAAATTTCTTGATTTCTTAAGCCCACAAGATAGACGATGAGTGAGCATAAATATTTTTGAGACTGAAGAGATTTCAAAAATGAACCGAAGAATTTAGTATTTGAAGTTGTTTATATAGGGTTTGAAGTTGTTTGTATAGGGTTTGACGTTTTTTATGTACACATGGGTGTGGTCTTTGAAATCATAGTAACGAATTGACGTAGCATCGACCGTAATGGAATCTAGCGGTGACAAAATTGTAATCAACTTTTAGTCATATATATTAGTGTAATTGTATCACTAATTTCCTCTCTGATTCACACTTATATAGACCAGTCGGGCAAGCAGTTAATTATTAATAGGGTTTGAGTTAGGTGCGTCGACCATTTATATATGATCTGATCTTTTTGTTGATCATTGACAAAATTGATGCATGTTCCAAAATATAATTCGGCTTCTATTGACACGAATGCTTCGAAAATTAACCATGCTAATTGGACCGAGCCCATTTATAATTAGTGTTTAAAATAAATAGAAACATGCAAGAAAAAGCTAGGCATTTAGAACAAGTACTGTTGAAGATTATTCTTTGGGCTTGATTTTGTTGTTCGAAGATGTTTAAATAAAATGAGAATGCCAGCAGAAGTTGTCGGAATGAATGAATGGATAATCAAATTAATTGATGGGTAGCTAGATGTAAAATCCATGCACAGCTAGGTATGTACTACGTGGTCCTTCTCATTCAACCACTGAATTATTAATTTATTTATTATTCTCGCCGACAGAGAAAAAACAGTGATTTGAATGGCATCTTTCTCTAATTAATCAATATTTAATACATGCATTAATACAGAATATACACATTACATTTATAATTACAGTTACTTAATCAGTTATTTATTAATATTGCTATTTAAAAACAAGTCATTTTCTAACAACTTGCTAAAGATTCCATTCAAATTGTTTGCTGATTATTATTCCTAGGATTGCTGTTTCAACCGCCAATCTAGAACTGGTTATGATGTAGAATTACAGTTCCTAGGGCACACTGGTTATGAGTCTTGAAATTTTTTATCAAAACATCTCATAATGTAGAAATTTTTTAATTTTTAGTCTCATCCTCTTTTGTTTAGATATAAACGACTACAATTGAACAGGCGGCTCTTTTGGACTTCCTTGAAAATTATTTTATTTAATTGAAATGATTTTTGTTAGATCGTTTTTTTTTTTTTTTTTTTTTTAAACAAAGACCAACAAACAGTCCATACGGACCAATCCAAAAGTAAATTACATTCGGCAATAATAATAATAAAAAGAATAAAAATGTGATTTTGATTTTTGAGAATTGAGAAAGTAAATTTGTCGGTAAATCCAATAAGATTTAATTTATTATTACTATATACACGTGCGAAGATACGGGATTATGACTTTTTACGAGAAGGAAAGAAAATAGGATGACAACCTTAATTTCATTCAATTTCTGTCAGATGGATTTTGAACCTGCACGTTCTTCATTCTTCGTCATCATGAATCTCTGTCTACAGACTATAATTGTCCAAAACCTGCAGATAATCTTTGGAAATCTTTGCCAAATATGTCGGAGACTGCCATTTGAGGCTGCTCCAGAGCCCAATCACTCAACCCATCCATACCAAATTCAGCATCACCACCACCGACATTCTGACTACCGTCGAGGAACTCCGACCACTTAAACGCTTCTTCCGAATGTTCTTGTTCTTTCTCTGGAATAAATTCGGCCCATGGAAACATGCCGTCGATGAAAGAATTTTTGCTGTTACCACTCGTGCCACTGCCAGTGCTCGACGAACCACCTTCCCAGCTGTAATGAATTCCCGGAGAGACCTCGCCTTTGCTAAATATAGAAGGCTTCAAACCTACTGAGCTTTGAACACTGGGGAGTACAGAGGCAAGTGTGCTGCAGCTCCCGAATTCAGAATTCACATCGACCAACCCTGTACTCGACGTCGTCTTGTTGAACCACATGTCCGGCACATAATTGAGGGCGAAGCTGCAGTCAGTGGTTTCGCTAATCCCAGACGCCGTCGGTATGGTTACCAAGTCTGGCGGTGGTTGGGCGTCCAAAAGAGGCTCGTGAGTCTTCGGATCGATGCCTTGTTGCCGGAGCTTCTTCTTAATGCACGAATTCCAAAAATTCTTGATCTCATTGTCAGTTCTTCCCGGCAACTGTGCTGCAATCTGCGACCATCTATTTCCAAGCACCCCATGGAGCTCGATTATAAGCTTCTCTTCCGTTTCAGAGAATGTGCCTCTCTTGAGATCTGGACGGAGGTAGTTGATCCATCTCAGCCGGCAGCTCTTCCCGCACCTCTGCAGACCTGTACGTTCAGATTATAATTAATTAAACACACACACACACACACACTAAATTAATTAACTAGTAAAGTGATCACCGATCTTCAATTCATATATCAATTACCCAATCAACGACTTGCATACGTGCGTACCTGCTTGTTTTGGAACAGAGCTCCAACACCCATGTCCGTGATTGGTGACATGTTTCGTAAGCTTCTCGTCTTCCTCCGGCGACCAGAGACCTTTCCTGAGCTTCTGTTTGAAGCCGTCGGAGTATCTCCCCATTCTATTAATGTATGTACTAGGTACCCAGGCGTGTTGTATAATTGGCCGACGGTCGGCTACTGTTTATATACGGAGAGTGGATCCTGGAGGAGATGAAGATTAAGGAGGAAGATTAATGCATGATGATTAGGTGCCGGTGTGATAAAAAGAGATCGAGAGGAAAGGAGACGTCTCTGTCAGTCGAAATTGCGAACAAGATTTAACAATTTGTGATGATGGTGTTTTAAAATAAATTGTATATGTTATTTTTTTACTTGTCTTTTCTTGGTAGATTAAAAAATTCAAAATTGCTGGAATAATTTATTTGGCCATGCATGATTGGATATTTGGATGGATGATTGCATGTGAGTGTTGTGAATTAAATAAAAGGGTAAAACCCAAAAGGACCATCATTATTTTCTTCAATATTAGTAGTGGCAATATATTATACCAATCATTCATCATCCTTATGACTATATATAAGATTCTCCTTAACTTTAATTATTACTTTTTCCTCTTCAATTTCAAATGTGTTTATTCACATTTGAAATAACTTCAATTCATCATGCTTCTAATTAATTTAATTAATCATTTTTTTTTTTTTCCTTCTAATTCTTCAACTCATTGTTTTTCGTGATTTTGTCACAAACACTACTAAGGTACGTAGTTCAAGGTTCAGAGTTCAAACTTATTATATATATATATATATATTAATTTAATTATATATGTATCACTTTTAAAATCAGAGAGTGTGGATTCATTTTTTTATATAATGAATTTCGTAATGAAAATTTAATAAAAATAATTTATATATACATGACGACTTATTGTTTAATTAATTTAGTAGAAATAATTACATATATTATCTATGCAATTAAGAAGTAGGTTGTGGTGGCTGGTAGCTGGAAGGAATATTAGAAGAAATTAAAATAAAATTTGTCTTAAAGTGTAATTAAAAAAGTTGACGTTGTGATTACAAATTAAAATTGGTCTGCCAATTCATTAATTAGCAGTGTGAATTAAATGTTTTAATCCCTTTTCGCATCGTTTCAGACATTTCGACTTTACGTTCAATACATAGATCAATCGTCATTCAAAGTATTAATTGTTAGAATTCGGAACGAATAATTAATTAATTAAACAAGTCTTTAATTAGTAGTTTAGTTTGAATAAAAGATGATAATTAATATTAATCAATCGATTCGTCCACTCCTGTAAGGCTGTAATCCGTTAAAATAATAAACAAGGTTAATTGGCTGGCAATCTGCCATGGCATTACATGGAAAAGAAGAAGAAGAAAATATTTAAATCAAATAGGTCTATCTTGGTGTTCTTGGAAGTGGAATCAATTCAGACAACTAAGCACGAGAATCTAACGCGTACCTTAATTCATTTAACAACACAACTAATTGTAATATATATTAAACTTAAAATCAAAACCATATAATATATCATCAGAAGAAGAAAATTCACATGCAAAACTTATTTTCGAGTTATACATAGCAGAATCATATAATATATTAGAATTTAGACGGCAAGATATGGATGAGTATGCATTAATATCTATAGTGGAGTGTGGGAGGGGTGAGGGGGCATTCTATCCATTTATTGGACTTTTCTTTCAAAGTTCACACTACTTTTTTTTATGAAATGGTCCCGTATATGGCCGAACCAAATAAATTAAATTATGATTTGTCCATTTTGTATGATAAATGATTGACTTTTGAACTTTGGGGATTTTAGAGACCTAATGACTAATGGATACAAAATATACAAATTTTTGTATTTTAACAGCTTTAAACTCTTAACACCCAAAAATCACAACATCCGATCCTTTTTTTCATCCAGAGAATCGAAAACAAATAACCCCATCAGTTCCAATCGGAGTTCTGAACAAAATCAATTAGTTCTCATACTACATACAAGTAATAGCCACCTCGCTCGCATTTGCCGCGACATATATGATTTGCTTCATACAAGTAACTATAAAAGATGTATATAATTAAAAAATTAAAAACATACCATAGATTCTCCTAATTGTTGGGAATAATATCCATATACATCATTCAGGTCACATATTCATAGGTTTCTTATAAGATCCAACGATTTTATAAAAATGCCGGCTCATTGGTCCTAAGTGAGTATATATAATATTCTTCTTTTCAGTATGATCTCTCAAAAATTAAATGATGTCCTACGTCTATATGTTTTAATTTGACCTAGTGTGTAAGAATGAGTTCTTTGACATACATATACACTGCATTTTTATTATCACATCTTAGTGATTTTGTTTCTAAAAAAATGTCATAATCATTTATGATTTGCTTCATCCAAAGAATTTGAACATACCTGCTTAAAGTAGTCAAGTACTCTGCTTCCGTAATAGATAGAGAGATGAAACTAATGCATTTCTTAACAAAAGGTATGTACCACTGATATTCTTTATGTCTGACAGCTACCAAAATCAGTTATAAGCTGTTGAAAGAGTCAATTCTTTTTTAGTAGGATAATCTCAGAGTCAAAATTTGTTCAACATATGTGATTCTTTTGAGTTTGCCTGATATCATACCTACGTATAAACATAAAGAAGGCTGTACTACGTATGCATAGAGTAATTACGTAGCAGTGATTTATTCTGATGCGTGATGATGATTGAAGAGTATAAATACGAAGAATATACGAAGAGGATGGATATATATAGTACGTACACTATTGTTGATAAGGTCCGTTCATATATGGAGATAGTATAGTTATCGCTGGTCATGGAAGCAACACCCAACAGTGTGTGGACAAGGAAAATTAAACCCCCATCGCCATCATCTTCATCTCACGTCGTTGTACATTGCATTGATCCGACATTAAGATTGATATCCATGAACTCGATAAACAGTAACCATATTTCTACACGTTTCTTGACTAACAAATGACCGATCTGCTTCAAACTTCAAATCAGTACGTTGAAACAAGTTGGAAACCAAGTTTACGTTTCATTTGCATGCCGACGGATAATTAATAATTAAGAACACCGACGGACAATTAAGAACCTAAAATCAAAAAATCTCTCTACATATCTCCGTTTATAATTCTAATTCTGCCCACGACGGATGACAACTCACATCAGAATGACACAGACGGTCGACGGAGGTCGTTGTTTAATTAACATAATGTTAATTACATATCCTAGCTAGCTGTTAGTGTGAGGCTAGTTTCCTCGTGGGGCACGTAGCCACGTAGGAAAGGTGTTTAATTACAATCTTAATACTTAATACCACCAACCAAGTTAATTCCGATCGATCGAACCACGATTCATTCTCATATCTTCAATCTACTCGATCTCATTATATATTTTATAGTAAGTACTTGAATTTCAAGTGGTTATAAACATATAAAATTAGCAAGTCGGTTTGTTTTTAGACTGAAAGCTAGCTTGAGATACCACGCACTTGTAAATATTTGTAACAAAGGTAAATATTAATGAACTATACATAATTAGTTTTCTGGAACTTGATTTCTTTTCATTTTTCATTCAGAATTCAGACAAGTTGACAAATGAAGTTTTAGGTATTTGCGTATTTACCATTATTTTTATTTTTTTAGTATTTACATCAAGAAGAGTGCTGCATTATTTAATTCATTGTGATATTGAAAAATAATAATATTTAAATTCTATTTCACAACTTGTTGAAATAAATCAATGATGACAGCGACTTCAATTCTCCCCCCCCCTCCTTGCCTACTATATCCTTCTCAACCTCCACCCTTTATAGTCTTGCTCACACTCTCCAGCTCTCGATCCGTGGAAGAATCGAAGATGATGGATGGTTATAAACAGAAGCTTAGAAAAGGTCTGTGGTCACCGGAGGAAGACGAGAAGCTTTTGAAACATATCACCAACTATGGACATGGATGCTGGAGCTCTGTTCCCAGACAAGCAGGTTAGTACACTGGATTCATCTCGACTTGCTTGATTCTGTAATATAACTGCAGTCGACGTACCTTACAGACTGGAGTTTCTTACGTCTACAGGTCTGCAGAGGTGCGGGAAGAGCTGCCGGCTGAGATGGATCAATTACCTCAGACCCGATCTCAAGAGAGGCACATTCTCTCAAGAGGAGGAGAAACTTGTAATTGAGCTCCACGGCGTGCTTGGAAATAAGTATATATATATATATATGGATGCATTTATGAAAACCCTAATTATATTATTATCCTCTATTTATTTGGATATATGTATGTGTGTGTGTGTCTGCAAAAGGTGGTCGCAGATTGCGTCGCAGTTACCGGGGAGAACAGACAATGAGATTAAGAATCTATGGAATTCGTCGATTAAGAAGAAGCTCCTGCAGAGAGGCATCGATCCAAACACCCACAAGTCTCTCTCTCGTCTCCTGGAAACACATGATAGTCGTACCACCATGCCCAACGCCAGAAGCAACACTGGAAATCTGGATAATCTCCAATTATCAGTGCCGACGTCGAACTTATCATCTGACCCACTTCTGTGGTTCAACAACGGGCCGTACCCAAGCTCCGAGTTGAACGTGGATTCTGAATTTGATTGCAGCACACTGGCATCGGTTCTTCCATCCGGCGGTGGTAGTACATTGATGGTGAAGCAATCGGGTCAGACCCAAGTTTCAGGTGGGCAGTACTGGGAAGGTGGATCTTCCAGCACCAGCGGAACAAGTGTCAACAGTTGTTTATTTGAAAGCGGCATAGGGTTGTTTCCATGGGCCGACATGTCTCCAGAAGAAGAGTTCATAAAGTGGTCAGAATTCTTAGACAGCGTCGAAGCTGGCTCGACAAATGCTGAAGGCAGTGGTGGTCATGCTAAAGTGGAGACTCGCGACTCCGGCAGTTGCCAACAGCAAACGCAGTTCCCATATCTGTCAGAAGACATATATAGCAATCATTTCCAAACACAATTATAGAAACAATTAAAGTATTGGGAAAAAATATACATATAATAATTCAGGATAAAGAAGAAGGATTCAGGAATGAATCAAATCAATCAATTTTATTTACGATTTTACGATTTTCCTCAAGGTTGGTTTATTTATTTGTTTGTGAATTTCAATATTTTGCACGTCAGAACTTCCATGTGGAACGACAGATTGTCAAATTAGGGTTATATTAAGTATAAAATAATTAGTAGTAAATTTGGGTTAGCAAATAATAATTTGGCAAACGAAATGATGGACAGCAAACAGTGTACAGAGTTGTGAGTTGATTATAATTATTAAATAATGTTAATTACCCGGCCATACCCATTTTTCTGTAAACAAGTAAAAAAAACAAATGGATTGATTTGTGATTAGTGGAAAATTAAAGTGGGCTTAAATTAGAAACCAGCTGTCGATCTTGCTAGCTTGTGATCAAAACTTTCACAAATGTCGTTTTCATTTTTGACACTAGTGTGTGGTCCTTAATTGAATTCCCATTAAATTCAAAAATAATCTTCTTCACCTAATTTAAATTGCAAATCTAACAAAATTGAAGATCAAATCTAGAAGCCAAGCCCACGGGATGGAAAGGACCAAAACCATAATTTCCAAAATGATAAATCAGAACAGCTTAATTAATTAGCTCGGCCATTATCACAATTTGTTAATATTTAATTAAACTATGTAAAAAAAAACTATAAATACATTTTTATTTTCTTCTTCTCAATTTATGAAATTTACCTATTACTTCAAAATATTAAAAATAATACATATAGATTTAGTACTAAATTCATCAAATGGAAATCGATCGATTTATAGAAGAAGAAAAAAGACAATGGATTAAAGAAGATGACAATGACACTATTAGATTATTAGGGGTGCATGAGAATATTGCAAGTCATAGCAACGAAAAAGAAAATTGATTAACCCAGTTTATAACTTTCGCATTTAGGTAGTCGACGGTTGAAAGTTAAGTAAATAATTTGAATTTGAGTATTTTTATTTTTATTTGATTCTGTATCATGTACCCTACACGTACTCCAGATTCTCTTTAACAGTCTAGACATTAAGTCTTTAACCTTACCTATCCTAGAAATCCAAAGTCCAAAGTGGGTCCCAGGGAATCTTAATCTTATTCTGAAAATATAATTATTACTTTTAATTATTTACTATAAAAGTATTAATGGTAGCTTCCAGCTCATAGGCTCATACCTTCAATTGATGTACTGATTTGAGGTTTCTTCTTCAAAAGCACATAGTTTAAATGAAGAAACTAGATTTAGAACATAATATAAATATCTTAGAAAGTGAAAATTTTCTAAAAAATACCTAATTAATTTGTTGTTTAAAATCACCTGAATCAATGAATTAAATTAATGTTATTTTTTTTTATAAAATACGCGATATATAAGTTAATAAAAACTATATAAACTGCATACACTGATATTCGAATCTTGAATTTTTAACAGTTATTTACGTTAATAATGACAGTTAACAATTGGGTAAATCGCGTCAAACTAAATGTTAAAGCTTCATGTTAAATTAAATCGGATAACAAATTTCTCATAAAAACCATAAGTCCATTGCAATTCAAACGTACCCAAGGCTTCAGGTTCGGTCTTGGAAGTTGGATCGTATATATATAATTGGGCCCAAGTACTCGAGACACTATTTATAGATAAATACGTTGTATCTTGATTTTTAAATCGACCATTTAAATAATTTAATAATCATCCATATGGTGATGATTATGGATTTATGGTCATATGGTCAAGGTGGTAGGTGGGTTTAATTGATGGCCAACAATTTCTGGGTTTTAGGTTTGTGGTGTGGCATAACTTGAAAAGTTGGCGAAGAAGAGATCAATCGAAGAATAAAAAATCATGAATTAGTGAAATAGATTCTAAAGGAACCGTTGATTAATTTGAATCTAGCTGATTTTTGAACTTTTATTAAAAAAAAAACAATTACAATTTACAAGATTTTAAAATTACACTTTCCATTTTTATGCTAGATTAATGAATGATTGAATCAATCTAAACCAATACATTAATTGAATATAGATGTTGATGTTACAAATTTACAGGTCATATTCATGTAATCATGTGGTTATAATTTCTGCGTTACGACAAACAAGTTCAAGCCATACATGTTCGTTGACTGTCTTTATTGACCAACTATTTATCTCCATAGTTATCCAAGCTGACTAATGATTCGTGCATGTATATCTGTTACTCTACAAATTAAGTATAAAAAATATAATATTATTTAACTATATATAAATTTCATTGGTAGTACAAATTTACAATCGATATAAATTAAATATTAATTGTGAAATTCTATGGGTGACAATTCATTCAATTCATCGATCATAGAAATATATATACAAACACACACGAGAGCTCTGGTTCCATTTCTTTAATTAACAATATGTATAGGTCTGATTTTTGATGCAAACGTCCATAGAGTGCTACTACGTACGTACCATGTCATCGACAAATTTCTAATTTAAATACAATTAAAATCAGAATCTAGTGACATTATTACTGACGACAATATAATCTTGACTAATACTGATGCCTTATTACCTACCAAAAAATCACTTTTTGTGTTGTGTAATGTTTCTTAAGGTTTTCACTTTTAATGTGAATCATGCATACATGCTTATTGCATGATCAAACATCAGTCAACGTATTCATTTATAAATGTCCTAAATGTATAATTAATTAATGTACCACGTCTATGAGTCATTTGAATTTAGGTAGGTTATGTGTAATTTACTTAATTAACTCTATACTGTTCATCAATATATAATTCATAACAGTCTTATATATAATTAAGTAGTATCAATTAGCTCATACACATGCATTATTTCTTTATCAAATAAGTATCAATCAATCGTATGAAATCTCATCACTATATATAGAGAGAGCATAAGAGTGAGATGTTTTTATTATAAAGGATCTCAATCTACAATCGCCATCATATCGATCTCATACCCGAATCAAATAAGATTATCACGCAAGATCGAAGATATTACGTACTAGATTAGTTTAACTCTCACCCTTAAATAGAAATTAGAAAGCAAGCTGCTATACATATAGCTAGTTTTACCAGTTTAACTGGCGATAATAACAAAAAAAACATTTATTTTATCCGACATGTCGAAGACAGATGTATGTAAGATCGACTAAGGCGACCGACACGTACAACATAGAACCATACGTGTCAAAACTAATGGATGTGAATTCATGATCCATGAATTAATTTATTACAACCATTATATGTCGCAATCCATATCTCAATAATCTCATATCTCACTCGTATCGCCCTATTTTAATATTTATCCACTTAATTTATTTCCACACGAAAATACTATAAATACACACACTAGCTCGGGAGCTGACGCGCACACACCACAAATACAACTTTTTCTTATCTACTCCATATTCATTATCGACCATGTCTATCAACATCTCCACGGAAAAATCCGACGTCGACTACAAGTTAGACGTTGCCGATGGAGATTATTCGTGCGAGACCATATCGGAATACGATGCGAGCGAGGACGAAGACCTAATTCTCAGTTTATCAGACATGCCTCTTGATGTACAAGGAGAAAAACAACAACAACAAGAAGAAGAAGAAGAGGACTATAGTTCGAGGAGGAATTTGCGGACGTCAATGAGTCTGCGGAGTCAGGTGGAGAGAAGAGTCGCTCGGAAGTGGGACTTGCGGAGATGTAGAAGTGGAATCGATCAGAGGAGGCAGGGTGGAGATTTGGAGTGTAGACTGATGGTTAGACCTAGAGGGAGAGAGGGAAGGATCAGCATGGACATGGATGAGGTGAAAGCTTGTAGAGATCTTGGTCTGCCACTGCCACATGATTGGACCGTTGAGATCTCCGGGGGCTCCCCGCCGATCTCCGACTGGTGCATCTCGAGTCCTGGTAATTACTATAATAATAATAATAATTGAACGATCACGTGACACTGATAGACGTGCATGTTGTTTTGCAGATGATGATCCGATGGATATGAAGGCAAAGCTAAAGGTTTGGGCTCAAGCGGTGGCTCTTGCTTCATCTTCGCGTCTGGGGAACTGATCGATGCATGGAAGTTGGAATTCTCTTTGCTTTAATTAGTCTGAGTGTCTCACGATGCGATAAATCGCCATGTCGAATTAACGAGATCGATCCAAAATAAATTAAATAACCAAATGATGAATTAATGATTGAGGTGTATGTACATAAAAGAATGAATCTATGAATAGAAGTGGTGAAGCTAATCATCCATGATTGTAACGTATTTTTTTGATACAGTTTTTACTAGAACAATAAGACGTACTTCTAGAAGCTGGAATATAATTTTTTTGTAAATCGTAATGTATCGTTCGTTATTCTTTAGTCTCGTTACAGTACTTACACTCCAAACATTTAAATGGTTAATATTATAGTTATTAATTTCTCACTAAGCTTAACTTTGACCGTTATCAATTTACTTTATTTCAGTTTAATTAATTCCATATATGTAATAACCGTTAAATGTCTCCGATAAACCATCAAACCGACAAGTTATGTACATTATATATGTGCTTGAATTTGTATGATCATGAATTTTACCTTGTGCATTGGAGTTTAAATAAAAATTAAAATATATAATTCAAATTTTAATTTAGCAAGAGAATCAAATAACTTATTTTGAATATTAGAGGACTAAATATGAAATTAAATGTACTCTTATATTAATATAGAGAAATATTCATGTGCCAATTCAATCGTCACCCCCTTAAAATCCAACATTTATAACAATCACTTTATCCATTTATTACTTACCTACATACCACAATTGCGTGGTGGAGATCTCGAGATGTATAACATACCATAAGATTTCAACTGACGTGCTATTATAACTTTGTAAGTCTGTACTGTGAATCATTTTATTTTTATAAACATACTTTGTCCTTTTCTTTTCCTTTTAGTCTTTTCATTCTTCTTGGTTATAAATCTCATTTCAACACCGACAAAAATCGTTTTTTTTTATAAAGTAATCTTTACATCTATGTTATCTTCTTTAGCTAGGTCCGATTGTCAATCACCTTGACAACCGACGTTGGTCTTTAATGGCTGCCACCAGTAGGGGTCGCATTTCATAAAAATGTTATACTACAAAATGTTATTTATTTGTACTTCTTCATCTTCTCTATTTATCTAACACAACTTTATATGAATTTTGAGTTTATAGATTTTTTTTTCCACGTAGTTACTACTGACTATTCATCTGACCCAACGAATATGTTGAACAAATTTAAGACAACATAACTACATTAGTATAGAAACATCCTTTTAGCTTATATGCAACAGATAAATCGTGTCGTACAGATACTACAACAAATGTGTCAGAAAAATTTACAGACGATTGTAATAAATTTACACATCTAATAGTGTATATACGAATGAAGC
Source organism: Zostera marina (assembly GCA_001185155.1). Taxonomy (NCBI): domain Eukaryota; kingdom Viridiplantae; phylum Streptophyta; class Magnoliopsida; order Alismatales; family Zosteraceae; genus Zostera; species Zostera marina. The sequence goes on along the minus strand of LFYR01001173.1, from coordinate 268,863 downwards.
ATACAAGGTATTGTTGCGTTATTTCAAATAATAAAGTGATAAGTGGTAGTTAGGTAAATTATATCAATGGATCAAATTAACTATTTTAATTGTAGACTATGCAGTGACTAGGTAAGATTTTTGGTTCTATATTTGAGAAGAATTGAAGGGAAAAAAGACTAGTCTTTCGGATCCTATAATCGACTAGATCCGGATTCGCTGGAAGCATAAACCTTATTTACCTCCCCCAAGTAGTTCAAGGCGGGAATGCTAGGAAGATAAATATTTCTGCTTATTACCCATCCGCCATCCCTACCACGCACGACTCCAGTACTCCTAGTCTCCACCACCGTCGATGGGAATAAAGGTAGGGTTTTGGGATTTTTTCAGTTTTTTTTCACCTTCTCCTCTAAATTTTTTTTCCCTTCCTTCTTCCATTCCCATTCTTCTATGGAAACTAGGGCTTGACGAAGCTGTTAGCAGACAATGCTCCCAAGTGCATGAAGGAGCAAAAGTTCGAAAGCTATTTCGGTCGGAAGATCGCTATCGATGCCAGCATGAGCATCTATCAGTTCTTGGTTTGTATTTTCCTTTTCCACTGATTTCAGACTTTTGGGTTGGGGTTTTGTAACAAAGGATTGTATTTTTCAGGAAGAAGATTACATTTTTAAACCAAAACATTGTGCTTATAAACCAAAAGATTGAATGGTTTCTATTCTTCATTGTAGATTGTGATTGGTAGAACTGGAGTGGAGACTTTGACTAACGAAGCTGGTGAAGTCACCAGGTGATAGATGATGCTATTTTTCTTTTATCCACCAACACAATCAGAGAGTTTTAAAACTAAAATCATATCCTGATGCCATACATTTCTTTATTTTCGATGCAGTCATTTGCAAGGGATGTTTACTAGAACAATAAGACTTCTAGAAGCTGGAATAAAACCAGTGTAACTATTCTGTGAACAATCACTTCTAGAATCCACTTCCAAATTTCTCTTAAAATGTTCTTTAACAAACACGCACACACTGTTAATCACATTCATCATTTCTTGCATTATTCATCCAGCTATGTTTTTGATGGGGCACCACCTGATTTGAAGAAACAAGAGTTGGCCAAGAGGCATGTTTCAAAATGCTTACCGTAGATTAAAATCATTAATATCCATCAAATCTTTTAATTAGGATGTATTTTTATCAATCCTTACAGATATTCAAAGAGAGCAGATGCCACTGAAGATTTGGCAGAAGCAGTAGAGGTGATTCTTCATTCCTTTTATGAGTAAATTAGACCACCTTCTGTTTTCATATTTTATGATAATATTAAAATGCAAAATATTTTTTCACAGACAGGAGATAAAGAAGGAATTGAAAAATATAGCAAAAGGACAGTCAAGGTTAGTAGTTTTCTCTTTCTTTTGCTCATTTCACAATGAATATTGATTATTGAATAGTTTATGATATCATCACTGTCATTGTAGTGATCGATAGTTTATTTTAGAATATATTTATGGTTTTATACTCTTATTCTGACAGGTGACAAAGCAACACAATGATGACTGCAAGCGGCTTCTTAGATTGATGGGTGTTCCTGTGGTCGAGGTGACATTTCGTAAATATATTATTCTTAATTTTTATCTTGTCTAAATTTAATTCAATTTAAAATCAAACATTCAGTTCATATTATTGTTAGAACTATTTGCAAGAGACATTGTTATCTTCTATGTCATGCCCATTTGTCAAATAGCGACAAAGATATTATTCAATTGTGGCCTCTTCACTCTTGTAGATGTTGATTGTTCATAATTGTCATTTGTTTGTCATTAAATATTCTCTATTCTAGGCTCCCTCAGAAGCAGAAGCAGAATGTGCAGCACTTTGTAAAAATGATAAGGCAAGAAAAATAAATACTTTTTAGTATTATTTTCAACCAAGAAAATGTTTTTATTTTAGCTTTCTTGTTTTAGGTTTATGCAGTAGCTTCTGAAGATATGGATTCTTTAACTTTTGCAGCACCTAGATTTCTTCGTCACTTGATGGATCCAAGCTCAAGAAAAATCCCGGTCATGGAATTTGATGTTGCAAAAGTAAATTCCATCAACATAATTATCAATACATGTTTCAAAGTTGTACTCATGGTTCAAAAAAGCGAAAAGCGCTTCCACATCTCAGGAAGCGCTATTTTGCTTTTCGATCAAAGCACTAGGGGTATTTCTGTAATTGCATGTACATATAATCCCTATAAAACCTATAGAAAATTACAAATAAATATAAAAGTATAAAATTACAAACCTTATAATACCTATAAAAAATTAAAATAAATGAGGCTGGTCGGAATCTGGCCAAAACATGCCGGAATCCGATGGACCTCTTTTGGGGATGTGGGAGTTTTGAACAGATGGAAAAACTTACCTACAAAAGGAGTACGGTAGAAGGGGAGGCAGCAATTGTTCAGGGGAGAATGAGGCTAACTCTGATGACTTAGGGGCCAAATCCGGCGAGGAGGGGTTTCTGCTCCAGCGAGGTCAAAAGGGAGAAGGGGAGTAAAGGTTTTGGGAAAAGAGGGATAATGGAATTTAATTTAAGATAAAGGATAGGGGTAAAAAGGGATAAATTTATTTTAATTGATTTAATTTTTAAATTATATATCAAATTGGGTAATCGGACGGGTCTTCACCCGAAGCCGTCCAATTACCCAGCTTGGAAAAAGTGCTGCTCCAGGAGTTGTGTCCTTCAAAACTATGGTTGTGCTAATGTCCTTACTGTTCTCTTATATTAGGTCTTGGAGGAACTTGAACTCACTATGGATCAATTCATTGATCTATGCATCCTTTCTGGATGTGACTACTGTGATAGTATTAGAGGTGATATCTTATGTAATTTATTTTTTCATAGGAAGTGGTTCTTATGAACTCAAACAATTATTTAAATTTCGACTTTCTTATAAATAATTTACATTATAATTACATATTTTTATTGTACTCTTTTACTTCTAATAGGCATTGGTGGGATGACTGCATTGAAGCTTATACGTCAGCATGGTTCTATAGAAAAAATCTTAGAGAACATAAATAAAGAAAGGTATGCTTTATTATATGATTCCATATTTTTATTAGAGTACTTAATCTTTACTCTTGTTTTTATTGACATTATATTTTCTATTTTCGGTAATTTTTATAGGAGAATCTTTCATAGTTCATACACAGTAAATTCAAATCTTATGTCCTACGTAGTCAATATTTAAACTTGATAGATGATATTTTGACGTTCATTAGAATATTATTTATTAGGTTTCAGATACCTGAGATTTGGCCATACCAAGAAGCTAGGCGTTTGTTTAAAGAACCAGTTGTGACTTGTGCTGATCAGCAACCTGATCTCAAGTGGACTTCTCCAGACGAAGAGGTAAATGATTTATCTGTTTCAATTAAGCTTTACCTTTTAATATTTTACTTATTCATTTCACGTTTTAGGGAATTGTCGCCTTTCTGGTGAATGAAAATGGGTTCAATAATGAACGTGTGTTAAAGGTATTTTATTTCCTTTTGTTTTGACATGGGTCTTTTAATACTCTTCTTTCCCAACACATACGTCGTAATTAATTTTTTCAGGGAGTAGAAAAGATCAAAGCAGCTAAAAATAAGTCTTCTCAAGGGCGGTAAGGTTTTCATTTGCAGATTGCATCAGAATGTTAACGTGTACCATTTGGTTTTGATTGCAATTTTCTACTGTTTGCAGATTAGAGTCATTCTTTAAGCCCACTGCTAGCGTGTCTGTTCCTATGAAACGAAAGGTATTAACCCAATGTATTAGTGTGTGTTTTGAAAGCGTATTAGTATTAGTGTTTTTTCATTTTCCCTGTTTTGTCATTTTTTTCATGAAAGTAGGTCTTAAGAAATGAGAATGCAACTACATGTATGAAGTACTCTTTTCTATTGCATTACATTTGTTATGATATAATTTCCCCTTATTTAATTATTATGTGTATGAAATATCAAGATTTTTATGGGAAATGCCTAGCAGGCTAGATGTTCCAAAGAAAAAGAAAAGTAGTAACACTTTCTATGAATCTGTATTGCAATTTTGTTTTGAATTCTGAACAAACCATACACTCAAACTTTATAAACCCTCAATCACTGAATTCTCCCTCAATCGCATATTTTGGTATCACCGATCTTTTTCTTCTTCTAGTGTTTGTCATCAACAGTTTTTTTTGCTCTTTCTAATTTTTATAATAGTATCGTCACAAGCCACATCTACAACAATATATTGTTTGTTCTTGCATTTTTTATTTGTTTCTTATGTTCCTATTGTTGCAATTTGATGTTGATGTTGACATATATATTTGTTATTTAACCAAATCTATATTCATGCAAACATAATATGCGAAAGTAGAAATGCAGAACATTATTGGCCTGATTGGTTTGTGTTGTTGCGAACGCTGGGTACAGGAAAACCGATGCATGCTTGGTGATTTCAGGCCAAGATTATTGTCTAGGGGTTTCACTGTGCGAGTTTGTGCTCTCCCAAACAATATGGTTACTGGTATTATGAGCCCTAAAAAATTATCAAACTTGGGCTTCAAATGCTCAGAGGTGTATTCCCATGCTGTATACCTGTGCTGACGAGGCTTGCTTAAAACAAACCTTTGGCTATCCATTGCTAATTTGATTAAGTAATTTTAATAATTGACTCACAGCTGTGCTCTGTGGGCAATATTTTGTTAACTATAGTATTATGAGGAAAATACTCCGGACATGGATTTTATTTTTTGCAAATGGTAATGAGCCTGGATATTTTAATCATGAGGATGATTGCCTAATATTAATTGTCACTGAAAATTTCAGGAAACAAGTACCAAACCAACCAAAGAAGCTGCGAACAAAAAATCAAAAGGAGGACGGCGCAAGAAATAGTTTAGTTGACTATTTGAGCTTGTATTTGTATGACACAGTTTATTCTCAATTTCCCTCTTTTGGTAGAAGAACCTAGTAATTTTAGTTCACTGATGACAAAGCACATGTAATTCTTTTAATGTTTACGTAACCTTTCTGGTGCATTTTGTATTAATTCTATATAAAATGTTTATTTTGGTGTATTATATATGATATTTGATCAGTTGTTACTTGTTAGGCGTTACTTGTTAGTTGTAACTATATCGAGTTGCTTCGGTCTTGTATATATTGGGGAATTTTCAAGTGTGCCATAGGTTGTATGTGTTATCATGTACCATTATATCCTGACCATTCGATTGTCATCTGTCAAAAATTTAATGGTTCAACTTTACTTATTCGTCCATCATTATATCATGTACAACGTAGGATGGGATCTCAAGGTATTTTCAGCAGCCGTACATAGTGAATAGAGAATTATCTATTTACAAGGTGTGTAAACCAACTATATTGATTAATAGTCTCATATTTTTATACTTACACCTATAATATATTCTTTAAGATCTATTATACATAGTTTAATTAATGTTTTTGACTACTCTTTGTTGACACCTACTAACTAAAGCATCACATGCAAGTCATTCTTTGCAGTAGTTGCAGGGATTGAATAAATTTTCAATGTCTTAGGAAAGGGTTGGAATTTTTCAATAATTTTTCAACTATTTCCTAATGTCAAAATCTCAAAGGTTTTTGATGAAATTGAGACTATTTTATTAATCCAATACTAGACTACATCAAACAGACATTACAAGTGCATAAATATTGTTCAATAGATGAAAATAAAAAAATTTATAATCTACATTTGAACTGTTCATGGTTATTATGGTAAAATATTTTACTATGGCCATTTATCAGTTGCTGTTAAATATGAAAAATCAAGAAACCAAGAAAAAGAAGATACGAAGAATAATCTATCCATACATCAAAACCTAACAAACTTGGAAAGAAATACCCATACAAACAGGAAAATAACAAAATCCCCAATACCCAAAATCAGAGGTGACAATACTACCTATACTAAATATCTACTTCCTTTACTCTACTACTTATTTAATAGAATCTAGAAACATGCAATAATCCACTGAATATTTACGTACTCTTAATGTAATACATTGGAATATACATTATAAATATTTTATTTTACTCTAAATCACAACGGACAGCTATAACAACCCTAAGTTGATCCGACGACGTACGACAAATGACACATTTTTGGCACACCAAGTAATGGCACATCAGAAACCTGCCCTATATATATTATCTTTCATGTTTTGTATGCATTTTCATTTTCTCAATGCCAATAATTGGTGGTTTCAAAATTCAAAAAGATAAACAATGAAAGGAATTGAAGAGTGCTTTTGGAGGGTAAGAAATTAAGATATAGATTTTTTGGAGGAGACTGGAGAGGATTAGAGGAGAGAACCTTCTTTAGTGCCAAATCGTCCGCACTTACTATGAAGTTTAAATCTCTCACTATACGAAAATTGACTTAAAATGACAGATAAAAAACGAAGGAAATTCTCCCATCTTTGTTTGGAGTCGGAAGAATTTTCATCATTTTCGATCGATTTTCATCAAAATTTTTTATACCACGATTCATAAAACATAATATGACGGATTTTTCGTCAATTAAACACATAAGTTAAAAATTACACTAATGAATTAATTAACTAATTAAACTTATCAATTAATCAATTAGACTCATGAATTAATCAATTAGATTCATGAGTTAAATATTAGACTCATAAATTAATTAAATATAAATCCTTAAAATACATTTCCCCCAAACTCTCCCACAATCGTTTTCTTTTTTTACTCTCACAAACCCTAAATCTTCTTCAAATTTTACCAAAACTTTTGACGACAACGAGATCTACATCGGGCGAGGAGGAGATTTTCTTAGTCACCAACACCAGATGAAGAGGAGAAGACTTTCAGACATGAAGAGGAGAAGCTGCCAACGGAGATTGGATTTTCTTCTCACCAACCCCCCTGTATTATTGACTCGTAGGTAGATTTTCTTTCTCACCAACTACTGTTTTTGAGAAATAATATGCTTCTTGAGAAAAAAATTGAGTTAAGTACTAACAAACCTATTGATTCATCTAGGACGATAGTATTTTATCTTCCTATTACACGCACTTTCTTCTTTTTGTTGAACTGTGACAGATTTTATTTAAAAAAAATTACAATTATTTTTAATATTTTAAAAGTTTTGTTAAATAAATCATTTAAAAAAAACAATGTATAATATATATTTTAATTTATAAAAAATATGATTTCATTTCATTTTCGATTACCTATTTCCAATTTGATTTTGATATCAAAATACAAAAATCCCTAATCTATTTATATTCGTGCAAAATGCACCGGCAATTTTTTTTGAGCTCTAGAAAGAAGAAATGTGATAAAGCTAGAAGATGTTATCACTATTCACTCATATGATAGAATAATAGAGATAGAAAAATAAGAAAATTGTAAAAAATCTATACCAAACAGCAACCAAGGTACCAATCTAACATAAATAAAAATTAATTTAATCATGTGTGTTTTTAAGAATAAACATTTTACGAGTTTAAGAAGATCATAAGAACCTACATTAAATATAAACCATGTTCAATGGCTCTTGTAGATACGGACCGAGTGTGTTGTGTTTGACCCATGTATAAATGAAATTTACAAAAGTGTGATTTTCCATTTTGACACAGTAAAGACAGTATTACAAGACTGACACCAAATGAAGCCTGCCAGGCCCAAAACAATACAAGCCCTGTCTAATCACAACAAATATGTTGGCTAAATCGGGCCGAAAGGATTTCTGAGATCTAATCTTAACCCGGCCCAACACAAGCATATAAGTAAGTAACACTAAAGTTGGATAGAAATTTATTAAAAGATACTCAAATGGTTTACATTCATATTCAATTACTAAGATGTGTGGTTGAGATGGTATTATGTCACCGATTTTAGCCGCCAGGATTGCACTATCCTTTAAGTCTTGAAATTTTACACTTTCCCTAATCTCAAGAAAACAGGAAACTTGATAACCTTAACGGCGTCAGGTCCCCAGACTTTCTCAAACCTCGTGACGAATTCTTTCCCCAACAGCTCCTTCCCACGGCTCTTCGCCGTTTCATAAGCAGACCACGACCGTAAATAGTTCAAAAACCCCTCTGAAGACATTTCCTGTTCCGCCGTAAACTCAAATGGCCCGGTGCCATTCTTCCCGTCGACCACGGGTTTAAATGGGAACTCGATAGTTCTCAGCTCCTCGTCAACGTATCGCCTTTGTGGTGCCCAGTACTCACTGGATGTAGCATAGATTTTGGCGACGATTTGATCTATTTCCGGATTGATGTGGGGGAGGGTGTAGCACCATGCAGCGATGATTCCGTTGGGGCGGAGAAGGAGACGTGCTTGATAGTAGAAGGTGGGCATGTCCAGCCAGTGAATGGCTTGCGCGATGGTGATGAGGTCGACGGTGTGTGGATCAAAGAGACTGGAAGGGGAGAATGTTGCAGGGTTTGTGTGGTGGTACTTGACATTGGCGTGAGGAGTTGCGTGAGAGAGTTGAGTTTCGCTGCTGTCGGTGGCGATTACTTTGTCGAACATTCCGGCTAACTGCCAAGTTGCAAATCAATCAATTAAACAAACCAAACCAAAAAAAAGAATATGAACTTTTGACACGAAATTACAGACAGGAATTGCAGCTTGGCCATTGCCTGTGCCGACGTCCCATGCCAGGCTGTGACCGGAGCATTTGGAAGTGATGAAACGGTATAGTTCCGGTGGGTAAGTTGGCCGTATCTCCGAGTATTTCTTCGCTTGCTTTACGAATAGATCAGCCATCTTCGATCAATTCTCTCCTCGTGAGTCCTTCCAATGTCTGCAATTTTGTTTATTTATTATAGATAATCGATGAAAGTAGGAAGGTTTGAACCGGCATGATGTCGGTCGGATCTTGGTTCTCCGATAGATTATGATTTTGGGTACGGGTTGAGTAGTTGGGAGCCGGGGATGGATACGGCCTACGGGTAGTCTTATAATAATAATAATAATAATAATAATAATAAATTAATAATAATAATAATCTGGAGAATTCACGTACTCACGTGTTTCCATTTCTGATTCGAAATTTCAGATTTTCCCGCTCTTGAGCGAAAGAAGACAAATAAAATCATATTAATTGTCCTGTTTATGATGGATTCTTAATACTTTCGAATCTTCAACTCTTTATTACTTCTATATCTCCCCGTCTTCATCGTCCCCTTTCCAATGTCTGCGCCTTTCGTCTTCAGAGCTCTCAACTACTGAAGCCCCACACGAGCTCCAGGTATGATCTTGTTGACACCCATTTCGTTTTCTATTACTTTTTTATTTTTCTAGAAACGTATCCTTCTGTCGAAATCCATGTACGTTCGTTTGTTTCACCTTACTAGAACAAAGTGCGTTTTTTGAGGGGGGAGGGGGTTTAAATAGAAGGTTTTAGTTAATATTATTGACGTGTTCATTAATTAATTGATTAATTAGATCTGTCTGGATTTTGGGCTGTCACAGAATTAACGCAAGTGTAGTTGACTTCAGGTTTTGGGGGAAAGATTCAATCTTGTTGGGTTACTGTAAGTACCAATGCCGGCGACGACAGTCGATCGATCCTCAAGACCTTCTTCTTCTTCTTCCGGTACTAGTTTTGAGTTGGATCCTCTGCTAAAGGATCTGTCTGATAAGAGACAGTTTTTCAAGAAGAACGTGCAATCTTTGGCAGCCGATCTCAAAGATGCTCGGGCTCGACTGGCTACGAAAGAGGAATCCTTTTCGAGAGAAAATCAAACCAGAAAGGTGCTTGATTCTTCTTCTTCTTCTTATCATTATTGCCATCATCATTGTTTTTCTTTCGCGTATATTCGGATCACGAAGCTTGCAATTGAATTGGGTGTGTTTTGTAGGCAGCAGAGGCCAAGGTTAAGGACATGGAAAAACAGATTTGTCAATTGCAGATTATGTTGGATGAGAAAGATGTGCAACTGCAAGTTTCCACAATCTCTGCCAACCAGGTTTTCTTTTTATGGCTCTTATGTGATAATTCTTCTTTATGATAGAACATTGTATCAGAATCTGATTTTGATTAATTTGTATTTCTGGTTATTGCAGTACATGAAGGAATTTGGTAATTTAAGATCAGAACTTTCAATCACTCAGGCTGCTGCAGATGCAAGTGCAGAATTAGCTCGGTCAGCACAAGCTCAATGCTCATCTTTGATGAAAGAGTTAGCTGAGAAAAATATCTTGTTAAAGGAACATGAAAATCGTGTAAATAAGCTCGAAGAACAGTTGGATCTTATGAGGAATGATCTGCATGCTAGAGAAGTTTTGCAAAGAGAACTTAAGGACGAGGTTATAAAAATTGAGAGAGAGATTGCGCTAGCCATTTCCAATGCTGATAAAGTTTGCCCAACAGATGGCAAAGAACTCGTGAAATATCAAGAAGATGTTTTACTGATGAATTTTGATACCAGCAATCGACATTTGAGCACAAAAGATGAAGAGATTGCAAAGTTGAGAGATGAAATACGTTTTTTATCCACATATTGGAAACATAAAACCAAAGAGTTGCAAGTGCAAGTATGTGTAATGCATATCATTATCACCTTGATTTGATTCTTCATAGTTCATATAGTGGTTTGTTTGTTTGCTTTCTTTATGAAATTCATCGAAACAAATCCAACAGACCTCAAAACATCAAAGAACGGATCAAGAATTGAAGAAGTGTGTTCTCAAGTTGGAATTCTGTCTTCAGGAAGTGAAGTCTCAAACACGAAAGCTTCAAAGGGTAATGCATACAGCATATTAACAATCAATTCCTCCATTTCTGAAGTTTGGACTTTTCAAACATTCATTTAAATGTCTTATTTTGCCTGGTGTAACAGATGGGAAAAAGAAGAGATGAAGCACTTAAAGAGCTTCAATACAAGTGGGAAATTGAACAACAAAAAAAACAAAGCAATGAAGAAAATCAGAAGATTTGGGAAAGGTCTGGTTTTAAGCTTCTTGCTTCAATGTCTATGGTGTTTTTGGTTATTTTCGCCAGGAGGTAGATTTAGTTTTCTTCTGTATAAACTTTAGAAATGTCGAGACATTAAGTTGGTAAGGGATGATAAACCTTCATTCTTCCCTGCTTCAATGTCTATGGTGTTTTTGGTTGTTTTCGCTAGGAGGTAGATTTAGTGTTCTTTTGTACAAACTTTAGAAATGTCAAGACATTAAGTTGATAAAGGATGATAAACCTTCGTTCTTCCCATTAATCAGATTTTAAAATTTTCTGCTTCCCTGTTGTGTGTTCAATGTTCTTTATATTTTCTAATGGTTATTTTGATTTTTTTTTTTTTATCTTAATGATTAATATACAATTCTCTAATTGAGTATTTGTGGTTCTATAGAATATTGACAGGTTCAGATGTCCTCTGTAATTCTAAGTGGAGAAAAATGCAGAAATAGCTACCATAACTATAGAAGTAGGAAAAGATAGTGAACTAGTTCTGGCAAAGCTGGTGTGATTATCTGAGGTGACAGGAAAATTCGAATCAATGGACCCAGTCGACCCGATCACTGTAGTAGAACCATCACCACCATCACCAGCTGGATTTGAAACTGATGAACTTGAGCTGCAATCGAATTGATAAAAAATATTATCACCCCTAAAAATTACCTACATCCATTGATGAATCAGAAATAAAAATCACCTTGATGATGGATACACACAAGTTCCTGAACCTGTGTAAGGAAGAATGATTGGTTGAGTAATACTATAATCTGCCATTAACAAATGAATAGCTTTCCCCAGTTTTTTTGCTAACTCACTTGGATTAATGTTGACTATTGTGGCCGTTCCTCCAAAATCACAGCTTACAGGGTTGGGATTTTTCTGATAGTATCCATTGAATGCATAAGAAGCGTGGTCGCGAAGCGTGTTGGGAAGATAACAGCTACCACCCTGTTCTATCGCGGTGCAATCAATTGCTTTGATCCCACATGCATAATCTATTCCTAATTGCAGTGCAGCATCCAGAGCATCATTCTTGGCCACACACCAACTCTGCCCAGAACCACTGGATGTAGGAGGAGGTAGTGGTTTGATCACTGGAGTTGTGTAAGGAATAGTTGGAGGAAGAACCATAGCAGGTGTAGTCACTGGGAGTGTTGGTGGTGGCAATGTGGGGTTCATCACTGGATTTGTGTAAGGAATAGTTGGAGGAAGAACTAGAGCAGGAGTGGTCACTGGGAGTGTTGGTGGTGGCAGCGTGGGGTTCATCACTGGATCTGTGTAAGGAATTGATGGAGGTGGTGGTGTTACAGGTACTGCAACCGGCGCTGTATTTGGAACTAATGTAGGCGGTGGTAATACTCCAACTGGCGCTGTGTTTGTTTTTGGTGCCGGCGTCACTGAATTTGCACAATTAGGAACTGTGATTGAAAAGTACAAACATATTATAATTATTTTTTAGAAGATGGTTAAAGAAAAATATTGAAATCGTGACATTATAAAAGAGTGAAAGAAATCTTATTAATTATCACATGATGTACCGAATTTCATTTTTTTAACAGAGGACACTTTCTACAAGGTCTATTAAAGACAAATAATATAAAGGCAGGTGAATTTGAGGTAGAAAACTACACAATAGAATTTGAATTTTAGATCTCATGAATATTAAGAACATTTCTGACCAGTTAAGCTATCACTTCATTCAGGTGTTGTTACACAGATTGTGGTCATTTACAGGTTTCTTTGTGGTTCATGCGTAAAGTCCTAAAAAGGAAAGAAAATGAAATACTTACTTGGATTAGTGTAAACTATGACAGCAGTTCCTCCGAAGTCACAGCTAGCAAGAGATGGTTTATTTTGGTAGTAGACATTGAATGCATAGGAAGCATGGTCTTGAAGTGTGTTAGGATTATAACAGGCACCTGTTTCTTGTATAGCTGAACAGTCTACTCCGCCAATTCCACAAGCATAGTCCAGTGCAATCTGAAGTGAAGCATCTGCCACTCCTTCCTTTGCTGCGCACCAACTTGGTGGAATCGTGGTCTTTCTGGTTTTAATGAATTTGCCAAACGATAAAAAGCTGGAAGAAGCCACTGAAAGAAAATAGAAATGTACATGATGATGGTGGTAAGAACTAAGATTGGAGAAACAGATGAAACTAAACACAGACCTGTAGTGAAGAAGAGTAGAATGGAAACCCATAGAAGAGGTATGAAGGTGGTCATTTTGGATTGGGAAAAAATCAAACTTGCGAGAGAGAGAGAGAGAGAGAGAGAGTGATGAGATATACTACTGCTCTGATGCTATCATACTGCAATTTGCAAGTGATGAATTGAAAAGGGAATGTGCAATTGGGTTAAATAATGAATTTAATTGGGAGAGGATAAAAAAACTAAAGCACTTTAAATCTTTAATATATCGAACCACTTTAGTCCTTTTCAATTTTCATTCATTCATTCATCCATTTTATCTATTTTTATTTTTTAATCCCACCCGATACTGGCGACACTGCGACGACGCCGCCGACCATATTTTTTCATTTATTTTTACATAACAGTTGAAACATATTAGTTATTAGAAACTCTTGATCATCTCACAAACCCATGCAAAAGCAATTGGCTAAGCCGTGTGGTGCCGCAAATGGATCAAGGTCGCCTGAACCTGAATACTAGATGGCTTGCACAGCATTTGAGCTACTCTGGTTTTAAACAGAGTCGAAAGTAGAGGTTTAAAGTGATTGGATCGATCTCAGGTCGATAAAAGTCAAAACGAGTTTGTCAGCTTCGACTTTTGTTAACACTCTATCGACAAGTAGTGGACATGTTTGAGTTATACTTTATCATATGTGACGTGTATATCCACTGAGCAGCCTTTTTTTTAGGTTGAAGTTATTATGACATAAAGGTCTGGAACAGAATATAAGGTCTCCATTCTTTTTGCTGTACATATGGGAATGTAGACTTATGTATGGACAAGAAACTACAATACTTTGGGTTTGCTTCTTTACTAAGCATTTCTGGTTTGCATTACTTTCTCGTTCTATTTTCGAATCTTCGTGGCAGAGCAGTGCTTTGGTCTAAGTGTTTAACTAAACTATAATATAAAATTATCAGACTTGAATCTTAAATGTTCGATCTCACTTTTTGATTCCAGATCACGAACCGTAGTTGCAGTATTTGATGGTTTTCAGATCACGGTGGTTTCGGTCGATCTAAATCAGCATTTTTGGTGTGATTCTGATGTCTCCAGGTGCAACGCACTGCATCATTAATGCTTCCTATATATTTATAACCCATTTAAAACTTCTTTAATTATGTTTTAACATATCTAAAAATGGGAAATCCTAGTTTCCCAAAACCCTTGCGTATTCTCTCAATCTCTTCTCAGGATTCTGCCTCCGATCTAAGGTTCATTCCCTCCGTGTTCTACGGATAATTTTGGCATTTCACAAGGGTGGAAACTGGGAACAGTCTTGGACCTTTCTGCTTCGGGGCAGGGCGGGTGTAAGGATATAATTATAAAAGTTTATAAGCTAAGGGTTGTTTAAAAATATCAAACAAGTTTTTCAATTATTGTATCGTGTTTTGATATTTTTCTCTTTCTTTTTCTCTGCACCACCAACGCCAACATTCCCTTTCCATCCTCTCTCGTTTCACAAAAACAGCTGCGGCGATGGCGATGGCGATGTCTAGGTTTGCAAGAAGGAATACCTCTCTTCTTGTCTCCGGAAGGTGCATCTCATACGGATCAGATTTAATCCGCCCTTCCGGTTTTTCCAGATCGTTTTCGTCAGGATCTGAGGAAAACGACGTGGTCGTCATCGGCGGCGGACCTGGTGGTTATGTTGCCGCTATTAAGGCTGCACAGTTGGGGCTAAAGACCACATGCATAGAGAAGAGAGGGACTCTCGGAGGGACGTGCCTCAATGTCGGATGTATCCCTTCCAAGGTAACTAACGAATACACTATCTAGAACAATCAATCGATTTTAGGGTTTGTTTTTTTCTTTCCTTTAAAAAAAATACAATTATGTTAGAAACAAATCTAGGCACCTAAAAAACAATTATGTTAAAAAATACATTTTTGTTTTAGATTGATATGGTTGCGTTTCCAATTGATACCATATTTTTTTGATTTTTCAGGCATTGCTTCATTCTTCTCACATGTATCACGAAGCAGTGCATTCGTTTTCAAACCATGGAGTGAAGTTTTCTAAGGTCGAGGTTGATCTACCCGCTATGATGGCACAGAAAGACAAGGCGGTTTTCAATCTCACCAAAGGAATAGAGGGTCTCTTCAAGAAAAACAAGGTGACATATGTCAAAGGATTCGGAAAATTTGTTTCTCCTTCTGAAATCGCTGTCGAGACCGTTGATGGGGGATCTGCTACCGTTAAGGGCAAGAACATCATAATCGCGACTGGGTCTGATGTCAAATCCCTCCCTGGAATCACCATTGACGAGAAGAAGATTGTATCATCAACAGGTGCGTTGGCTCTATCCGAAATTCCAAAGAAGCTTATAGTCATCGGTGCTGGCTACATCGGACTGGAGATGGGGTCTGTCTGGGGTCGGCTTGGATCAGAGGTGACAGTGGTTGAATTTGCGTCGGAAATTGTTCCAAGTATGGATGGTGAAGTGCGGAAGCTCTTCCAGCGCACTCTTGGAAAGCAGAAGATGAAATTCATGCTCAACACCAAGGTTGTTGGAGTGGACACATCGGGAGATGGAGTGAAGCTGACCATCGAGCCATCAGCCGGCGGTGAACAGACTACATTAGAAGCTGACGTGGTTCTTGTGTCGGCCGGAAGAACACCATACACTGCCGGACTCGGTTTAGACACAATTGGTGTAACGACAGATAAAATTGGTAGAATCCCAGTGGACGGACGGTTCAAGAGCAATGTCGATGGTGTGCATGCAATAGGTGATGTCATCCCAGGTCCAATGTTGGCTCACAAGGCGGAAGAGGATGGTGTTGCTTGTGTGGAATTCATTGCCGGTAAAGAAGGGCATGTTGATTATGATATGGTGCCAGGCGTTGTGTACACACATCCTGAAGTTGCCTCTGTTGGAAAGACCGAGGAACAGGTGAAGAGCAGCGGAGTGGCATATTGTGTGGGGAAGTTTCCGTTCATGGCTAACAGCCGGGCAAAGGCCATCGAAGACGCAGAGGGTATGGTTAAGATATTGGCTGACAAGGAAACCGATAAAATCTTAGGTGTGCACATAATGTCTCCAAATGCTGGAGAACTTATACATGAAGCTGTGCTTGCCTTGCAATACGGAGCGTCGAGCGAGGACATTGCACGTACATGCCATGCGCATCCGACCATGAGTGAGGCGGTGAAAGAAGCTGCAATGGCCACTTACGACAAGCCAATTCATATGTGATCTGATATTCTGATCAGAATTCAGACGGGAGTGTTTTTTGTTTGTTTGTTTGGTATATTACAATTCAAATAATTAGGGACATTCCAGCGAGGACAAACTCGCCCTGTTATTGCCGTTATTATTAATTGGTAAAAACGAATGTGTTTTACAACAATTGTGAATCGTGTCCCTTAAAATTTATATTGAGCTGTTTAATAAGTCTATACATATAATTTATACCTAAAGTAAAATTTCTCTCCTTGCGTCGTAAATGTGCAAACTGCCATTCGTCGAAGAGAACCCCCAACGGAATGAATCACCGCTGCGAATTCTGGCTTCCCACCAAACGACGCTCCTGCGCCAATATCCCTCTTCCGCATTCGAGGTTCTGCGGTAACCACAACCCCATTGCTGAAGAACAGAGAGTTCCTTGTTCCATCGATCCATCCCAGTTAGTTACTTTCTCTCTCACCTTCTCTTTTCCTTTTTGTTTTCTCAAAGATTTCTTTTATCTCCCCTCACCTTGTAGCTCCGTCCTCGCCGGTAGTCTTGAGTCCCATCTAAAGCGATGTCCAATGAGGAAACGGACGATGGAGCTGGAGGCACAGCCGTTCTATCAGAAGGGAGTCAACTCTGGAGAGGACGGTACCACGCCGTTTGTGACATCGGAGCAGAAAAGGAACGCTATTTATAAAATGTCCATCGATGAGTTCCGTAGACTACTCATGAAGATCAAAAACATTCATTCATCCATCACCTTATCGAATAAAATGACAGATTCTTATGTCGAAATGGATGTTTGCGGAGATTGGGCTAAAAAACGCCAGAAGGAGCAGTACGCTATCCAATTTTTCTCTTTTGTCAGTTAGGGTTTAGAATTTGTCAATTTTTGCTGAAAAAACTTCTGCATTTTTTCATGTCTCTTTCAGGAAATTGCCGTTTCAGGAGAAGCATTCATTGCAGCAAGCATCTATTATTGGGAACATGGCGATATTTGGAATATTGAAACACAAGGTGGACCAATTGAAATCAGAATTTCCCATTTCCGAAAGTGGTATGGATCCTACTCCCGCTGTGGTTGAGTTCGGAGCTGGGCGAGGGTATTTAACCCAGATGCTCGTGGATTGTTATGGAATTTATAAAGTGTTCTTGGTCGAGCGAAGGGCTTACAAGCTCAAGGTTAGTAAGCTTTATTTGCTTACATTATTGATCAAATATGTTTCTTTTTTTGTCTATCATTCTCCATAATGATTTGTTACATGTCCAACAAAATCAAATGCAACCAAATGATGACTATAAACCTTAGCCACTTGGTAGTTAATTCATAAAAGCATAATCATACATTAGCCATTTGGTTAGGAGTTCACTGCCTGATTTTCACATTCATTATTTAACAATAAACATATTCTGTTCGAGAACTGGTTGAATATTGCAAAATATGATACATTTTCTCTTTCACAAATTGAAATTTGGTTTGATTTTGATTCATACAAATCAGTCTTTAAAAAGTACCAAAAGTGATTTTTTTTTGTACTTTGATGCTCTGTACATGCTTTAAGTGTGTTACTGTGTTAGTGATATATGTTAGAAATAATTTACGTAATTAGCTATATTCTAGTATTACTAATTATCTAGATATAATGGACTGGCTGGAAATAATCTATGTCATGGTAGGAGTAGTGGGTATAACAACTTTCTCTTATAAGGATTGCATGATTTTTTTTTTTTTTTTTTTTTTTTGAAGCATGGATTGCATGATTATGGAGACAATATAAGGAGTAGTCGAGATTGTATATATATCCTACTCAGTACTCACTGATAATGGAAAGGAATGGAGAGTACTATTCCTTTATTTACATTTTGATTCGTCCATATGGTATCAGACTATCAGTCCAGATTTCTGAGTCTTCGACCCTGTGCACTTCTTTCACACTGCTCTGTATCCCTTTTCTGCCTGCAATGGAGAATGCTGGTTCCACAGGGAGTGGTGTCTCTAATTCAAGGCTTAGTAGTTAGTACGGTGAAAAGTAGGGTAGTTTTACCCACCTAACTCTCCAAGTACATAAACAAAATTACAGAATTATTGTATATTTGTTTCACATTTTGTACATGCCTTGTCTTTGAAAAGTAGGGGTGGGGCGGAAACTATAGGTTTCACATTTCCCTGCGAATCCGTCCCAAAAAATGGCAGGGCAACGGGGAATGAGGCAAAAATATCTTGCTCCGAACCTGAACCCTTTAGTATGGGCCTTAGCATTTTCATTCTTAGTTGATACATTCTCTCTTTATTCACGACTCACGAGAGCATGGTTTGATTCCTTTTAATCAATTAATCATCAATATCAATAATTTTATTTTATTTTTTCCTTAAATGATTTTAATTTATTATTTATTTCATGTAATTATTGCAAAATGTTAGGACTTGTTTGATTCTGGACTAGGATTTTTTCCTGGGTTTGGGATATGTCCGGGTCTTTAGAGTTCATATAAAGAGCCTGCCCTAGTCCAGCATAAACTGAACCCAATGCAAACCCGCTCTGTTTTATTTTATGTATACTTGACAGTGTTCAATTTTTCAACGTATTTTAATCACTTGTTGTTTGTCCTCTTAATTTCTAGGCTGATCGAAGTTTGCGAAAGAATAAGACTATTAAAATCTTACAACGTTTGAGAATAGACAGTAAGCTTTTTTGGGAATTATGCTTCTTAATAATGCACATTGCACAATGTAATCCTATATTCTCCCAAACATATTTAGTACTCTGAAGACATCAATTTACTAGTTTAGAAAATTTAAAAATTTCCTTCTGTCTTAAATAGATCATTTAAAGAGGATCATGACTTTTTATACTGATTGACTGGTAACTTCTGTCTTAAATAGATCATTTATAGAGGATCATGACTTTTTATACTGATTAACTGGTAATATATGCTGATTCTTTTTTAAAATGGGTTGATGCAGTTTCTTAATTATGTTAGAACTTAGAATATATATTATTATTATTATCAATTGATTTTGTTAAATCATGTTAGATATTCTATGATATATTAGTTTCCTATTTCATTTGTATTGTATTTTCTGTTGATCTGTTCTATAAAATAGTAAATAATCTCCTATGTACGAGATAATAATCTAGTATCATTTTAAAAAATTCAACAAATACAAAATGTAGGACTGTATAAGAAGAGGAGATTATCAAGATTTTGGAAACATTGTTCATCAGGGTGTTATTATTTGTGAAGAATCAGGCTACATTGATACAATGAACTGGGCCACATTGATATATTGAACTAGGACATCAGTCTCTCCTTTAAATAAGAAGATTTTAAGAAGCCCTGCTGTTCATAATTTTGGAGATAACTACCATGCAAGTTTGGGAGCCCAACTTTCTGAGGCAATTCAATTAGTTATTCAATCACTAGTTGTGATGCTATATAGGAAAGTATCGATTAGTTTTTAAATCATCTTTTATTTTCCTTGTCTCTATTTTGTATTAAGGGCATTGTCTTTCATTTTCTAATGAACAAATTTATTTTTATCAAAAAAAGATAACTTAAAATACTCACATGTTTTTATTTTTTAACATTCATTTATAAAGAAATTTCAATTCCGTCACTTAATCAAAGCATATAGCTATCTTTATAAATGGATAAACGAGTCACCCAATATTAACTTCAATCTATCTTTTAACGTCACGTCAATTTCTCCTTTCTTTTATAACCTATTCTTGTATTAAATATAATTTTATAATGGGAATAGGTATATAATCCAATAGGTATGACACATATCCGATTGAGATTCAATTAATCTAATGTGTATACAATGGAAAATAAGTAAATAACATGAAATTGAAAGTTTAGAATTAAAGTTAAATAGTGTTTTAACTTTGGTTAGAATTTAAACATGCAATTAAGGGTATTTTTGGTTGTATGTACTATGCATGGGTGTAGTAGTGGACTAGTGGTAGTAAGACTCTTTTGTGAGGGAAGCTACCAACCAAGGAATACACAAAAGACTAGTCTATAATTCAGAACAGTATATCGGAGGAGGAGAACATCAACCAGCATTACTTCATCTCTTCTTACTTCTAAGAATTATATAGAGGGTGCACTCATGAGATGGGGGATTGGAATCCAAAAGTTGTCATTGCATAATAGGAATCATTCAGCAAATGAGCAAACAGAGTAGAAATTTAGTGTCAGAATTCAGAAATGCAAGTTGGGGACTTCATTGGATGCTTTTGGGGATTACAATGTGGTACGTTTCGAAGGAGCGGTGTACAAGGGTAGATGAATAACATGCTGATGAAGAGAAGGGTTGGAAGGATGTTTGGGAAAGGATTAATGCACAGAGAAATTCAAGGAAAAGATGGGATGTAAGGAGTCCATCTTCTTGATACCTTGGCAAGCCTAATTATTGATTTACATTAGTATCCTAGCACAGTGAAGGTCCACATAGAATAGCTGCACTATACTAGAATTAGTAAATCATTGGATGATTGCCATAACTTACAATTAATTTAGCATGCTAGTTAATTCCTAATTACGTAACATATTTTATCCTTACATTGTATAAAGTATAAACCTCTAAAATGTTTTTCTATTTTTTTGCAGTAGAAGATTTGAACTTGAATGCTATAAATCAGTTAAGAGGGCTACCTTATCTAGCTATTGGAAAACATATATGTGGACCTGCGACTGGTAATTAATTATTTCCTTTAATATGTGGTTGTATTTTAATTATTTTATATGTGGACTTAAATGATATCTTTTTGGACATAATTGAGTTGACTATTGATATATTGAAATTGTGGTAATGGTTGTGTATATGCAGATTTAACCTTAAAGTGTTGTTTCCGTGGATCACATAATCAAAATGAGAATGCTTATCCAAAAGGCCTTGCTTTGGCAACGTGTTGCCATCATCTTTGTCAATGGAAGCACTACATAAGTAATTTTGCAATCCTTATCTAATTTCTCAACGTTTCTGGTACAGTTAACCTCTCTAGAGTTGGGCTAATTCCGAAAATTTTAAGTAGGAATAAGCCACCGTATCCATGAATAATCTATCGAGTTATTAAAATTTAAAATACAAAGTTCTATTAATTTAATATATTCTATCGGTATAACCAAACGAAATAACTCCTTGTGTTTCGTTTATTTCAAATGATATAAGTAATTTATTTAGGGAATTTAAAATTGCATGCAGCTTCTGAGATACCTTTGTAGTTCCTAAAACCTTTAGAAATTAATAGTTCAAACTAAGAGTAAGTGAACGCATCTCCAGTCAGTTCATTAATGATTAACAGCTACTTATGGTAATCTCTAAGGTACACTGACTATTTCCACTGATGTTTGGAACATTGGGTGGTCTTTCACATGCCAGAAGGCATATCTATTTGTGTCAATAAATTTTCTGTGTTGTCTGTATAGAAGCAATTCCAATCCCATGCAGAAGATGATCTCTGATCACTTTATAACTTTACTTGCAGAAGAAATGCTTTAAGAATTTGGTAGGGCTAGAACCCCCAAAAGATGTATGTTGAGTGTTGATCCAAGGAAAGCATTTGAATATTTGACACTATTAGGTGAGATACCATCTTGGAAACCCTACGAGTGATGGGTTTCTCCCAATATTTCATCTCCCTTATCTCCAATTGTATACAGTCAGCGTCCTTTTCTGTCCTTATCTGGTGATGGATTGTCTCAGTAGACTTATACTCAAGGGAGTAGAAGAGGGTAGACTCAATACCTATTAAGTAAATGGGACTAGATCTACATCTCACATTCTCACCTAATCTATGGATTCTCTGCTGATGATATTCTCATTTTCTCTAAGGCTAACACAAAATCTCTGGGAGCCATCAGAGATATACTAGTTGTTTTCTCAAGGTTCTCAGTCTTGGAGGTCAATAATGAGAAGAGTAGTTGATGCAGAGCATCTAGATAATATTAACACCAATATACACTCCAAGCATATTGGGATGAGCATCTTACAAAGGATGTGTGGTGGGCCTAACCAAGGTTGGGCCTCACAACCTTCTCTATAGAAGGTCATCACACTCACATCATGAGGGCTGTCCATCACCCATGGTGTGAGTATAAATATAATGGACCTCACTTGGGAAGGGCACTTTTGGTATTATCATTTCTCAAGGTATTATTCATCTTTTCCTAGATCTACTTTATTCTACTGTTCATCTCAATTCTCTCCCGATTTCTTGGTTCTTCCCTCCTATTCTAGTAGTAATCTCTCCTGATCTTCTTGGTGAAGTCAAGGATCTACACCCCCCATACCTCTATATCCGATTGAGAATCCTTATCCTCAATCGTCTCTCACTGTTTTTGAAGTAATCTCTACATTAGTAGTGCTCCTGCTCACTATTCAAAGATAGTGAACATTATCCCTCACATTCAGGAGATGTCCTTGCTCCTTGATGCTATACAACACTCCCCCTCTAGGGATTCCATTATGTGAAAGTCTATTCTTAAGCTGAAAACTGAAAAACTGAAATTGGGTTACTAATGGAATGTCGTGATAACTACTCTCTTAACCTTACTGGACTAAAGCTAGGGAGCTCCCTCCAAAAGATTTGTTTAGTTTTAGCTCCACCTAGACAAATAGATCTCCTTGCAAAAGGAATCTAGACTAGGAAACCCACCAAATTCTATGTGTTATTTTGGAGATTGAGGTGGGGATTCCTCCCATCTCTCTGTATCCTTAGATTATCGGGGGTTCCTACACCCCAACCGTGTCATGTGTAACCTAGAAGCCATAGTTTAAAAAGCTATAAAGCGCTCAGCCTTTTCAGTTTGCGCTTTTTCAGCTTTGAGCGCTTTAGCGCGCTCAAAGCTGAAAAACGATAATGGCATTTTGGTAAATAAATGTAATTTTTTAGAAAATTGCATATATACCCCTGTTTATAATCAGGCAAACTTATTTAAAAATGTTCTTAAATCAGGCTACATGTTCCTATAGGGGGGCATGACATTGAAAATCCAAAAAAAAATCGAGGATGGATCTTTTTTTTCCCTTTTCAGACGGTCTGAAGGTAGAGAAATTGATGGAAAAGTTGAGGACATTCATACCAATAGTAGGGGTGAAGAACGGAGGAAAAAAACGAGGTCAAGCGGCGGCTCTAGGGTTTTGGAAGACAAAAAGTGAGAGTGATAAAAAGAAATTAGGGTTTTATTAGAAGGGTATTGGGTTTATATAGTTAGATAGAAATGGAGGGGTAAGAAGAGAAATTAAAAGAGTTTAAGTTATTTCATATGGGCAGTGGGTTGCCCCAACCCAGTAACCCGACCCGATAACCCGGCCAGAAAAAGCGATTGAGAAAGCGCTTTGTCGCTTAAAGCGTCGCTTTTTAAACTATGCTAGAAGCTGAAAGTATTGACCACCTTTTCTTTGACTATCCTTTTTCAAAAAAAATATTATGTGGAAGAGTAGGAATTTGCTGGTGTGATTGATTGCATACAATCTCTTAAGAAAGGTTCTAATTGTTGGAGGCTACTCTGGTTAATACTTGGAGGAATCACTTGGCATTTGTGGCAAAAGAGGAATAGAAGGTGGAAAACCAGAAAGTTCAGAACTGAGGAAGTGATTACTGATAGGTTCATTATGGACTGCAAGCTTAGCTAAGTTAGCTTTGATGTCAAGGCTATCCCCCTGACTTGGGTGTTCTTGAGACTGCTTCTATTGAACATTGGATGAGCTATTACTTGTGATTTATCTTTTTGTTCTATGCTTTTATGGTTATCTGTTTTCTGGCTGTGACACCCCTAGAAGACTTTACCTTCTCTTGAATAATGCTGTCTGTGAAAATATTTTATTTTTCTTTCTATATTTGTAAAACTGGTCAAGGCCCACTTCATTTCTAATGAAAATTTACCATTATAAAAAAAATCCAATCCCCTGAGATGATTTTGTAATGGTAGGAATGACATCATACCTCTTCTATACATTTGATGCATTAATTTGATACGTCACCGATAGATATACCTTTTGACGTGTTGCAGTCATATTCTCTTTTCGTTTATTTTGAATTTAGTTCTTTAAATGTTTTTGAAATTTGAAATTACAAGCAATTTGGAGCTGTATGCAATTTTACTTTTCCTGAATAAACGACTTGTATCGTTTGAAACAAATAATATACAAGAAGTTGTGGCTTTTGGTTTTACTGATGGAAGATTTTAATAACTCGATTACTCATTCAAGTTTATGTGATTTGGATTCTATCTAATTTTATTTCAATTTTCTTATTACAATCTGTTAATGTAATTTTGAACTCCTTATTACAAAACTATTCTATCGTTTTGCAGATAAGAAGTTCCTGAAAGATAAGGGGATAACAATGAGTGAGTTCCATGCAATCACATGGCTGAGTAGTTGGGCAGTTGACACTGATCATACTAATCACAGTTTGAATTCCTCTGACATCATCCTTAATCACGACGACCGGCTATCTTCTGTGTAAGTCAAAACTATCTTATGAATGTTTTTAGAAACTTCGAAGGAACATATAATATTCTTCTTGCCATGATCATGATTTGGTGCACGAACTGAAATTGGATCTACTTAAGCATAATGAATCTATGAATTTTAAACTTAATCAATGATCTATTCCATGGTGTATAATGATGTCAAGGATGCATTGATTGAGTGTGAGCATAAGAGTAAACATTCCAACTCAAGGTCTCTGGTAATTCGTCTCAAGATTATCAAATTGTTTGTTATATTTATCGGACCCTCCTAATTCCTAAGTGGAGAAGTATGCTTGTCTTACTCAGGAAAGTTGGGGGCAGTGGTGCACCTAAGTACCTAACACATCTTCAAACTTCTGTATTTCATTCTCTTATTAATTAAAAATCTACTTGATTACAAAAAAAAGTAATTATATTTTTTTATACATTTGAGGATTTGAGGTATTGATAGAAAAACATTCCTAAATGGGTCATCCAATATTTGAAACTTGATCTCACATTCAGTATGCAGTGTTTTGTTTATTTACAATTTACATGCTTTGATGTGCATTCAAATTTTTAAAACACTGGTTTCAAACCTTAGATGGAGAACTATTATCATGGTATATTTTTGTTCTAAGGATTAACACCTACAGAGATCGCTGATTTATCATTTGTTCTTTTCATGCATAATTTCCGTTCTTGTATTGTTTTTTTTTTGCATTAATTTTTGTTTTCCTTTTCTATTTCACATAATGCAGAGAAACTGTGATGGAAGGTGAAGGAGTTGAAGTATTGACAAAAAAGATGAAGTTAGAGGAAAGAGTAACACTTGGTTTCATATGCAAAGATATCATTGATATAGGGCGTCTCTTGTGGGTTGAGGAGCATGGGTTACTTGCAAATCTCGTGAAATATGTCCCACCAAATATATCACCAGAGAATCATCTTTTAGTTGCTAAATGGGTTCACCATATATAGATATTTATATACTTATAATTTATTATCTCATGCGGCAGTTAAAAAAATTCATGCTTCGATGATATCTTTAAACTCGAATTAAAATTCCATTTTTGCAGATTCATACTAAGAGTTTAGATTATGGTTACATACTTACATGGTTTGCAGGTGAGCTTCATTCATTAATTAAAATATAGTCAAATATTTCTAGGTATCTAATCTCAAACAACCACCTCAAGTAAATCTTAATTTGGACCATCGTTGACTTATTATATATTTGTATATGCAATGTTCAATATGATTAATTTTGTATTATTATGTGCATAATTTCGAGATACCTGTGGAAAACTTATGTGTTTGCAACAACAGTGTTTGAGTGTTGGGCAATTCATGATATCATGATTTTATCTGAATATTATTTTCATTGCAAAAGTCTCTAGTTTTTTTTGTTCTTTAAAGGGTTCATTTCTATTTTCTACTTGTGTGAGTAAACATTAGAAATTTAGAATGTAGATTTTAACAAAAGTTGGTTAAATGTCAATCATATGCTTTAAATGTTAAAAAAAGAAGCAGTTAACACTTAACAGCAGGAGGAACGGTGGAAAAACTTAACAAATCAGACAGCTTCTGAAATATGGAATGGCCTAGTCTATGGCTGCTCAAGTTATCCTCACGTCGTAAGTGTGGATATTATCTTTGTTAATTGGGAAATATTTCTCCTTTCTCAATCGAAGTGGCCAATGAATGAAAAAGAGATGAAGCTAAGTTTAAATTTTCAAGATTTTTCTTAAGAGCAGGATAAATTTAGATTTAAGTATTTAGCATTGTTTTTTTAACTTTTTATAAAAACGGAAATATTTTGTTTCCAAGCCCTAACTTGGAGCTGCGTCCCCTACGCTCATCGACCGCCAGTTCTCACGCTTCTTGGCGTTGTCAGTTTTCATTGTCTACTGGACGGACGATCGAATGGTTTTCTAAATGGACTATAATAGAATATTTATTATTTTTTGGAGGGAGTCTTGGTATAGCAAAAGCAAAGTACACCTATTTTAAAATGCTAGCCAAAAGATAAGTTCAAATAAAGATCAAGATTCAACCCAGTCAGACAGCCAGCAGTCAAGGATGTTCGGTTTGGGGACCAATTTTTCTGCAAATAGACGTATTCGTAATTTACTATCGACCCCAATCTCGCAGAGTTGCAGGAATCCCCATAAATCGATCGAATTGAAGTTGGTGGCAAAATATGAAAAAGATAAAAATCGTCTATTCTTATTTTTACTGCACTCATATACACAGTCACAGACTTACAGTCACAGACAAGGTAGCTAGAGAAGGATTTTGAAAAAAATTATATCTATAATTCAGATTTCAGATAGTAGTGGGTGCACGCAATGAAAATTTGAAAATAAGTTAGGTGAGATGAGGCAACATTTTAATTGCACTCTACACAGACTGACGTAATTTTTGTCATAAAATATATCGAGTCTTCTTCTTCCAGTACAGGAATTTTTATGGAATTTTTAATGATCACCACCAACCAACACATCGATCTCCACGATATAACTCGCTCACATCATGCCTAGATTAATTGTATAAATATCATCCAAAATCACACTCTTCAATTCGTCAATTGTCATGGAGACCTCAATGTTCACCAAAGCTATTTTGCTTCTCATCACCCTCTTCATTGCACTCTTTGCCATGAACCTTCAAGCTAGGAAAATCAACCATCAGCACCACCACCAACACTTCCACCACCACCACTCCATCAACACCAAGACAAAGACGGCAGAAGACACCATGTACCAACCGACTACTGTGGGAGGAGCAGGAGCTACAGCCCAAACCCCTCCCAACTTTGGTTCATTTCCCGCCACTACTTTTCCTTTTCCCTTTTTTCCTGGTGTTACTCGTCCATTTACAAGCAATATACCAGGAAATCTTCCATTCGGCAATTTGCCAGCACCAACCACCGTACCAGCTGGAACTAACCTACCAGTACCAAGAGATCATCCTCCAATCGCTGCTTCTCAACCGGGTAATCTACCAGCCTCTACTAATCCACCCTTTGGAACCAATCTTCCATTTGGCTTTCCTCCTATTCCCACTGGTTTTCCTAGAATAACTGTGTCCATACCTGGAATACCAGCACAGTTTATTGCAGGTATTTTTGGTGACAACAAGAATAGAGGACCATGAACCAAGCATTCAACCTATCCATTATTAATTACAATCGTACCTTCCTTCTAGTTTTGTTTTAGCATTACTAGTTTCAACTATGGTTGATTCACTTTATTATCAGTCAGAAATTAATTAGAATGAGAGTGATATCGGTAAAACTGTAATACATATAACTAAATCTCATTCTTATTTAATGTTTCTTTCAAATACTTGTTTGCTTATTGTCCACCTGTTACTCTCTTTTCTTTCTCTCAAATACTGTATAAAAGAAATAAAACGATAAACACTTAAAATGGATAAGATCATAAGAGAGAATGCTGTTACAATATATAACCAAAAGATATTAATAAATCCAGCATTTATATAAAGTCTTAAGATTATCATTTTTTTTAGACCACATCTCGAGATTAAATCAGAATGTAATCCACAATATATAGAGAGTCAACAACACAACCCCAATAAATCTATAGGAAAGTTCGGATAAGATTAGGAGAATGAGATATATTGTGAGATCCCAAGAAATTGTTGAATTTCCCAAAAAAATGTAAGGCTCACGGAGATCTTTATTTCTGAATCTTAGCTGAAGCCCACCAATCTATAATGCGGCTAATGCCAATCTAGGATTTTTTTTAAACAAACAAACAAACTCATCACAGATAGCTCCATGAAATAATTATTCAGAAACGACCCAAAATATTTCAATATAAAACACACCCCTATAAAATTGCACTACACTTAAAATGACAAGGACAACAAGCATGGATGCAAGATTGATGTAACGTACTTACGTTAAAATGATTAAATACTTGTTTCTACAGATACTTTGACAATCAACAAACACAGTAAGAATTCAAAGATAAGACTTCACACAAAGGACTGAAATAATGAAGCGATTTAGTAAAATCTAAAAAGATGCAGACGAAGAATTTACTAAATTTCATCTTGATGTTCATCTTCAAAATTTAAAAAATCTATCAATTTTGATTGTAAGGAAGTACTCGTCCCCGGTGGTTGAATGTCATGAAGTCTAGATTGCCTGGTAAGGATACAACCCTGAGATTCAAAGAAATGAATGTCAAAAATACATAAATATTTCCAATAACACACAGGTTCTTGGCTTCCTACTATTATACTAAAACTTTAAAAGATTATTAGAGAGACTGGTCGTTTAATATTATATGATCAAATAAATTTGCAGGCATATCAAATGAAACTATAATTAAAAATATCTAGGATGATCTAAATTCATATTTTCAACTTAAAATTTAAGACTGGATATTGTATAATCAATACATGAAACCATTTTGAAAGATAATATAATCATACTTGCAGGAGAGATTATTGGATAATTTTGGAGAAAAAACATGAGACGAGTACAATGATCGGATTGTAAGTAAATAATAGCAAGGTCAATGATATTCCTTAAAACAACGATTAAATAGTTGCATTTTGTGATTCGTTTCATCGGCTACAGAATTGTAACACAAAAGTCCATTTATATGTGCATGGTATAAATAGCATTCATCAAAAGCTACGTTGATAAAAAAATCCTCTGGACCTTCAACTCTTCAAGTACTAAATATGTAGGACGGTCCAGATCAATTATTAATATTGCCCAGTTCTTTCATATCATGTTTTTTCTTAAATCGTAGACAAAATCTATTCAAAGTGCGTGCCATCAAGTGATCAAAGGAATGCCGAGTGAAATTGGATATTTTAACATTGAAAAAGTTCATAAACTTTTTACCAAACACTAGAATTAGCAAAACCTAATAAATTTCATTAATTTTTTATGAACCATTTTTACCAAAATAATGAAAATATATCTCTCGCCATCGCCCACAGACCACAGAGTTATCACTCCTCTTTCCAATTTGAAATTTTAATACAAAGAAATGGCTCATCGTATATATCAATTGATTGTTGGGGGTTGTGATTTAAACTTTTTATGCCAAATATCAAGACAAATAAGAAAACTCTGAAGTGAATAGAGAAAATAGGGCATTTCTGAGAAAATCTCTTTAATCACTACAATTTGATTTTCTTATTATTTGGTTGCTACTGTTTTTATGTTAAACTTTAATATAAAGGAACCCGATTCCCATCCAGTAATTCTTATTTTTATCCATTCAAGTAATTCTCAATCCAATATCTAACTTCTTCTAAATGCCACTCATATAATTACTACAAGAAGAAGAGTAGAGGAGGTGGAAGAAGAAGAAGCATAACACATACCTATTATCTTCGGAATCAGGATGAATAGAGAGAAAGTCCCCCGATACTGCCATAGCAGCCCAGAAGCACATGGCTAACCCTAGAAACAACTCGATAACAACCTGCAATGAAAGAAAAAATCCCCAATATTCAGATCCGCATCGAGCAAAAAAAAAGGGAAGGGAAAATCAACCGAAAACAGATCAATTCCGATCGATAGATAGATATATATAGAGATGTAATACATTCATAGGAGGACTCGAGAATTCTTCCTCTAAGATTTTCAGCACGCTCCTATCTGGAAAAACAACAGATCACGATAAACTCTAGAGAAAAGCAATTGAAGAAGAAAGAAAGGAGGAAGAAATGAGAAATATCGCATACATTGACTTGTAGCGTAGGCGGCGTGAGCGAGGAAGAGAAGTCCGATGACCCCTACGCCGAATCCAACTCCCATCTCTGTTCCTTCTTTTTCTCAACTCCCACTTACAGGTTACAAGTTACGATCGGTCCACCTCAAATATTTTGTTCTTTTATAATGAATCGGTAATTTTAAAAGCTCTAGGATATATCGTGTAATTTATACATATATGAATACAGTATATGATACATACGGGAATTTTGGTGTGCTTGATTAATGTTCTCTAAAACAGTGAGAAGGATATTAATTAGAATACATCCATAACTATGACAATCAAATTAATCGACACATATAGATGGATAAATTGCTCCTCATTCAATCTACCATTGCTCTTCATGTTGGATATGGAGAGAATACTTGCTCACTGTCAGGTAAAAATAAGAACTCAGTTGATATTAATCTCCAATGTTCCATCAAAGAGAAAAACCCAAAAGCTCATAAAGCCAATCAATTTTATCACTTATACCCTCTTTCTTAAAAGCCTCAACCATGAAGGCAACGGTAGTTTTATCTGGAGCATGATTTCGATCCATCATGCTTTTCAATGTCCTCTCCATTTCAACCAAATCACCAGCTTTCGCAAATGCAGATACCAATGAATTGTAATACACACTGTTGGTTGCTAACTCCAACTTCTCTGCCAACTTCACAGTTTTTATTATTTTAGAATGAAGCCCGACATTACCAAATCCATTAATAAGATAGCAAAATGTCTTTGTATCCGGTTTTGTTCCACTGGCAACCATCTGATCAAATGTATCTTCCATTTGCTCAACGAGGCCTGCATCTGTAAATGCCTCGATTATATTATTATATGTGGCAGTAGTCCACCGAACAGCTAATTTTCTCATGTGATCCATTACTGCCGTCATTTTGTCATACATTCTTCTCCTCCCGTAAGAATGTATCAGGATGTTGAACGTGCGTCCATCTGGTTTGATTCCAATGCTGCAGAATTTCACATACCACTTCTCCAACGAGTCGATCTGGCCGTTGCTTCCAAACATGGTTATGATGGTGTTCATAGTCCACACATCAGGTTTACAAGTGTTGCTCTCAAGCATCGTCGAGAGAAGTTTCTCCACCATGTCGAATCTCCCAGCTTTACCATATCCACTGAGTAAGGTGTTCTGTGTTACGGTGTTGGGAGCTATTCCTCGATCAATCATTTCTTTGAGTAAGGCATCAACCAGTTCGAATCGGAATCCATCCTCTATACATGCTTTAATTAGTATGCTGTATGTGTAAACATCAGGTTGGCAAAGAGGTAAGGCCTTCATTTTGTTTAAAACTGAGAATGCATTGTCGATGAGATTGCTTCTGCAATATGTGGCAAGCAATGCTGTGTAGACTTCTGGATTTGGCTCGATCCCTTCTTGAATCATGGAATCGAAGAGTTTATGAGCACGCTCTGCCTGGCCAGATTTTCCAAGAAGAACAAGAAGCTTCATGTACATTCCCAGTTTTGGTTTATAGAAGGGTTGCTCTTTGAGCATGTCAAAAACCTACGGCAGGTTCAGAATATATTCAAAATAAGTATTAGTAAAAGATAATTATCGCTAAACATATTTTTACCAATTTCTAGTATTACCAGAATAAAAAGGAACCACATTTCAGAATTTAAAATCCTAGTTTGGAAATGTACCAGGATTATCCAAATAGATTCCATGAGATTTCTCATTTCCTTCTAAATTTGACTGAAATTAAAAGAAATCTAACAAAACGATTGTAAACCCTAGTTTGAAAACACGTCAGAATTATCCAAATAGTTGCATTCCATCCGTTCATTTTCCTAATTGTCTGAATTAAAAAAAATTGAATCAGTGTTCAATGTTCATAGAGTCTTCGTAATGTGAAAAACCCTAGCAAATTTTTTTTTTTAAATGACTCATTCTTTTATGTTTTCTTCGTATATAATTTCAATTTACCTCAAGAGCATCTTCCCATTGTTTGTTCTGAATCACATCCGCTAAAATCTCTGTAACCGTTGGTGTCCATGCTTTGGCTGCGGTCCGATCGTCAATCCGTTTCTTCACATTTTTAACCAGTGTCCTTCGTGGCGTAATGATTTTATTATCACCCGGATACTCCCCTTCCTTCCACACCTTCTTTTCTTTCTTCATCTCCACACTCCGCTTCGTCTGTTGCCGATTCGGACTCTGTGTCTGTTGCCTCCTCTTCGGAGGAGATTTCTTAGGAGCTCTCCATCGTGTACGAGAAGGAGAAATGGCGACACGCTTGGGAGAATAACGTTGGTTTTGACCTAAGGAGGAGAAAGTTGGAGTGAAAACGTTCGTTACCGCCATTGTAGATTTGCAGCTCAGATTAAGAGTGATCGGAAATGAGGATATTGTTTGTTCGCCTTTTTGTTTCTGCCTATTTTCAAATATATCCCTTCTTTAATGGAATATTACTACACTAACTAAGGGTGAGAACTGAGAACAGGTCAGGGCCCCGTTTCGTGCCCAGATGAGAACAGGGTCGGGGCAGGAATTCGGCCACATAGCCCACGTGGGACAAACAAATTTTCTAAACCATTAGATGACAATCGAAAGGATAGGATCATAGGATAGAGTGACAGGCGGGTTACCCATTTACACTGATCCAAATTCCAAAGTCCACACTTGGACAAGGACAATGAACGCTGTTTGTACTATCATGTAATTTTAATATCACCTGCGAGTGACCAGAAGCGTCTGAACATACAAATTATAAAAAAAAACACAACAAAGAGAGAGAGACTCCAAGGTGGAAGCTTCCCTCCTGCGATTCTTAGCCGTTCCCTTCAGCTCGCTTGGAGTGTGCTCGAGCCTGAGAGCTCATCCTTTCGAAGATCGGAAGCAAAGATCGCGTAGTGTTAAAGGTGGCGAGATATTTATTTTATTTTCTTGTGAATTTCTAATCTTTTGTTTTGTCTATTACTGGTTTCGATGGGATTGGATTGATGGATATGTATCTTGTTTTATGTATCTTGCTTGTGTTTGATTTTGAAATGGGGCCTCCGTGCATCAATGCTCGTGCTTGTCTCATGGATTTAATAACTGTGACAGTGTAGTTAGGTGGTAACAATA
Organism: Zostera marina; assembly: GCA_001185155.1. Lineage (NCBI taxonomy): Eukaryota > Viridiplantae > Streptophyta > Magnoliopsida > Alismatales > Zosteraceae > Zostera > Zostera marina. The sequence continues at coordinate 235,212 of LFYR01001173.1, read as the reverse complement.
TCATTGTAGGAGGGGGGGAGACGACGGAAAGATAGATCCCTAACTAAAGTTTGAAGCAGTTGAAACATATTACACCGTGGGTATCATTTAGGGTTTGCGTATTGTGAGTTCTATGTACAACTGTTAACTGGTACAGTTGAAACACAACTTCGATATTGATTTTATTACAATTTTTCTGAAGCCTGTTGATCATTGATGACTTTTTTTTTACCTTTATAGGCCCATAAGTAATACCTTCGTAAAAGTTGCTTATTTAGTCAAGTATTTGTTGAGAAAAATGATATTGAAATTTGTTCTATTGATAATTTGATACTGAGTGTCACTGACTAGCTTATTCTTATATTGGTTCAGAGAAAGTCATTTGTTATTTTTTTTATCTATAAATATTAAATAAATGCACGTTTTTCTTTGAATGCACTTCCTCAAGTTCAAATCATATACTTGTAAGGTGAAAACTCAGCCATTTACTTATTATTGCAGAAAAGGAATCACTTACTTTATCATAAAACCGTCATATTCAAATGCTTTTAAAAGATTCAAGCTTGTTTGTTATGGTTCAATCATTCAAATAGTCGTGCGCCTTTTGAATATTGTTAACCATCATCTGTTTCATGATTGGGACAGTTCGACAATAGTTTTTTCATAATCAAGACATTCTTTTAGATTTTTTTTTTCATGGATCCTTTCATTCTGAAACTAACCTCTCTATTAGTTGATGGTTGATACAGGATTTTGAGATTTTCTTTTAAAAAGACCACAATTTATGGGGTGCTTTACATGCTTTCGAGGATATAATATGAAAGGAAAATCCAAAAATGATGCAGATTATGCAGCAAAAACCTCAGAAGGTTAATCTAAAGCATACTATGCTCATATATTTTTTATTTATTTATTAAATTTGAAGCACGTAGACTTTCTTTGACGTAATCGATTTTGGAAATTCTTTTTGGGTTTAATTTTTGCTATTATATATTTATTATTTTTCTACTCCACATTAACGATATCAAGAATGAAGATCATAAAATCATTTCTACATATCAGGAGAGATTTTTATCATGGATTATTGGATATCTTCATTTTCTGTATTTTGTTGTCAGTTTCACTTATATGTTATCTTATCACCAGACGTTTTATATTCTGATGTTCATTTTTCAGGAAATGGTGGGATATCCACAACTACTCCTACTGCTTCTAAGGTCATAGAAACACCGAAGTACCTCCCCCCTACCATACCATCAATTCCTATAGATGAGATAAAGGAAATAACAGATAGCTTTGGAACTACGACATTAATTGGAGAGGGTTCATATGGTCGAGTCTATCATGGCGTGCTTAAAAATGGAAGAACTACTGCTATAAAAAAATTAGATTCAAGCAAGCAGCCAGATCAGGAGCTTCTGTCACAGGTAGATTTTGTGTTGATACGTTTGTTTCTTTTCTACTCATCTTTCTTTCTCATATAAAATACTATTTGTAGATTTCGATGGTGTCAAGATTAAAACATGATAATTTCGTAGAATTAGTTGGCTTTTGCGTTGAAGGAAGTATACGTGTTCTAGCCTATGAATTTGCAATCATGGGATCACTTCATGACATTCTCCATGGTATGTGATTAATCTTCCAAGTTTTAGATTGTATTTCTTAGCATTGATGCATGATTGCCTCCATATATAGAAATTCATTGCGCTTTTCAATTTGACCCTAAATATGCATTTTCAAAAATAAAACAATCCCCAATGTTTTGGGTGAAGGATTTCTAAAACACTCCCTCAACTTTCTCTGCATACATGATAAGATTGAAATTTATACAGGTCGAAAAGGCATCAAAGGAGCTCGACCAGGTCCGGTACTATCATGGGCACAGAGAGTGAAAATAGCTGTTGGTGCTGCACGAGGACTTCAGTACCTTCATGAGATAGCACAACCTCCTATTATTCATCGTGATATTAAATCCAGTAATGTACTGATTTTTGATGATGACAATGCCAAAATAGCTGATTTTGATTTGTCAAATCAGGCCCCTGATATGGCAGCTCGTCTTCATTCTACCCGTGTTTTGGGAACTTTTGGTTACCATGCTCCGGAGTAAGAGCTAAATGATTAAAAAAATTCTGAAACTAAATTAAATGAATCTACCAAACTTGAAATTAAAGTAACTAAATGATTAGGATTTCATTTCTTAATGAGGCTAGATAGTGACAGTATTTTTGAAGAAAATAACTAATTAATTTTTTTACATTATAGGTATGCGATGACTGGACAACTGAGCTCAAAAAGTGATGTATACAGTTTTGGTGTTGTCCTTTTGGAACTCTTGACTGGCCGGAAACCCGTCGATCATACATTGCCAAGAGGCCAGCAGAGCCTTGTAACATGGGTACGCACATATAACCAATGCAGTGATGTTGTTTCTTAAATGAAATAAGTTTCTTTTTTGATAAAAACAAAACTTTTGGTAATCTTGGAAGAACTTATCATCTTCAGGCAACACCTCGGCTTAGCGAAGATAAAGTAAATCAATGCATTGACCAAAGACTGGGAGGAGGGTACCCTCTGAAGGCAGTTGCAAAGGTATGCCCATGTTGTTCTTTTGCAAATTTACTCGTTTTTTTTTTAAAATCTCCTGTTTTGTGAAATTCCTTGAAACAGATGGCAGCTGTAGCTGCGTTGTGTGTACAATACGAAGCTGACTTTCGACCTAACATGGGCATCGTGGTTAAAGCTCTTCAACCTCTTATGAATATTCGTACCATTCCTGCTCCTAATGGTGAAGCTCCATAATGTAGATGATCTATCTGTTTTATTTGCATCTCTGTTCTAACTTGTACCCTCAAAATATCAGTGTTTGGAACTGAATCTGTTCTGGAATAATATTGAAGTTATTTGAATTTTAATGTAAAACTTGTCAAAGAAGACTTATATATAAATGTACAAATAAAGTAATTGTCAATCATTATTCATTACCAAACATAGCATACCACCCATCTTATGAATTATGATGTAGTACTATTCAGAAAAATTGAACTCGTGCACTTGAAACTATATGAAAACATTTGGTGGAAAACCCTTTGGGCTGAAAGAATGTAGTGGTTAGATTTGTTGTGATTCATTTGATCGCTGATGGTAGACTGGTAGTATGTTACTCCTCTCTTCGATGTTTGAATCTAGATAATCACTTTTATCTGTGTCGGAGCTGGATTCGATTTGAGTTCTAATACCCTTCTTTCTGCGATACCTTCGATCCTAATGACGTATGATGAATAATGAATGATTCAAGAGGAATCAACATTAATTAGTGGTAGTGTGGTAGTATTTTTTGAATAATATCGAATAACTAACCTGACGTGGTACATGTTCGTCGGATTCCAGCATGCGTACAACTTGGCCCATCTTCGGTCTTTTTTCTGACTCTGGGTCAACACACCTCAATGCTGTGAGTAGAGTGCGTTTGAGAGTTTTAATAGATGGCCTTGCCTCCATATTTGGATCTACTACTTCTTCTGATCGCCTACTACCAACCATCATTTTTAGCCAATCCACAAGATTCACCTGTAAACAATCAAATTAGAAAATCACAATTTAACAAAATAGGTTTCTATAATACCTTGTGAATGATGATGAGTAACATCCATTTGAAAGTTTGAATACATGTAAAAAAAATTAGAGAATTGCTTGATCATTTTAATCTGGGCAAAAAAGTTTGGCCAACAAAATATTCTCTTACTTCATGATTTGGACGGCCATAATCAACTGGATCTCGACCGGTAATAGTCTCCAGCACAACAACACCAAAGCTGTAAATATCACTTTTCTCATTAAGAAGTCCAGTGTTTGCATATTCTGGAGCCACATACCTGCAAAACATGAGAAACATGTGAACATCCCAATAAAATTTTGAGAATGTGATGAGAAAATTTAATACCAACCCAAAAGTGCCCATTACACGGGTTGTTATATGACTTTTTCCAGAACCAAGTAGCTTAGCCAATCCAAAATCGGAAACTTTAGCATTGAAATCATCGTCAATGAGTATATTACTAGACTTAATGTCTCGATGCACAACTTTAGGCTCGATTGCTTCATGCAGATATGCAAGGCTACAAGATGAATGAAAAAGGTAAATTATAGCATTGTGTGAATCATTTCTTTTTAATCTTATCAAAATAATTGAATTTCTAATGTATAATATAGAATAGAGAGTAGCGAAAAGAAATGCACATACGCCTTGGCTGTGCCGAGTAGGATCTTTATCCGTGCCTCCCAAGTTAGGAAACCAATATGTTGCATCCCTCCATGGAGCCATTGCTCTAAATTTCCATTGTTGACGTGTTCATAAACTAGCATTCTGAGTAATTTCCAAGGGTATATTTTCAATATTGAGAAGAAGAAAAAATACCACGACTTTGTAAATTGCATAAGCAAATCATCAACATATATTACCTTTGAGTGCCTTCAATACAATAGCCCAAAAGACGAACCAGGTTTTTATGTCGAACGTGACCAATAGCTTCGACTTCCACTCGAAACTCCTTCTCGGCTTGTCCTCTGTATGTCAATAGATAATTTCACCAAAAAAATTAAAATCATGGAAGAACTGACAGTCAATCTATATGTGGTAATTAAATTACTCACACATTATTGAGGAGTTTTTTTACTGCGACTGAAGCTTCATTAATCAAATGGCCATGATAAACAACACCATATCCACCTTCTCCGAGAACATTGTCTCTTGAGAAACGATCGGTCGCAAGTTCTAAATCTCGTAGTGTAAACCAATGACCCCATCCAAGGTGCGAAAATTCAGGCAGACCTGTCAGTGGTGAAGGTGCGAAAATTGGATTTGTAGTTGACATTGTCGCTTTAAAAAGATTAACACCTCCTAAATCATCACCAGATTGGGAACTACAATCTCCATCGTTAGGGTAGAATGATTCTGAATGACTATTATAACCGTCCAAGACATGTCGCCCAATTGTCTTGTCTGAATCTTTCTCTGTGGTTTTAGTTTTGTTATCGTGAATTGTGAGTAGGGCTGCATTGCGAATCTTGGAATTATTTGGTGGTAAGACTTGTTCTATACCCACCTCTTTGATTTCCTTGAAAATTGGTGGACTGTGTGTTGTGGGGCGAGTGTTTCTTGTTGCTCTTCTTAACTTCCTCTGGTTTCTCACTACCACACAAATAACTAATAGTAAAAGAATGAAGATGATGAAAAATCCAACTCCAACTCCGATGACAACCCAAAGTTTTAGACCTAAGAAGAATGTTTTCTGAGATAATTGTTCCTTAAGATTGTTATCAGATGTAGCAGACATGGTTCGAATTTTTTTAGAATTTCTGTGAAATCATAAATCAAATGGTCATAAAAAAACCCAATACATAATCAACACGAAAATGAACAAAATGAGAAGAATAAAGACTACTTATAAAAAAAAATCACAGATAGAATTTACCTTGAACGTACAGATCTCAAAAGCTACATTCCCTGATTCCCTCCCCTCTTGAAACCCAAATCCAGAAATCAAACATATACACAAATACATCTGGTTGAAAGTTGCCGAGTCTAGACAGCACGTCAACAAAAACCACAAATTGCCCACAAAAAAACTGGTGCGATCAAAGGAGATGCTTCGATTTCTAGTAATCTTATAGCGAAGATAGTCGTTGTCCAACTGGATTCTGTCAGACTAAAGAAAAAGGAAGATAAATAAAGCGGTAGGTGCTAGAGAGGATGAACTCACAGCTGGAAGAGGAGATGGCTCATGTAGATGATTCCTTTGTCACCTTCTTGATATTTTATGCTGGGTTATTTCCATATACAATCCCCAATGTTCAGTGTGAACACTACCTATTCGTCAAAACCAAAATACATTATTTTAAATTTGACTTCAATTCCATTTTCCAACACAACTAAGTACTACTAACTCTAATTAAATACATTGATTTATTTTGAATTTACTTGATATATCACGTAAAAAATTATCAGGTAAGAATCAACACTCAACAGCATGAAACAGACATCTCATCTCATCTCATCAATTGTAGGGTTAAGTAAACAAAACGTGAAGTTTTGAACCTGAAAGAGATGTGCTAACCAGACAATAATACTGATAATACCACATTACCACATGTTTTAAATAAAACCTCCAACTTATTAAATAAGATTTAAATGTCCAATCACTAATGTTTTTTTTATGGGTTAGTGTCAAAACTAATCATTTAAAATAGCTTGGTGGTCAAAATTAACCACCAAAAAGTGTTAAGTGGTTAGGGTGTGTTGAGGTGCAAATTTTACTCGGTAACTCGTTACAATGACCCAATTTCGTGGTTTTGAGGTTGAAGTCGATGGCGGCGGGCTTTGTTGGTTGGTTCATATGGGTTTGGAAGTGATTCTAGGATCTGGTCGTCTGTTTCCTCGCTTAGCAGAGATTCTTCCGAATCCCCGACATCCATTATCACCATATTATCTCCATTTTCATTTTCTTCTTCTTTTTCCTTTACTACCGGTAAACTAACGACGACGGGCTTGCTTGATTTCGTTGCATCCAATGACGATTCTCCCTTTCTTCTACCATTTACACTTGCCAACAAGGATTCCGATCTTGGGCTAATCCCTTTTTTTACCACTGATTTGCCAACAACACTCCCACCACCACCGATCTTGCCTTTTGCCGGAATAATCTGAATTTTCTTCTTCTCCGGCACAACCTTCGAGGACAGAGTAATGGGTAGTGTAAATGGGTCGGGTTTGGATTGACTTGGATCTGGACCCATGAAGTTGGTTCGAGTTTAGGTTAATGTCTGGACCCAGACTCAACCCATACCCATAAAAAAAGGGTATGCGTCGGGTCCAAATCCAAATAGGGATTTTTTTTACCTATAATAATTATACAAAAATATTTAATAAAATTCTAAACCATCAAAACATAAAATAAAAATTAAGTTAAAAATATTATATAATAGTCTAAATTTTTAAATATATAATTAGTTAAGACTTAAGAGTTAATTAGTCTAAAATTAATGTTTATATAAGTTGAAATTTGAAACTCTAAAGATCTTTGATATTTTTATATTTAAACTCTAAAGTTAAAGATTATATTGGTTAAGAAAATATAATAGATATTTTTATAATTAAAATCTTAAACTATACTAAATTAATAATATATTATAAAATATATATTATAATTTTAGATCTGGATCTGGAGTACTAACTGACCAATGGGGTTAAAATTAGCCCTAGGTCCGGGCCAGGTCTGCTCCTGACCCATTAACACCCCTAGTTAGTAGTTACAACCTTTTTTAGTCTCTTTTATGAGTTTTATCAAAAGCGAATATTATTTTTTTGTAGAATTGAAATTATAACCGGTTGGTGTGAGGGTTTGCCGGAGCTAGCTCACCGTCCAACCTAGTACGAGTCCCTCTCTCAGAATTATCAACCCCCTCCCCAGTTGGACCAGGGGAGGTATTTATAGCCTTCCCTTGTTGTCACTGGGCCTCGTGGGCTCGTGCTGTCGGGCCCGTCCGTCCGTCTGGGCCGGCCGGTCCGGTTCGGTCCATGGGCCGCGGTCCATGGTACCAACAGTACTCCCCCCCTTCCTTGGCAGGCCTGGGGGCCGTCCCCCCCTCTTTCGCCCCCCACCCACTTTCATTTAGTGCTCCTCGGTTCTCGGGCCCATCCTTCTTCGCTTTCCTATAAATAGGCTGTCTGAGTCTCCCATTTTTTGCATCCCCTCTCCTTTCCGCTATGAGTGCTCGAGACATCCTTGAGGAGTATGGTCGCGAAGTGCAGCTTCAGCATGCCACCTGGGCCCTGTGTCTGCTGTCGCCTACTGGTGTTCCCAATAGTGTTGCCGTGGCCGAGACTCAGCGCCTTAATGCCGTGTTGATCGACGTCCACCGCCGCCTCTCCCAGATTCGCCGCTCCGACATTATCGCGGAACTTCCTCCCGTCACCTACCCTGATACCTCGGGCTCTGCTGGCACCTCGCGTGCTTTCCGCGCGCAAGGTACGATCGTCGCCCCCGCTGCTGTCGCCGACCTCGCTCATCCTCCAAGACGCCGCCGGCCGCGTGGCCCTCGTCGTTCCCGCGGGTCCTCGTCCCTCCCGGCCAACGACCTGCGTCACTTCCTGTCGGGGTCCTCGAAGCCGGCCCCCTAAACCCGTCTAGGGGACGTCCGCGACCGCGACCACGTTCATCCGGTCTGCGGGTCGGCCTTTACGGGACGGCGTCTGGGGCGCGCCTCGTTCTTCTTGTCTCCTATTTCTTTTTTGTATCCGGATTAGCTATTGTTGTGCGTTGTGTACTCTTTCTCGCCGTGCCGCCGGCCGTTTGTAACACTTTCTTTGACTTAATGAAAAATGCCTTCGTTTTTCTTCTTCTTCTTCTTCTTTTTTTTTTTTTTTTTTTTTTGACTGTCTTCGCACGTCCGTGCAGATTCGCGCTTCTCGGCGTCTTCTGTCGACGTTGCCCGCATCCTTCTTGAGCTCTACTCTCGCCCGTCGCGCCGGGTCCCCCTTTCGCCGACTCGGGTGTCGGCTCGTTACGTCGTCTCGTTGGTGGGGCCTGCCTGTAGGCCCGTCTGGACACCCCCACCACTCTCCTACATCGTTCGGCCGTTGGACACCGCCGAGCCTACGTCGAGCGCCTCTCCCCCGCCTCGTCGGCCCCTAGCTTTCGCCCTGGCCTCCAACGGACCGGCTCCTGGGCTCCCTCGGGGGCCTCCCGGCCCATCCGATCCGGGTACGCGACGCTTCGTCTTCCGTGCCCTCCTAAACCCCTATATAAACCTCCCTTTGCCTCTCGCGACTGACTTTTTTCCCTTCTCTCTTTTTTTCTCTCTCGCCTTCACTCCCCAGGTTGCTAATGGCCTCCGCCTCCTCCTCCGCCTGCGTTCAGGGCGCGTCAACTGAAGCCCGCAACCTGGTTTCGACGCTTTTCGTCGCCCCCTCCAGTAAGGATCCCCTATCCACCGTCGGGGTTGACGCGATCCGGGAGGCGTTGTCGAAGATGGGCCAGCCAGACCTGCCCTTTACTGTCGCCGGTGACCGCCTTGCCTCCGACCCGCCTTGCCTCGCCCTTTATACGCCCTTCGCTGACGCCGGTCTCGTTCTCCCGCTTCCTCCTCTGGTAGCCGAGGCGATGTACCACTGCGGCGTCGCGATTTCTCAGTTTCCTCCGGCTGTCATCGACCGCCTGGTGATTTTCGACCTTCTCTTGCGT